>PIJE02000232.1:12800-50300 GCA_002895965.2 Coryphaenoides rupestris | reverse complement strand
TTGTGTTTTCGTTCCTTATTTTAATGGTTGTGATTCCGATAGTGCGGCTCCGCCTAGCTAAGTGTGGAGGTGTCCCTGAGCAAGACGCCACCTAACCCTAACTGCGCCTGACGTGTTGGTTGTTACCTTGCATGGTTGACACACCGCCGTCGGTGTATGAATGGGTGAATGTGAGGCAACAATGTGAAGCACTTTGCACAATTTCTATATTTGTCTGCTACTGTACAGTGAAATTATCCAGGAAAAAAACCCAGGAGGCTGACCAGAAATTTGCGCTCTGTCTGTGCTTTTGGACTTGGCTTGGTTTCATATTTGTAGTGTGACCCAAACAAGACCCAAAACAATCATCTTGTTTGGACAGAGCAGAGCAATAGAAATAGAAGTAATGATATATCGTCTTGTTTTAACAGAGCCTTGAACACAGTGCGCGACTATAACATGGCTTTTTCCCCCCCCGCTCTCTTCATATAGGAGGACTCTATGAGATCTATTTTAGAAACAGAAATTCCCCAAAAACATTTTTGAAATACACACTAGTCGGGAGGCAGTGAACAGCATGGTTTGAATAATGGCGAGCACAAACAGACACCGTGCCACCGAAGCCGAGTTGGCTTCAACCCAACTCAATGCCCCCCCGTCCGGCTGTCTGTCCAGAGGCTGACGGACGGTTAGCAAGCTTCCACCACTACCCTCCAGTGACCCCTGCACCTGCTGCTGGCCATATAAACGGACCCCCCCCGCCGCCGCAAACCCTGTTGTTTACAGCAGCAGACGCCGTGTCGTCTCATCATGACTTATTCACACTTTGAAACGCGACGCCACAGGTGACGCGAGGAATACCCCCTGCTGTCCCCGCGCTCTTCGTCTGGGAATGGTTCCTGTCCCTGATCGTCGCGGTGATCAGAGTCTCTTCACTATACCATTGCACGCACACACACACACACACACACACACTCTCTCTTCTCTCTCTCTCTCTCTCTCTCTCTCTCTCTCTCTCTCTCTCTCTCTCTCTCTCTCGCTCGCTTCTCTCTCTCTCTCTCTCTCTGTGTTGCTGCCCCCTCTCTCTCCTAATCACTTTTCCTGTCTTCACTATCCTATCATATTCCACTTTGACTGTCCATTAATAAAAACCAACCTCAACAACAACAACTACACATGTTTTGTACTGTTGCAGTGTTTTTAACCACCGCTTGTATTTTCTCTGTGCGTCTCCTCTTCCTCCGGCAGGATGGCAGTGAAGGGCTACAAGATGCCGCTGGAGGCCAAGGACCTGTGGTCGCTGAACGAGCAAGACAGCTCCCAGGTCGTGGTGCCACGCTTCCTGGACGAGTGGGAGAAGGAACAGGCCAAGGCCCAGAGGTGCGCTGGCGGGCCGATTTGGGTTTAAGAAGGCCCCGGCCTGCCTTGAAGCAAACTCAAACACATTGGTTTGCACTCGAACTTCGGTCAAACTGTGGTCGAACTGTGGTCGAACTTCGCTCGAACTGTGGTCAAACTTCCCTCGAACTGTGGTCGAACTTCGCTCGAACTGTGGTCAAACTTCCCTCGAACTGTGGTCGAACTTCGCTCGAACTGTGGTCAAACTTCCCTCGAACTGTGGTCGAACTTCGGTCGAACTTTGCTCGAACTGCTGTTGAATGCGGCAATTTCAACCGGCTACAACATGGTCACTGCGATTTGCTGGCTGTTCGTTTAAAGGGGACATATTATGCCGCCAGGTGTGAGTGTGATTAGCTATTGCAAGCCGTTTCACAATTGCCATGTGACTACCGTCTAGTGACATCACAAGTGGGAATAACATCCACCTCGATGTCTGATTACTCGATTAGTTTACCGGTACAGTCCACTGGGTAGGCTGGTAGACTGACACTTTTGTCCAAAGTGACTTACAATAAGTACATTTGTCCAAAGAGAGTGAAACGACAATATATTGTTGCCATCACAGTAACATTTCAATAGAACAAGTTTCAAGCACTCATAATTGCAAGGTTAACTGCTTGCTGGTAAATAGCAAGATAGCCAGGATAAGATACACAATGATGCAGTGGACCAGCATGAACATTTATATCACCCTGTCCATAACAGTGGCTCCATACCTTTTATCAGGAATTGGTCAGACTACCCCTCCGGTCAAGAGAGAGATAAATAGAAGGTATGAATACTCGTCTTGTTTAACTAAGCCTTGAACACAGTGCACGACTATAAACATGGCTTTTTTCCCCAAACCCGCTCGTCTTCATCATAGGAAGGACTCTATGAGAATCTATTTTAGAAACAGCATTCCCAAAAAAATTTTTGAAAATACACACTAGTCGGGAGGCAAGTGAACAGCATGGTTTGAATAAGGCGAGCACTAAACAGACACGTGCCACCGAAGGCCGAGTTGGCTTCAACCCAACTCAATGCCCCCGCCGTCCGGCTGTCCTGTCCAGAGGCTGACGGAGGTTAGCAAGCTTCCACCACTAACCCTCCAGTGACCGCCTGCACCTGCTGCTGGCCAACAAACGAACCCCTCCGCCGCCGCGCAAACCCTGTTGTTTACAGCAGCAGACGCCGTGTCGTCTCATCATGACTTATTCACCACTGAAACGCGAATGCCACAGGTGACGGCAAAGGATACCGCCCCGCTTCCCGCGTTCTTCGTCTGGGAATGGTTTCCTGTCCCTGATCGTCGCGGTGTCCAGAGTCTCTTCAACTATAACCATTGCACGCACACACAGACACACACACACACCACCACACACACACAACACACACAACACACACCAGTTCAACACACACACACGAACACACGTATGTATATACACATATTATCTGACGTGACGCAAACTTGTGCCATGTCTTCCGAGAAAGTGAGCAGAAAAGTGTTTCCGCTATCATGTGTGAACCTTGAAATCTAAAGTGTGTGTGTGTGTGTGTGTTGTGTGCGTGCGTGTACGCACGTGTGGCCGTTCAAAGCAAGCGAAAAACCAATGGCTTTCAATCGCCGCGACTCAAATCATCCCAATAACGGCAGGATGCCTCAAACTTCGGACAGATCACATGGTCTCATCATGTGAGCGGATTTCATGCGCATGTGTGTGCATGTGTGTCTGTGCGCATGCGTTCTTTGTTTTGTGTGTCTGCATGTGTGTGTCTGCGTCTGCAACGTGTGTGTGTGTGTGTGTGTCTGTCTGATCTGTCTGTCTGTCAGTGTGTGTGTGTGTGGTGTGTGGTGTGTCTGTCTGTCTGTCTAAACGCATGTGTGTGAGTGTGTGAGATAATCCATACCCCCCGGCTCTATGCTGTGTTTCTGCGTCTGTGGATCAAACGGGTCTGCCATGCAGAGTGTAAAGCGAGGTCTCTATTTACAGGACTCAACTCGGATCACCCCACCGCCGCACCACTGCAGTCGCAGCTGCTTCCACGCAACCGCTAGCTAGCTAGCATACTTTTATTAGGAACACCACACCACACACACCACACACACACGGGTTTCGTGGTTTCCTGGAGCAACAACTCCTCACTCAGACACTCACACTTGAATAATGTATAAAGGTTAGTCAGACTCCGCTGACTGAGGCTGACTGAACCTCGTGTGGCCTGTGTCTTTGCTAGCTCATATTCACGTTTACGTTTTGCAATGAATATCGTTCGAATGGATCTCCAAATATGGTAGAAAAAAAAAACAACCTCCAGCCAATCAGATTGGTTCTCAAATGCTCTCTTTTGCTAATTGCCCAATCAGTCCCCGAATTGTAAAGCAAACTCATTTGATCAAATTAGCAAAAGAATTTCTTGCACCTTTTACATCGTAATTGAGTCTATTTCTGATTTAAAAAATAACAGTTTTTTTATTGCCGCACATCCCTTTGGATGCAGCAGCATTGTTTTTAGTTTTTTAAATCGTAAAGACTGTGGTTGACTGTGGAAATCCCCCATCCTCCCCGGAGAGCTGTTGGTCCGAGCATTATTACAATTTTTGTTTAAAAGGCTTTCAAACTGGATCAAGGCCAGACCGATCTGCAGGGAGATGAAACAGTCATGTGAAGTTAAAGGTGCCGTTTTTTCGGTGCCTTAATCTCTCTCTCTCTCCTCGCCTCCCTCCCGTTCCTCTCTCTCCTCCCTCCTCTATCCTCTCTCCCTCCCTCCCCTCCCTCTCTCCTTCCCTCCCTCCCTCATCTCATCTCCCTCTCTCCTCCCTCTCCGCACTAGTAAGGATTCCTTTGTTTCTAGCCAACATATGAATGATATCGTCTCTTGTCTCCCCCGACTTCTCTGTCTCCTCTCTCTCCCCCGCTCCCCTGGGCGGGCAGCTCCTGGCCACGTTCCTGATCCAGTTCGAGAGGCTGCGTGGGCATGCAGTCCCTCGGGGGTTCCTCTTTCAAATCTTCTGGTTTCGTGTCGCTGCTGTGCGCCATCGTGCTTGTCCCGCTCAAAGATCCTGCAGGCCCCGGCCAGGTGAGGCCCCAGCCGGCGAGGCGCTATCGGCCACACTGGGGCGCTTTTTCGATCCAAACGTACTTCGAAGCTTCTGACACTCACTCATTCAACAGTCGCATGCATTTTCACTTTCCCCTCGATGCACAACGACACCACTCTCCTCCAAGACTGGTTCTAGCTGTTTCAATGACTTTACCTTTACCCATCTATATCATTAGTCCATTACATCCACATGACTGAATGATCATTTATCAAAAACATATTTGTGAAAGCAAATACCAATAGTCCCATCCCCTGCAATATTGTCACAATATCAATGCTGAAAGGTATTACGGTAAAAAAATGCCCTATATTGCCCTCTTCTGTGTCAGTGGTCATTAATGAGGGACGACCAACGGTAGCCCTTGATTGTGTTAGCTTTTGACGACGGTTGAGCGCGGGGGGGGGGGGGGGGGGGGTTTATGGTTCTGGTTCCCCACAGGCTACTGACTGTCTTATCTCACAACCGCTCAGAGCTGATAGGTTCTGATAAACGCTCGTGTGAAATCTGCGACATGCAACACAACACAACATGGCGACACGATAAGCACCACTGGACACAACAGGCAGGGAGACAGCGAGGGGGAGGGCTGTAATTTAGGCATACACTGCGGCTAAATTCATTTGAATGTGTACCGATATCAGATATGTACTGATATCATGCATGCAAATGCCCAGCTATTCATTTGTGTGTTTGTCACAGGGTGTTTATTTGTTTGGCTAGGGTATTGTTTGAAATGTATGGCTTTTCTGTAGATGGGGACAATGGTTGTCAGACCATTGACCACAGACATATAGACAGACAGACAGACAGACAGACAGACAGACAAGCAGCCATAGGCCTATGTTGGCCAAGGCTAATACACAATAATTGATTGTGATATTATGGATATTATGTGATATTATCATAATATTGTAGATAATCATCTCCCAAAAGTGAAAGCACATGAAACATAATGGCTCTATATTCTTATGCTCATGCTTATTCTTTAATTATTCTTTTTTTAAACCAAAGTGTGTTTGTGTTGTTGTGTGTGTGTGTGTGTATACATGCATCTGTCTCTGTGTGTGTGTGTATGTGCACACATCTCTGTGCATGTGTGTGTGTGTGTGTGTCTGTCTGTGTGTCTGTGCGTGTGTGTGTGTCTGTGTGTGTGTCTGGTTGCACATGTGTGTATGTGTGTGTGTGTGTGTGTGTGTGTGTGCGTGTCTGTCTGTGTGTGTGTGTGTGTGTGTGTCTGTGTGTGTGTGTGTGTGTGTGTGTGTGTGTTGTGCTGTGTGTGTGTGTTCCAGAGCGAGATCACGGACAAGCCACGCTTCGCCAGCTTCTACCTGTACTTCAGCCTGGTCATGCTGGAGCTCATCCTCAGCTGCTTCAACGAGAGGCTGCCCCTCTTCTCCACCGTGGTCACCGACCCCGTGAGTCTCTGTGTGTGTGTGTGTGTGTGTGTGTGTGTGTGTGTGTGTGCGTTGTGTGTGTGTGTGTGTGTGTGTGCGTGTGTTGTGTGTGTTGCCTGCGTGTCCATTCCCAAGTGCAAATTAAGCAGCGGTGAGGTTTAACCAGGGTAACTGGGTCGACTGATTGACCTCATTAATGTTGGCATAAGCACAAGCGCACACACACACATACACATGTTGGCACTTTCACGTGTGGCCTTTGTGTGTTTACGCGCTATGCTCATGGCGCGCACACACACACACACACACACACACACACACACACACACACACACACACACACACACACACACACACACCACACACACACACACACACACAACACACACAGCTTACAGTTGAAGGTGAGCCTTGTCCTTGTGCGCCCCTCCTTAACTTCCTCTTCCTCTCTCTCTCTCTCTCTCTTTCCCCCCAGAATCCTGCCCGGAATCCACTGCAGGCTCTTTCTCTCCAACAATAACCTTCTGGGTGGTTCACAATGTATGTACTCACACCACACACACACACACACACACACACACACACACACACACACACACACACACACACCACACACAGCACAACACACACACACAACACAACTCATAGAGCATTGCACGATATGATTAAATGCAGTTATTTTGCCTAATAAATATACAATCTCTCTCTCTCTAAATGTGACTTCTTATCCTAGATCATCGAAAGATGTCTAACATTGTTTTGCCCGTTGCTGATTCGGAGCCTGCAACCTGAGGCTACATTCCCTCATCAAATCTCCCCCCCCCCCCCCTTGGTTCTCTCCCCCCCCCCCCCCTATCCTCTCGTCCTTCTCTCTTCTCCTACTCTCTCTCTCTCTCTCTCTCTCTCTCTCCGCAGTCGCTTCTCTCTCTCTCTCTCTTGTGTTGCTGCCCCCTCTCTCTCCTAATCCACTTCCTGTCTTCACTATCCTATCATATTCCACTTTGACTGGTCCATTAATAAAAACCAACCTCAACAACAACAACTACACTTGTTTTGTACTGTTGCAGTGTTTTTAACCACCGCTTGTATTTTCTCTGTGCGTCTCCTCTTCCTCCGGCAGGATGGCAGTGAAGGGCTACAAGATGCCGCTGGGAGGCCAAAGGACCTGTGGTCGCTGAACGAGCAAGACAGCTCCCAGGTCGTGGTGCCACGCTTCCTGGACGAGTGGGAGAAGGAACAGGCCAAGGCCCAGAAGGTGCGCTGGCGGGCGGATTTGGGTTTAAGGAAGGCCCCGGCGTGCCTTGAAGCAAACTCAAACACATTGGTTTGCACTCGAACTTCGCTCAAACTGTGGTCGAACTGTGGTCGAACTTCCCTCGAACTGTGGTCGAACTTCGCTCGAACTGTGGTCGAACTGTGGTCGAACTTCGCTCGAACTGTGGTCAAACTTCCCTCGAACTGTGGTCGAACTTCGCTCGAACTGTGGTCAAACTTCCCTCGAACTGTGGTCGAACTTCGCTCGAACTTTGCTCGAACTGCTGTTGAATGCGGCAATTTCCAACCGGCTACAACATGGTCACTGCGATTTGCTGGCTGTTCGTTTAAAGGGACATATTATGCCGCCAGGTGTGAGTGCGATTAGCTATTGCAACAGCCGTTTCATAATTGCCATGTGACTTACCGTCTAGTGACATCACAAGTGGGAATAACATCCACCTCGATGTCTGATTACTCGATTAGTTTACCGGTACAGTCCACTGGGTAGGCTGGTAGACTGACGCTTTTGTCCAAAGTGACTTACAATAAGTACATTTGTCCAAAGAGAGTGAAACGACAACATATTGTTGCCATTACAGTAAGCTCCCACTGTCCAGCACTTAGCGCGAGTAGGAATGCGCTGTACAAACACACTTAACATTGGCCTGAGGAGTGTGTGGAGGGAGGGAGGGAGGGAGGGAGGGAGGAGGGAGGGAGGGAGGGAGGGAGACCTATTCATCCAAAGGACAGGATGTTACATTTGCGTAAAAACGGCGTTTGTCCAGGAGGGTCTGAGTGATACCTCATACAATGTTTGAGCTTATTCTTTAAAGCGGTACACTGCAATGTGTCTTCACTTTAACACTAGTAGGATTCTGTTCCCTGGGAAATGAATGATCTCTCTCTCTCTCTCTCTCTCTCTCTCTCTCTCTCTCTCTCTCTCTCTCTCTCTCTCTCTCTCTCTCTCTCACATCACAGTAACATTTCAATAGAACAAGTTTCAAGCACTCATAATTGCAAGGTTAACTGCTTGCTGGTAAATAGCAAGATAGCCAGGATAAGATACACAATGATGCAGTGGACCAGCATGAACATTTATATCACCCTGTCCATAACAGTGGCTCCATACCTTTTATCAGGAATTGGTCAGACTACCCCTCCGGTCAAACTACCCCCCCCCCCCCCCCCCCACTGACCCTCCAAGTGTTTCTATGGGTTTTTAGAAGATATGTTCTCACTGCTTGACATTCTGTGACCTGGGCAGCGAGAGGTTGTTCAAACACCAGCACACTGGGTTCCCCGCTCCCACTGTCCAGCACTCTAGCGGCAGTAGGAATGCGCTGTACAAACACACTTAACATTGGCCTGAGGAGTGTGTGGAGGGAGGGAGGGAGGGAGGGAGGGAGGGAGGGAGGGAGAGAGAGAGGGAGGGAGACCTATTCATCCAAAGGACAGGATGTTACATTTGCGTAAAAACCGGTTTGTCCAGGAGGGTCTGAGTGATACCTCATACAATGTTTGAGCTTATTCTTTAAAGCGGTACACTGCAATGTGTCTTCACTTTAAACACTAGGTAGGATTCTGTTCCCTGGGAAATGAATGATCTCTCTCTCTCTCTCTCTCTCTCTCTCTCTCTCTCTCTCTCTCTCTCTTCTCTCTCTCTCTCTCTCTCTTGCTCTCCCCCTTCAATCTCTCCCTCTCTCTCTTTTGCTCTTGTGCACGATCTCTCTCCCCCTCGCTCTCTCTGGCTCTCTCTCCCCTCGCTCTCTCTCTCCTCTCGCTCTCTCTCCCCTCGCTCTCTCTCTCCCCTCTCTTTCTCTCTCTTGCTCTCCCCCGTCCCCCGTCCCCCCCTCACTGTCCCCTCTCTCTTTCTCCAGTGAGCAGGGCTCGTCCGCCCAGGCGACGTACACCAAGGCGCCGCCGGACGACGCCACCACCAAGCCCCTGGCTGCGGACGGCGTGGCGGAGAGTGGCCCCGAGGAGACGGAGGTGCTGCTGTCCAAGCAGCGGTCGGGCCCCCGCCAGCCCTCGTTCCTCTGGGCCCTCATCAGGGCCTTCGGTCCCTACTTCCTCATCGGCTCCGCCTACAAGGTGCTACAGGACCTCATCAGCTTCGTCAGTCCCCAGCTGCTCAGGTATGCGGGGCAACTTTGTTGATGTTGTTGTTGTTGTTATAATAAGAAGAACTTTATTGATATAGAATTTCTATTATATTAATGAATTATATTTATATAGAATTATATCAAGAATTTCCTTCAGGCTTAATAAAGTTTTATCTTATCTTCTCTTGCCTTTAAAAACAGAGTTGACAAAGTGCTTTGACAGACAAAGCAAAAACATTATACTCAGAAGGCAATATAAAAACAGAAAGTAGAACAGAAAGGTCAAACAAAAGCAAGACAAGATCATGGTAAAGTTAAGATAAAGTTGGAAGAAGAAGACCATAAAAAACCATAAAAACCTAAAGGCAGTTTTGTTCTTTTAGATGATGGTTGTGTATTCTAAGCAAGCACTATGGTTGTACATTATCAGAGTTTATGGCCCGTTAATACCACAGTATTCAAATACAATGTGCTCAAAACAGCAGCGGAAGAATATTTACATTTCAGATGACATTGTTCACATATCATCACACATATTGATTCGTGATTACACAGACTAATATCTAATACTCATCGTTGGTAACCGTGGTCGAAGCAGAATACAAAGCACTTTATTCCTTGGTTACACATTATCAACAGGGTGTTATGGTTGTATACGAGACATATTCACATTCATGTGCTACTGGTTGGCTTAGTGACTGGCTGATGTTTGATTTGGCATTTTGGGGGATAAAGACGATTAGTTGTGTGTGTTTATATTGCCGGAAAAGAACATCCGACATTTTGCTGGCTTTACCTTTCTCTAGAGAATCACAAACCGGTGTGCTTTTAGACAGCGTGCCGCGACATGCAAACGCCTCTGTGTGCTTCCTCCGAAACGCATCAGAAACCAGCTTCCGACGCTTCTGTTCGGTTCTTTTAGTTCGATTGGCGGGGAGGTCGACGCAGTTCGGAAAAGTCACTCTCCTCAGCGATAGGGTAGACGGACAGCCTCCTATACTCTAGTGCCTCCCCAATATCGGCCAGTTCTGTGGAACTATACAAGGTCCGATTTTGTTCTGATCTCAGAAGACTTCTGAAGAAGCACAGAGAGGCCTTAACACAACGGCGCCAGCACCTCGTATAACACGATGAATAATATACACGTTGTCGGGCAGCAGCAGTCGTTATTTTCTCAATGATAACGGCAGCGCTTTTGCTCGCCGTGCACGCTGTTTAAATGACATTTATGATGATATACAACATGAAGCGTGATGATGTGTTAACAACGCTACAGCGGTGGATTCCTGCGGCGCGCAACGTGTTTGTGCGATCGGAAATACTTTGGGGGGCAAATTGAAGCCTCTGCTGCCGGCTTAAAGGCGGCGAAACAACATATATTCTGCGTTTATAACGTTTACACAAGGCGAGGCGGGGCCTTGAATTGCCTGTGTAAAAAGGCCTACAATAAATATATGGCCACGGGTTAGTTGTCTTTATTCCCACTGTTGCCATGTTAATGTTTGGCAGACGCGTCGCCGTGGTTACCACCTGTCACCGCACACACGAATGTGTTATCATGTGTGATGTGTTAGCGTGTGTTTGTTTTTGCATCTCATTTTCCTTGCGTCCATTCACTCGAAATGGGCTCTCTCCTTGTCTCGGATGCAAAGTCGCTATTTAAATGTGTTTTTTGTTTGTTTGCATGTATGTTTTTCATCGACAGCCAAATCTATAGTTGTTGTGCTCATGTGAAGTCTTTGTTTCTTTTGTGTGCCCTCTCTCTCTCTCTCTCTCTCTCTCTCTCTCTCTCTCTCTCTCTCTCTCTCGCTGAAAGAGATATTTGGGGAAGTGTCGGAGACACGGCGTGTCACACATGAACCAAGCACTTGCCCGTGAACTTTGTTGTGGGCTTTCGTTTGACCATCGCAATTATATGATGACAATACAGGAAGTGGCAAAATAATTTATGTGATGACACATAACCTTGTCACTGTGTGTGTGTGTGTGTGTGTGTGAGAGAGAGAGAGAGAGAGAGAGAGAGAGAGAGAGAGAGAGAGAATCCCGATGTCGATTTACCACTGCCCAATGGCTGTATGTTGTTTTTTTTGACCGCCATTTCCTCATTCACTCACTCACATACCCCCTCCTCCTCAACCCCCCCACAGTCTACTGATCGCCTTCACCAAGAAGAAGGATGCCCCCGACTGGTGGGGCTACGCGCTGGCCTTCCTCATGTTCTTCGCTGCGCTGCTCCAGACGCTCATCCTGCACCAGCACTTCCAGTACTGCTTCGTCACGGGCATGCGGCTGCGCACCGCCATAATCGGCGCCATCTACAGGAAGGTGCGGGCTCTTCAACGTATTGGCGGGGTGGGATGGATGTAGCCTCCCATGGGCGTTGGGTGTTGGAATAAACCGGTTTATTGCAGAATTGGAGTTGTGGTAGACAGAGCAGGTGGTTTGTGTTTAAGTCCTCTCGATATCGCAATACTCATGACAATATCATATTTTATCAATATCATGAACCTCATACTTTGGGTACGGTCGTGATGAAGAGGTTGAGTGCAGACCTTCCTCTGCGTGTCCCACTTCTTTTTTTAAATGGATTGGTCCTTTTCTTGCCCCCGCCCCTGGCTGCGCTCCAGTCGCTGGTGATCACCAACGCGGCCAAGCGGAAGTCCACGGTGGGCGAGATCGTCAACCTGATGTCGGTGGACGCCCAGCGCTTCATGGACCTCACCACCTTCCTCAACATGCTGTGGTCGGCGCCGCTGCAGATCGTGCTGGCGCTCTACTTCCTGTGGCAGGTGGGCCGCACGCGCGCACACACACACACACAGAGACCACACAGATTGTGGATATTTCACAATACACGGATTAAGCAATATATGGATATTATATCGATATCGTGATATGAGACGAGATACCGTCTTAGATTTTGGCAGATTTTAAGATTGAAGAAGATGCTTGGCCCTGGCGTCGGGTGGGGATGTGTCTTCTGATCTCACTGTAAACTCTTGCGTTTACAGAACCTGGGTCCGTCGGTGCTGGCCGGGCTGGCCGTCATGGTGCTGCTAATCCCGCTCAACGCTGCCATCGCCGTTAAGACGCGCGCCTATCAGGTATCGGTCGATCTGTTGGTCGCTCTGTTGTGCGCACACACACACACAATCAATCAGGTCGTCCACAGACGGGCCTCCCATCTTTGTCTCCAGTCATCCCGGTCCTCCATACACATGGCGATCTCTCCAGTACACACACACACACACACACCACACACACACACACGTACGTCTCTGTCCCTGGGATTTCGGCGATCCGAAATTCGACCGACACTGGCAACAACCAATGAGATTTGAGATTAAGAATGACCATTTCTGCAATGTTTGTAGGACGTTTATTTCCCAATATATGTATCATCTATAGGCCTACATAATGTGCACAATATCGAGTTATACTTATATCGAGTTATACACCCAGTTGGCTAAAAGGTTCCACAGGACACGTTTGGTGTGTATTTGAATGCTGAAGAGAAATGTTTTTTAACACACAACTCACAAACTATGGTGAAAAAAACGGATGCCGGAAACGTTTACGTGTGTAAACCATTTAACCGTTTCACTTTCCGTTCGCTGTGATTAGCAAACTGTAATATTGGAAACTTAACCGCAGGAAGCCACACTCGTCGCTGCATGCCAAATTATGTGCAGGCAACAGTATATCAGGGCCCCCATCATCAGACAGGAAGAGACCTTGCACTGTCTCTCTCTCTGTCTGTCTCTGTCTCTGTCTCTCTCTCTCTCTCTCTCTCTCTCTCTCTCTCTCTCTCTCTCTCTCTCTCTCTCTGTCTCTCTCTCTCTGTGTGTGTGTCAGTCGACAGCTTTAAGAAGATCTTAAAAACTCCCCTGTTTCGTAAGCACTTGGTTCTGTAATGTGGGCTTGTCTTTCTGTGTAGTTTTGTCGTTTTTTTATTGTCCGTGTTTGGCTTCTGTGTTTGGCACCCTGGTTCATTTTACTGTGTTGTTATATTGTTTTAATATAGTTATTGCTTTATAAATAAAATGTACTTACTTACTGACTTACATGGCCCTATGTTGCGCAGCCATCTCACCCTGGCCTCTCCGTGTCTCTCTCAGGTGCAACAGATGCAGCACAAGGACGCGCGCATCAAGCTGATGAGTGAGATCCTGAACGGCATCAAGGTGCTGAAGCTGTACGCCTGGGAGACCTCCTTCCAGGAGAAGGTGCTCGCCATCCGGCAGAAGGAGCTGGACGTGCTCCGCCGCACCGCCTACCTCAGCGCGCTGTCCACCATGGCCTGGACCAGCGCCCCCTTCCTGGTGGGTACTGGTAGTATTTAGCGATTAGCTGCCCCTTTCCTAGTGAGTAGTACTGGGCTCCAGGAGTCATTTTTGTTTAGCGGTTAGCCCCCTTCCTGGTGTCTACTAGCAGATAGCGGATAGCTCCCTTCCTGCTGAGAACTCACTGTTGACGGTTAGCTCCCTTCCTGGTGAGTACCAGTTTCCTGGAGTACTGCTGGTTAGCGGTTAGCTCCCAACTTCCTTGTAAGTACTAGGCTCCAGGAGTACAAGCAGTTAGCGTTAGCGCCCAATTTCTGGTGACTACCAGGCTCCCGGGGGTACTAGCAGTTAGCAATCAGCATACTTCATGTGGAAAAGTCAGTTGACAGTTTGTCAAGGTCGTAAGGACAACATAATTACATAATTACGACATAAGAACACTAACACTACACTTCTTGCAGATCCGAGGTGGTATAACTTGTATGACATCTCTGTGTGTGTGTGTGATCAGTGAGACAAGCAAGGCGAGCGTGATTTTATTTAGATCCGAGTTCCCCGTCTCCATGGAGACCCCTCCACTCATAGCTAGTGGAACATTCAGTGACCAAACATTAGCATAACACAAGTTTCTCTGCAGAGGACCCTTCAGCCTCGGCCAGCTGACAGACATACAATATACTTCTCTTGAAGTGCACTGACCGCTTTCGTTGGAAGAGCTTAAAGATCGACATCGCTATGTGTACCATGTGCTAGTACCCGCCACTAAAAGGTGACCGCGTGCTTGTGGCGGGGGCGGTGTGTTCGTCACCAGGTGGCGCTGACGACGTTCGCCGTGTACGTGAAAGTGGACGTCAACAACGTGCTGGATGCGGAGAAGGCCTTCGTGTCGATCGCGCTGTTCAACATCCTGCGCTTCCCCCTCAACATGCTGCCACAGGTCATAAGCAGCATCATACAGGTGGGCCCCAAGTCTCTGTTCCTGTTCCTGTTCCTTGTTCATTTTCACGTTCGGTCCGTTATTTTGACGACAGTGTGTGTTCAATGTAGTGTATATCTACTTGACTGGTTGTGTCTATAGGGGCGCACTGCCAGGCCTACATCGAACGCATCAAACCCATCATTCATATTAGCAGCTACGCCTGTGTTGTTCCTGCTGTGAAAAGGGTCTTTATGAAAATAAACATGAATAGACGGGTCGTTGAAGTGCTCGAATTGATATATTTTGTTCAATTAACGTTAGCGAATAGGCTGCAGCAAAATTGTTCACACATTCAAGCCTCTCTCTCTCTCTCTCTTTAATAGTTTCTTTGAGCTTCTGTAAAGCCTGATAGTTCTCATTGTAAAATTAATAGCAGCGTTGTAAAGTAATTTACCTTGATCCGTGTCTCAAACTGTGCCATGTGAGCTCCTTGAACGTGAGGCACTTGTGCCTTGAAATGTCCTTGAAGAAGGTGAGCAAACCACGCAATGGGCTTTTTTTGCACACTAAATGTGCGTTTACATTGCCAAGGCACAAAAAGTAATATAAGATACAGAAGACAAAATAATGATACTTGGTCAAAATACAATATAATACAAATGTAAATGTGTAAAGTGAAAAAGTAAGACTATAATATTATATCATTCGTAATGGTTGGGAAAGGAGTCAGCTCTCACAATCTTCTGTTCCATCGCAAAATCATTTTATCTATTCGCCAACTTCTCTGTGTGTAAAATACTAAACATTACCATACCTTGGCTCTCTGCTCCCCCCCCACGCCCCCCCCACCCCAGGCCAGTGTGTCCCTAAACCGCATCCAGAACTTTCTGAGTCACAACGAGCTGGACCCAGACGCCGTGGAGACAAAGAGCATAGCCGATGGTCAGAGACACAACACACAGACTCTAAACCTGTTGCTAGCAGGACACAGTTCGGCTGCACAATTCTGCTGTGTTTTTGATGTACGACAATTGAATCACAGTTTTTTTTTCCCTCATTTTGCCGCAAAGAAAATGCTGTGACCGTCATCAACGGCAAATTCACATGGGCCAAGCAGGACCCGCCCACCCTTCACAAGTACGTGCCGATCTCCAGACGGGAACGATAAAGAGAAGAATATTCGCTTTGTTTTGTGCCACAATAGACCACATCCATAGCATACACAAATCAAGTCGATGTTTCAATTCTAATGCGGACAACCACAACAACAACTACAACAACCATGAGTCTCGATGAACAAAACGTCTACATTCCAAACGCCCTGTTAAGCTAAATGCCATGCTAAGCTAAATGCCGTGCTAAGCTACTGCTAAGGCTGACTGTGGTGTGTGCCCCCCCCCCAGCATCACGGTGATGGTGCCGCAGGGCTCCCTGATGGCCGTGGTGGGACACGTGGGCTGCGGCAAGTCCTCCCTGATTTTCGCGCTGCTGGGCGAGATGGAGAAGCTGGAGGGCGACGTCGCCGTGCGGGTAAACACACACGCACACACACACGCACGCACACACACACAGCACGAAGCAGCTGCACTGAAAACCACACCGTAACCGCATCCGTGTGTGCATCATCCCTTGTTATTCGTCAGACGTTTGTATAGAAAGACGACATGCGATGAACACATCCGCAGTCGGAGCCGTCGTAAATGGACCCAACTGCTCCAGATGGCTTGTTTCACAAGAGCCATCTGGGAAGTCGTCATTAAAAAGCGTCGTTTGGAAAAGGGCCGGCGCGCTTTTATAAAACGTCTGTGGCAGGGTGCACGACTACTTAATTTCGCTGTGCAATGACAATAAATTTGAATCTAATCGACATGGAACGTGCGTGGTCCCCCCCCCAGAGTGTGTGTGGCCTCGTTACACCCATAGATATGAACTTTGTTCTGGTTATGTTCCTGCTGATGGGCTGGAAAGAGAGATCTCCTCTTGAGTGGTGGAGCAGAACTTGTAGGACCTGTTGTTATAACCTTTCTACCTGTTTTTGCATATTTGCTATTGTTCAAGGGGTGGGGAACAGGTTTTGGACCTGCACCCAGCCCAACTCTAGACGAATCGTTAAATGGATATTTACATACCCCCCCCCCCCCTCCCGCATGCATCCCCCCCCCCTCCCCGCGCAGGGCTCGGTGGCGTACGTACCCCAGCAGGCGTGGATCCAGAACGCCACCCTGAGGGACAACATCCTGTTCGGCAAGGCATTCGAGGAGCAGAAGTACAACTGCGTCATGGAGGCCTGTGCCCTGACCCCTGACCTGCAAGTGCTCCCCGGGGGAGACATGACCGAGATCGGGGAGAAGGTAACCTGGGTGGTGGTGGGTGGTGGGTGGTGGTGGTGGGTGGGTTTGGCACAGCGCCTGGGCCGGAAACCACATTCTGCAAGGGGCGGAGTTACTCCTTGTTTCCTGTTTAGATATGTTCTCAATATTAGGTATTCTTTTACTCGAGCGTAAAGCGCGTGTGTCCCCTCCAATTATCAATCAACAATCTCAGTCTTATTTTATGCAGCTTTATTTGAGATTTTGTCACATCCTTATTTCATGACAAGATCGTTTCTTATTGTGCCATTTCAGATCAGGAGGGGGCATCCTTTTGACTTTTTCCTCGACGTTACAACCACACCAGCAACAGCATGTTTTTAGCCTTGATTCTCCATGACCTGGATTTCACACACAGATACCCGCCTTGTGTCCCAAACAAAAGGCAATTGCCTGGCAGCAACCTTTGGAGGCAGTGCGTCTCTGTATGAAGTGACCTGTAATTGGACTCGGACCACCTGTTGGTCATTCAGACAAACAGCTTTTATATATACGTATATATATATATATATATATATATATATTCAGGAACTAAATGGTCGATTTCTCGGGAGGAAAAAAACAGAGGTTAACAAAAGTCGACCTAATTTACATTTGCACACAACACGGGGCTGTTGTTTGCGAAGAATACGTTCATGCCGCCTTCAAAATTGAGGCACCTCAGCAGGCAGCATTTGAGACATGATTGAACTGAGACATGATTGACGCGATGCCCCCAAAAGTTCCCTCTCTCTCCGTCTCAGTCCACCACTCTCACCACCAACACCACCACCCTCTCTCTCTCTCTCTCTCTCCCGCGTCTCCACCAGGGAATCAACCTGTCCGGGGGCCAGAGGCAGCGCGTGAGCCTGGCCCGGGCTCTGTACAGCGACGCCGACGTCTACCTGCTGGACGACCCGCTGTCGGCGGTGGATGCGCACGTCGCCAAGCACATCTTCGACAACCTCATCGGCCCGGAGGGGGCGCTAAAGGGCAAGGTAGGAAACTACACTTTAATCCAAACACAAATAAAGAAATATAAAATAAATACATATTAATGATATATAGAATACATGTGAAATAAATCAATATAAAATAAATCGATATAAAATAAATATCACTTGCTTTCATCAAAGTGACGCAAAGTATTAGTATTACGTGTCTGAATGCTGATGGTCTGACTCGGTCCTTCACTTTTCACCAACTGACGGTATACAGTATGTAATACAACCAACTTCCTTTCACATTCCCCAGACGCTTTGTCCTCCTCTCCCCCGCTCATGTTTTACTGGTAAATACTCCCAATCACGGGGAGTAAGGTGAGCTTCCATATCACCTCATCTTTCCGTGGATTAAACTAAACGAGAGAGACCTGTTGAGCGGCATTCAGTCGAACCCACAAGGCATTCCCCCCCCCTCCTCCTCCTCCCTCAGCACGGCATAATTACGCTCCATTTAGGCATTAGGTTACGGATGGTTGGGTTCAGATTTGGGTTACCAATCGGTATGTTTTAGTAAGCAGCGTGTGTGTGTGTGTGTGTTCTGGTTTGGGAGGCGTGGGAAGGTCTCACTAAACCAGGACCTGTGGCTGGGATCCACAATCAATCACGCATCATCGGCACCATCGTGAGGATCACATGGCATTGATTTATTATTTTTGGCCGTGTCCACAACACTACATACGTCGGCTAATCATCGTGTAAAGGGAAAGCGTTTGAGTGTGTGTGTGTGCGTGTGTGTGTGTGTGTGTGTGTGTGTGTGTACACTTGTTGTTTGATCAAGTGCTTGTCCGTGGCCATCACTAATATTTGTCAGTCATAACCTTTACATGCTAGCCCCCCCCCCCCCCCCCCCGCTAACCCTGGAGTGTTTACCCTCCTTTATGACTCAGATAAGCTCGGAGAAAGTCGATGGAAGGCTATGCCACATCTCCCTGGTGTTCTAGCAAAAATCTAGCTCTAAAAACACAAAAAACTATTCATGGTAAACGGATCGCATTTATATAGCACCTTTATCCAAAGCGCTTTACAGTTGCCTCACATTTACCCATTCAACCATGCAAGGTAACAACCAACACGTCAGGAGCAGTTCGGGTTCGGCGTCTTGCTCAGGGACACCTCCACACTTACAGTAGCTCGGCGGACATTTTAACGATGAGCCAAATGTATATGACTCTTGTGATTTAGAGCACAATCTGCTTCTAAAAGGCCCCACGCTGAAGACAATGTGGGAATACGTTGAACACGGATCTGCCAATCTCCAGTTGTTGAAATTGGCAGTATATCCAAGTCTGCTCTTCAGGCAATAAAACTAAAGCTTTAATGTCTGTGTCAATACAGTGTGCAGCAACACCGCCGTTACAACCGCCAACCCTCAGTATAACCCAGCGGGAGAGTACTGATCCTGGGGGGGGGACAGTATGCCTACTCCACCCCATCGCTTCAGGCAACCAGAGTGTTGGAGAGACAGAACTCAAGTCTCAAGTTTATTTGCACAAGAAAATAACATAGAAGTGCAGGAGAGTCATATTAATACAGTAATAATACCGCCCTGGCGCTAGAGAAACAAGACAGGAGAAGAAAAACATATCGGACGAATAAAAAGACAAATAAACCAAAAAGCATGATCACAGTCGTGCACACAGAGGTCACACGATAAGACAACGTTTGAAGGTCACTCAAATACCACAAGAAAATCCAGTGACAGCACCACCTGGGGTTCAACTCAGGTCATTGCTTCTTTAGGTTAGCTTCCAGGGGCCATAGGAGTTTACTAGCATCACTAGTATGACGTGAGACGTCCCGGAAAAAGACTTGGGCGTTTTGATGAAGATCGGGAGGGATTCTGTAACGGCCGATAACATTTGGCCGATGGCTTTGAATAACTTTATTTATGTTTGATTTCTCATCATCCTCTTCTTCGTCCTCCTCTCCTTCGTCCTTCGTCCTTAGACGCGCATCCTGGTGACCCACGGGATCAGCTTCCTGCCCCAGGTGGACAACATCGTGGTGATGGTGGACGGCCGCGTGTCGGAGATGGGCTCCTACCAGCAGCTGCTCGACCAGAACGGGGCCTTCGCCGAGTTCCTCCGCAACTACGCCCTGGAGGACATCGTGGAGGAGGCAGGAGCTGGTAAGCCGCCGCCGTCAACAGGACACACATACGCACACACATACGCACACACACACACACGCACACATATTATAACGGGGTTCTCTACAGTGTATGTGTACACGCCGAACGACGCGTGACGAATCCGATGAATTCCTCCACAGAGGACGTGATCGACGAGGAGGAGCCGTTCCCCGACGACGCGCTTAGCAACCACACCGACATGGTGGACAACGAGCCGGTGGTGAACGAGACCAAGAGGCAGTTCATCAGGTGACGTGAACCGCGCGCACACACGCACACACACACACACACACACACACGCATCGGACTTGAATGAATGAATTAATTAATTTCTTTATTTGAACAGGGACAAAGTACAAAGAACATTCACCTTATAAAACAAGGAGAGATGTAATGTACCAGGTTTTAGCAAATTGCTATTTTCCGCCCGTAGTCCCTGGGCAGGTCAGTAACATTATTAAATAGCACGTAAATTACACATTTAAAGAGTACAAATGCTCTGGTAATCAACGAGAGTATACATACACAATCATCCCCACATCCCCAACCCCTCCCCCCCGCTTCATGCATCCATGTCAGCCGTCGTCGTTTGTTAACCGCTATTCAGAATGAGTACAAATCAAAAAAGAAGATTACATGAGCCTGGAGCGGTCTAAAACCTAAAGTGTCTCGTACAGGCGTGCGTGCCGTGCTGTCAAGTGGGACCGATATTCTCACTCTCACTCTCAACTGCTGACTGAATGATGATGATGATGATGGCTGCGCCGTCTCTAACAAGTTACACTCAAATCAAACGCCCCATACAGCACCTTAATGGGCCGGCGGTAGCTCAGGAGGTGAGAGCGGTTGTCTGGCAACAGGAAGGTTGCTGGTTCGATCCCCGGGCTCCTCCTAGCAAGTGTCGAGGTGTCCCTGAGCAAGACCCACCTAACCCTAACTGCTCCTGACGTGTTGGTTGTTACCCTTGCATGGTTGCACACCGCCGTCGGTGTATGAATGGGTGAATGTGAGGCAATACTGTAAAGCATTTTGGATAAAAGCGATATATAAATGCAATCCATTGACCATTTTACACACCATTAGATAGACAGATGGACCAGATAGATCTTTGTTTGGTTTGTACTGTGGTAGCTATTTTTCACATCTACGCATTTGAAACTCCACCCCTTGTATATATTATGGCAAAAAAATACAGGGATTTGTTTTGAGAGCTGCGCTGCTGCTGGGCCTGGATATGCTGTTGCCTAGCGACCATTGTAGCCATGTAAACATTGGGTGTCAGAGGTGCGCGAGAGGACAGGAAGTTTGGGCTTTGAGGTCGGCACACACTCACACACATAAGCACGCATGTATATAAGCAGCACGCGCACACACACACACACACACACACACACCTGCATCACACACACAAACAAACCAGTCAAGGAGCGGCATAGCGAGCGGGGAAAAGGGAAACCAGGAGAGGCAGATTTCCCGCGGATCTGGACTCTATAACGACGACGAACGTAGCCCTTCTTAACCCGCCATCTTATCTTTCGTGTTGTTGTTTTTTTCCCCCTGGCCGTTTCCTCTGCCAACGACAGGCAGATCAGCATCATCTCGGGCGACTCGGACACGTCAAGGACGCGCTCGGTCCGGAGACACGCGTGGTTCCCAGCGCAAGTCCGCCGAGCCCCCCGCGGAGAAGAAGCCACGGAAGACCCCCGGCACAGAGAAACTCATCCAGGCGGAGACGACGGAGACTGGCAGGGTCCGTCGTCTTAACAAGCCACTTCTGTCTACCGCCCTAGAAAGAAGCTATTGCTATATATGGGTCCATGTCCATCGATAGCAATGTGGCTATATACTGTGTGGCTAACACGCTATCTCGCTCATTGGGTAGCGTAGTGTTAGCTATAGTGGAGAGCTTTGGATTAGGGAATTATTATAATTAACACGTATTAATAGCATTTATCCATATAACAGGAAGGCCTTATAGCTAGCGTTATGTTCAAGGGGAACCGTGGGAGCTGGGCTGTGTAATACCACCAGATGTGAGTGTAATTAGCCATTACACAAAGTGACATCACAAGTGGGGGTGTCTGCCTAGATGCATGCTGACTAGATCAGTTTACCACAGTTGGTACTACAGTCACGTGGACGGTAGGCTGGTAGTCCTATTTAATAGCTTAATAGTGAATCTTGAATCTTGACGAATGATCCGTGTTGAAAATGAAACCCTCTGCGTTATAACGCGTACATTAACGACGGCTCCACCTCCTCCCCGCAGGTGAAGATGCAGGTGTTCGTCGACTACGCCAAGGCGGTGGGCCTGGTGCTGTCCGTCATCATCTGCCTGCTGTACGCCTGCCAGAATGCAGCCGCCATCGGTGCCAACGTGTGGCTGAGCGCCTGGACCAACGACACCAATACCAACCAGACCCGGGAGGACGTCAACATGCGGGTGGGCGTGTACGCCTCGCTGGGCATTGCGCAAGGTGAGGTGAACCCGCGCCCGGGAGACGACTCCTGGAGGTCCAAAAGTGCATCCAAAGCGACTTACAAAGAGTACATTTCGAACCAGCGACCTTCCTGTTGCCAGACAACCGCTCTTACCTCCTGAGCTACTGCCGCCCCACGCATTACCAACATCTAAAAACATACACTATGCTAAACAAGTGCCTAGACGTACAAACACACAAGTTAGTGCTAGGGTGAGGAGAGGGAAGGCGGGGGGGGTGGAGGGCGGTCTCTGTACAGGTGGGTCTTGAGTCTCTTGCGGAAGCCGGTGAGCGACTCTGTCATCCTGACGTCAGCAGGCCCAGGTGCTTTTCCGTTGCTAGCTCATTCCGGCGTGTTGCCTGAATTAAGCGGCAGCATAACACCGCAATGAATTATAGAACCCGCAAATATGGGTGTCAAGTACATTTTATTTGTGTAGCCCATAATCACCGTGACAGTCTCAAAGGGCTTTACAGGCCATATGATTATGGGACCATGTGATTATGGTGTAGCACAGGATGTATGACGGTGCTTTCTGTATAGATCATACAAGATAAACTTTGTATAACATCAGGACAGCCAAAGACACACCAAAGGTTATTTATAGAATGACCTTCACCTCGTCACGTTTCACCACCACCACCACCACCACCAGTGGCACTTGGACGTAGCCCGAGGTGTGTGTTACTGTGTTCTATTGTTAACCTGTCTTGCCGCTCCCATGCAGGTTCTTTCCATGAACTGAATGACGGGTGCGTTTGTTCACCGCGCGTCGGAGTCCGTCGTTTGCAGCCAAAACAAACGAAGGAAGCCTGCATAAGTTGTGTTTATACGATCGTGCGCGCCATGCCAAAAACGAACCGCGATGCACACCCGCGCACGGTTCCTTCCTCTCACAGCGACCGGCGACACCGCCGCCCGTGTCAAGCCGGGCAACCCGTCATCCCGGGCTCCCGCTTTGTCCTTACTCTCCCTCCCCTCCCCTCCCGTCCTCCCCCACCCTCCCCGAACCCACCCCAGGTATCCTAGTCATGATGTCCTCCTTCACGCTCGCCATGGGCAACATCGGCGCGGCGCGGAAGCTCCACTACAACATGCTGAGCAACAAGTTCCGCACGCCGCAGTCCTTCTATGACACCACGCCGCTCGGGCGCCTCATCAACCGTTTCTCCAAGGACATCTACGTGATCGACGAGGTGCTGCCCTCCACCGTGCTCATGTTCCTGGGCACCGCCTTCTCCTCGCTCTCCACCATGATCGTGATCATTTCCAGCACGCCCATCTTCGCCGTGGTCATCGTGCCGCTGGCTTGCATATACGTCTTTGTCCAGGTACCCCCCCCCCACACCTTTAAGGCCCCGCCCACAGCCCTGGGGGGCGGCCAATCAGGCAGGAGCGTGTGCGTTGTCTGAGTATGTGTGTGTGTGTGTGTGTGTGTGTGTATGAGTGTGTGTTTGTGTGTCTGTGATCCTCCCGTTTCCTCCTAACTCCACTTCCTGGAATGGCTGGATTGTCCCTCTCTCTCCACGCCGCCCGACCCCTGCACTCGTCGCCCCCACCACTTCCTGTTTGTCTTCTTCCGGTTCACCTGCTGGCATCGCGTGCATCCCTCCTCCTCCTCCTCTTCTTGGCCCCCCATCTCTGGCCACGCCTCTCTCTCAGACCCCGCCCATCCCTCCCTCTCTCTTTCTCTCTCTCCGCACAACACATGTGCGCTTCCTACACCGCTGGCAGACATGCACATTTCACTGCATGCGTAAGCATACAACTTGCTGCCTTGTGGGGCTTGTGTATAGGGAACGTGGTCCGGATTGATTTGGTTATTTGGTGAGTGGAGTTCCCATTGGCTAGGACTCAAACAACCCAGCGGGGTTGTTTGTTGTTGTTGTTGTTGTTGTTGTTGTTGTTTATTTTGCAATATTTTAATCTGGATCACAGGCATCTTGTATCTGGATCACAGGCGTCATCTTTTCCAGGGAATTTCAGGAGAAGTGGGGGTATTTACTGTACAGTGAGACCGTAGAGCTCCTCGGCAATTGCTCTGCTGCCCTCTAGTGTCAGAGTAGCGGAAGTGCACTGCAGGAGAGCGCAACTTGCCTGGGTGTTGCTGCACGTCACTGCTGCTGCTGCTGCTGCTGCTGATTCAAAACCTGAACAAAGCTTGTGTGAAAGCGAGGACGGTTACCAACAGCAGGGTGTTTTGTCTTTTCTGTGGTCCTCTTTCCTTACCCTCTCCATCCTCCCTCCTCCTCCTCCCTCCTCCTCCTCAGGTGTGTTGTCGCTGGTCAACTGCCTGCTGGGCCGGTCGTACTGCATGCTGCGGGCGGCCCGGCTCATGCACGAGGGCATGCTGCGCGGCGTGCTGCGCGCGCCGCAGGCCTTCTTCGAGGGCACGCCCGCCGGGCGCCTGCTCAACCGCTTCAGCAAGGACGTGGACACGATAGACACGCACATCCCCAACAACATAGACATATGGTTGCGCACCTTCTGGTACACGCTCAACGTGCTGCTGGTGTGCTCCGTCCTCACGCCCATGCTCCTCGTAGTGATCGTGCCGCTAATGCTCTTCTATTGGTGGGTCCAGGTAAATAAGGCCTACTACTGCAAAAAGAAAAGCCCGCCGAAAAAACGTGACTGACTGACTCACTGACTGAATGCCGCATGTCGCCGTGTCTTGAGAGTGCTGTGGTTTGGCATGGTTGGTCGTACAGGGACCTCCGGGGGCGTATGTTCTTGTAAGGGCCACACTAACCAAATACAATACAATTTGATATTCACAAATATATATATATAGTTTAACAACCAATTGAGATACTTCTCCCTCACTGGACTGGAGTCTCTAGTCTAGTGTGGTCATTTATGGAGCAACCGTCCCTGTCGAGGTGAGCTGGTGTTAGAGTGTGTCGCTGGGACATGACGTGCTGTCATTTGATTGTTGTAGTTTGTAGTTTGATTCTTTTTCCGGAGAGCTTGACCAGTGTTTTGTGTTCGGGGACTAAAACACGATTTAGAGGTCAGAGCCCACGGGATCTTTGGTGTTCAAACAGTTTGGGGAAAATAAGTGCGAAGTAAAAACCACCCCCACCCCGCCAAACTGGGAATTACGGATCAGGCTCTGTATTTGAGACATGGGGTCTCCCAGTGTGGTGAAAGCAGACACCGACACTGGGCTGTAGCCAGGACGAGGATTCTGTTAAAAAAACAGAACCGGCCTGTGTTAGGATTGACAGACATGGACAAAAGTAAAAGATGCCCTGTCTGTCCTCAAGGTGGGGTAGTTTGCATGGTAAATAACTAATAGCTGCCTGCCCACACCAGACACATCAGTGCAGGTGCAAAACCTCTCATTGACTCTGCCTGTGTGTGTGTACACACGCCTGCCTTCTGCATACTAACCCGCTGCAACCAATGAAACGTTCGATCTCGTCTGTCACCCTCCTCCCGTTCCACCGGCCCGTGTTGCATGCATAGCACAGCATAGCCCTCATTCATCCTGTCGTGACTCTCTCACCTGTGTTGTGCCACAATAACAGGCTACTCGACGTATTTATCACGGAACCTGAACGATGATTCATTGCGACAATATTCGAGTTGTACGTTTCTAATTTGATTGTAATGTAATGGGCCATGCAAAGTCTGATTCATTTCGTTTTCTTTTTAACTCAGTGAACTGCAAACTCTCACAATTAGCTAATTATTACAGAGGCCAAAAATCGAGATTTCGACGAATAATGCACTGAATCGTGCAGCCCCACACTGTAGGAGTTGAAACCACACCATTCCCCCGTAGGCTGCGAGAGCTGTTGAGGACTGCGATGTATGAAGTAGCTGAATGGAACATTGCAGAGAATTGTGTGTCGTGTCTGCTTGGCTGTGAGCGTCGTAGGATATTTGTGTCAGAAATGTGTATTTGTTACACGAGTCTTGTGCCTGTTCGCAACGTGCCCCTGCCCATTCGACTCGGGCCGATTGCGTGGCCTCCGGTATTTCTGCTGCTTGCAAACCGCCCACCCAAACAACTTAACACTCGACACCGCACTTCCTCGGGTCCTCGGCAATACGCCGGCCAGCCAGCCAGCACGGTGCCCGTTCCGTGCCTGTTGCGAACGGGCTGATTTAGGATTACTCGCGGCGTTCTCAAGAACCGCTCATCCACAAAGCCTCACAAAACTTCCAATGCCAAGTGTGAAGTCGTCAAAGATCGGATGAGGGGTTGTCGAGAAAAGCAAAAGACGGACCTACTGTACATGAGCGCATACAGAGATTCCTCTAATCATAGTTAGATTGATGGCTCAATAGCTCTTCCATGTGGCCCACAGAGTCGTAAGACCCGTTGTATCGAAGCATCGACCGAATCGCACCGTTATCATCATCGTGGGATTTGAACGCTTTTGGTTGGTTGATCGATGTTCAAGACACCTGAGGTTTTTTTGTCTCCAACTGTGCAATGGATTCCAAAGCTATCCAAGCACTGAATACATTGATGCAACAATAAATAGTTGCTCTTCATGTATATTAATTTGGGCTTCTACTTTGACCCTTGACCTTGCCATGCCTGTGTAAATATGATCATGCTGCGATATGGCCGTCGCTTTGACATTCACGTTTCAAACAACAAATTGTTGAAATAATCCAAACATCCGTGGAAAACCTCAGGTGTTTGAACATTGCCCCCCCGCTGCTATGCATGTTTGTGTGTGTGCATGTTTGTGTACATCTCTCTTTTGTCTCAGTATCGTGTGTGTGTGTGTGTGTATTATGTACATCTCTCTTTTGTCTCAGTGTGTGTGTGTGTGTGTGTGTGTGTGTGTATATATGTGTGTGTGTGTTTTTGTGTGTAAGAAGCATCAACATTTGAAAAAAAGAATACAATTTCAATTGCAATAGTAATACATTGATAAGACACACTATAGGATGCTGTAACGCTGTGTTTGTCCCTCCTTTCTTATCCAATAACGAAACTTATCCTCCTTTCTTATCCAATAACGGAACAAAATAACGCCCGCCGCCCCGCCCCTCAGAGGTTCTACGTGGCCACGTCGCGCCAGCTCAAGCGTCTGGAGTCGGTGAGCCGCTCGCCCATCTACTCCCACTTCTCAGAGTCCATCACTGGCGCCAGTGTCATCCGCGGCTACGGCAAGGACGCCGCCTTCGTGCGCATGAGCGACTATGCGCGTCGACGACAACCAGAAGAGCTACTACCCGGGCATCGTGGCCAACAGGTGGGCGCAGATGTCAAGACAAGATCATTAAGCACACGCATAGTATCCCTCTTTTATTTTCTTTATAAAGATGTATCTGTTAATATTTACATTTACATTTACATTTAGGGCATTTGGCAGACGCTTTTATCCAAAGCGACTTACAAAGAGTACATTTGTTGGGCATACGTACCCCAGCAGGCGTGGATCCAGAACGCCACCCTGAGGGACAACATCCTGTTCGGCAAGGCATTCGAGGAGCAGAAGTACAACTGCGTCATGGAGGCCTGTGCCCTGACCCCTGACCTGCAAGTGCTCCCCGGGGGAGACATGACCGAGATCGGGGAGAAGGTAACCTGGGTGGTGGTGGTGGTGGTGGTGGTGGTGGTGGTGGGTTTGGCACAGCGCCTGGGCCGGAAACCACATTCTGCAAGGGGCGGAGTTACTCCTTGTTTCCTGTTTAGATATGTTCTCAATATTAGGTATTCTTTTACTCGAGCGTAAAGCGCGTGTGTCCCCTCCAATTATCAATCAACAATCTCAGTCTTGTTTTATGCAGCTTTATTTGAGCTTTTGTCACATCCTTATTTCATGACAAGATCATTTCTTATTGTGCCATTTCAGATCAGGAGGGGGCATCCTTTTGACTTTTTCCTCGACGTTACAACCACACCAGCAACAGCATGTTTTTAGCCTTGATTCTCCATGACCTGGATTTCACACACAGATACCCGCCTTGTGTCCCAAACAAAAGGCAATTGCCTGGCAGCAACCTTTGGAGGCAGTGCGTCTCTGTATGAAGTGACCTGTAATTGGACTCGGACCACCTGTTGGTCATTCAGACAAACAGCTTTTATATATACGTATATATATATATATATATATTCAGGAACTAAATGGTCGATTTCTCGGGAGGAAAAAAACAGAGGTTAACAAAAGTCGACCTAATTTACATTTGCACACAACACGGGGCTGTTGTTTGCGAAGAATACGTTCATGCCGCCTTCAAAATTGAGGCACCTCAGCAGGCAGCATTTGAGACATGATTGAACTGAGACATGATTGACGCGATGCCCCCAAAAGTTCCCTCTCTCTCCGTCTCAGTCCACCACTCTCACCACCAACACCACCACCCTCTCTCTCTCTCTCTCTCTCCCAGCGTCTCCACCAGGGAATCAACCTGTCCGGGGGCCAGAGGCAGCGCTGTGAGCCTGGCCCGGGCTCTGTACAGCGACGCTGACGTCTACCTGCTGGACGACCCCGCTGTCGGCGGTGGATGCGCACGTCGCCAAGCACATCTTCGACAACCTCATCGGCCGGAGGGGGCGCTAAAGGGCAAGGTAGGAAACTACACTTTATCCAAACACAAATAAAGAAATATAAAATAAATACATATTAATGATATATAGAATACATGTGAAATAAATCAATATAAAATAAATCGATATAAAATAAATATCACTTGCTTTGATCAAAGTGACGCAAAGTATTAGTATTACGTGTCTGAATGATGATGGTCTGACTCGGTCCTTCACTTTTCACCAACTGACGGTATACAGTATGTAATACAACCAACTTCCTTTCACATTCCCCAGAGGCTTTGTCCTCCTCTCCCCCGCTCATGTTTTACTGGTAAATACTCCCAATCACGGGGAGTAAGGTGAGCTTCCATATCACCTCATCTTTCCGTGGATTAAACTAAACGAGAGAGACCTGTTGAGCGGCATTCAGTCGAACCCACAAGGCATTCCCCTCCTCCTCCCTCAGCACGGCATAATTACGCTCCATTTAGGCATTAGGTTACGGATGGTTGGGTTCAGATTTGGGTTACCAATCGGTATGTTTTAGTAAGCAGCGTGTGTGTGTGTGTGTGTTCTGGTTTGGGCGGCGTGGGAAGGTCTCACTAAACCAGACCTGTGGCTGATCACAATCAATCACGCATATCGGCACCATCGTGAGGATCACATGGCATGATTTATTTTTTTTGGCCGTGTCCACAACACTAATACGTCGGCTAATCATCGTGTAAAGGGAAAGCGTTTGAGTGTGTGTGTGTGTGTGTGTGTGTGTGTGTGTGTGTGTGTGTGTGTGTGTACACTTGTTGTTTGATCAAGTGCTTGTCGTGGCCATCACTAATATTTGTCAGTCATAACCTTTACGTGCTAGCCCCCCCCCCCCCCCCCCCCGCTAACCCTGGAGTGTTTACCCTCCTTTATGACTCAGATAAGCTCGGAGAAAGTTGATGGAAGGCTATGACACATCTCCCTGGTGTTCTAGCAAAAATCTAGCTCTAAAAACACAAAAAACTATTCATGGTAAACGGATCGCATTTATATAGCACCTTTATCCAAAGCGCTTTACAGTTGCCTCACATTTACCCATTCAACCATGCAAGGTAACAACCAACACGTCAGGAGCAGTTCGGGTTCGGCGTCTTGCTCAGGGACACCTCCACACTTACAGTAGCTCGGCGGACATTTTAACGATGAGCCAAATGTATATGACTCTTGTGATTTAGAGCACAATCTGCTTCTAAAAGGCCCCACGCTGAAGACAATGTGGGAATACGTTGAACACGGATCTGCCAATCTCCAGTTGTTGAAATTGGCAGTATATCCAAGTCTGCTCTTCAGGCAATAAAACTAAAGCTTTAATGTCTGTGTCAATACAGTGTGCAGCAACACCGCCGTTACAACCGCCAACCCTCAGTATAACCCAGCGGGAGAGTACTGATCCTGGGGGGGGGGGACAGTATGCCTACTCCACCCCATCGCTTCAGGACAACCAGAGTGTTGGAGAGACAGAACTCAAGTCTCAAGTTTATTTGCACAAGAAAATAACATAGAAGTGCAGGAGAGTCATATTAATACAGTAATAATACCGCCCTGGCGCTAGAGAAACAAGACAGGAGAAGAAAAACATATCGGACGAATAAAAAGACAAATAAACCAAAAAGCATGATCACAGTCGTGCACACAGAGGTCACACGAGAAGACAACGTTTGAAGGTCACTCAAATACCACAAGAAAATCCAGTGACAGCACCACCTGGGGTTCAACTCAGGTCATTGCTTCTTTAGGTTAGCTTCCAGGGGCCATAGGAGTTTACTAGCATCACTAGTATGACGTGAGACGTCCCGGAAAAAGACTTGGGCGTTTTGATGAAGATCGGGAGGGATTCTGTAACGGCCGATAACATTTGGCCGATGGCTTTGAATAACTTTATTTATGTTTGATTTCTCATCATCCTCTTCTTCGTCCTCCTCTTCCTTCCGTCCTTCGTCCTTAGACGCGCATCCTGGTGACCCACGGGATCAGCTTCCTGCCCCAGGTGGACAACATCGTGGTGATGGTGACGGCCGCGTGTCGGAGATGGGCTCCTACCAGCAGCTGCTCGACCAGAACGGGGCCTTCGCCGAGTTCCTCCGCAACTACGCCCTGGAGGACATCGTGGAGGAGGCAGGAGCTGGTAAGCCGCCGCCGTCAACAGGACACACATACGCACACACAGACGCAAACACACACACACGCACACACAGACGCATACACACACACACATCTGAAACTGCTGGCGATACCAGTCGCACTGTGTTTTATTTCATTTTATTTTGTCAATGTTTGTTGTGTCACTTTTTATTTAAATTAAATTACATTTGTTTTACTCTTGTAATTTACTGCCATTCTGGGCCCCTACTTTACCAGCAGGTGTAATGATGGACATATAAGCAGTACAGTCCACTGGGTAGGCTGGTAGATTGTTCTCATCGTTGTACCTCTGGGTGGACACTGCCACTTGTGATGTCACGAGAGGGGGAAGTCACATGACATTTTTCTAAACGACTTCTATCGGCGGCTAATCACGCTCACGCCTGGCGGTAAAATAAAGGGGCGCTTTAACCGAAGAGGGGGGTGTATTATAACGGGGTTCTCGCAGTGTATGTGTACACGGCGAACGACGCGTGACGAATCCGATGAATTCCTCCACAGAGGACGTGATCGACGAGGAGGAGCCGTTCCCCGACGACGCGCTTAGCAACCACACCGACATGGTGGACAACGAGCGGTGGTGAACGAGACCAAGAGGCAGTTCATCAGGTGACGTGAACCGCCGACACACGCGCACACACACACACACACACCACACCACGCACACACACACGCATCGGACTTGAATGAATGAATGAAGGGAATGTTCTTTATTTGAACAGGGACAAAGTACAATGAACATCAACCTTATAAACAAGGAGAGATGTAATGTACCAGGTTTTAGCAAATTGCTATTTTCCGCCCGTAGTCCCTGGGCAGGTCAGTAACATTATTAAATAGCACGTAAATTACACATTTAAAGAGTACAAATGCTCTGGTAATCAACGAGAGTATACATACACAATCATCCCCACATCCCCAACCCCTCCCCCCCGCTTCATGCATCCATGTCAGCCGTCGTCGTTTGTTAACCGCTATTCAGAATGAGTACAAATCAAAAAAGAAGATTACATGAGCCTGGAGCGGTCTAAAACCTAAAGTGTCTCGTACAGGCGTGCGTGCCGTGCTGTCAAGTGGGACCGATATTCTCACTCTCACTCTCAACTGCTGACTGAATGATGATGATGATGATGATGATGATGATGGCTGCACCGTCTCTAACAAGTTACACTCAAATCAAACGCCTCATACAGCACCTTAATGGGGCGGCGGTAGCTCAGGAGGTGAGAGCGGTTGTCTGGCAACAGGATGGTCGCAGGTTCCTCCTAGCTAAGTGTGGAGGTGTCCCTGAGCAAGACGCCACCTAACCCTAACTGCTCCTGACGTGTTGGTTGTTACCTTGCATGGTTGACACACCGCCGTCGGTGTATGAATGGGTGAATGTGAGGCAATACTGTAAAGCACTTTGGATAAAAGTGCTGTATAAATGCAATCCATTGACCATTTACACACCATCAGATAGACAGATGGACCAGATAGATCTTTGTTGTTTGTACTGTGGTAGCTATTTTTCACATGCTACGCATTGAAACTCCACCGCTTGTATATTACTGGCAAAAGAAATACAGGGATTTGTTTTGAGAGCTGCGCTGCTGCTGGGCCTGGATATGCTGTTGCCTAGCGACCATTGTAGCCATGTAAACATTGGGTGTCAGAGGTGCGCGAGAGGACAGGAAGTTTGGGCTTTTGAGGTCGGCACACACTCACACACATAAGCACGCATGTATATAAGCACGCACGCAACACCACACACACACACACACACACACACCTGCATCACACACACAAACAAACCAGTCAAGGAGCGGCATAGCGAGCGGGGAAAAAGGGAAACCAGGAGAGGCAGATTTCCCGTGGATCTGGACTGTATACGCGACGACGACGTAGCCCTTCTTAACCCGCCATCTTAATCTTTCGTTGTGTTTTTTTTCCCCCCGGCCGTTTCCTCTGCCAACCGACAGGCAGATCAGCATCATCTCGGGCGACTCGACACGTCAAGGACGCGCTCGGTCCGGAGACACGCGTGTTCCCAGCGCAAGTCCGCCGAGCCCCCCGCGGAGAAGAAGCCACGGAAGACCCCCGGCACAGAGAAACTCATCCAGGCGGAGACGACAGAGACTGGCAGGGTCCGTCGTCTTAACAAGCCACTTCTGTCTACCGCCCTAGAAAGAAGCTATTGCTATATATTGGTCCATGTCCATCGATAGCAATGTGGCTATATACTGTGTGGCTAACACGCTATCTCGCTCATTGGTAGCATAGTGTTAGCTATAGTGGAGAGCTTTGAGTGGAATTAGGGAATTATTATAATTAACACGTATTAGTAGCATTTATTCCATATAACAGGAAGGCCTTATAGCTAGCGTTATGTTCAAGGGGAACCGTGGAGCTGGGCTGTGTAATGCCACCAGTGACATCACAAGTGGGGGTGTCCGCCTAGATGCATGCTGACTAGATCAGTTTACCACAGTTGGTACTACAGTCAAGTGGACGATAGGCTGGTAGTCCTATTTAATAGCTTAATAGTGAATCTTGAATCTTGACGAATGATCCGTGTTGAAAATGGAACCCTCTGCGTTATAACGCGTATATTAACAACGGCTCCACCTCCTCCCGCAGGTGAAGATGCAGGTGTTTCGTCGACTACGCCAGGCGTGGGGCCTGGTGCTGCTCCGTCATCATCTGCCTGCTGTACGCCTGCCAGAATGCAGCCGCCATCGGTGCCAAACGTGTGCTGAGGCCCTGGACCAACGACACCAATACCAAACCAGACCCGGGACGGACGTCAACATGCGGGTGGGCGTGTACGCCTCGCTGGGCATTGCGCAAGTGAGATGAACCCGCGCCCGGGGAGACGACTCCTGGAGGTCCAAAAGTGCATCCAAAGCGACTTACAAAGAGTACATTTGTTGAAGCAGACAGCAATATATCGCTGTGGTACATAGATGTTTCAAGCATTCTAATAGCTAGGGGATCGAACCAGCGACTTCCTGTTGCCAGACAACCGCTCTTACCTCCTGAGCTACTGCCGCCCCACGCATTACCAACATCTAAAAACATACACTATGCTAAACAAGTGCCTAGACGTACAAACACACAAGTTAGTGCTAGGGTGAGGAGAGGGAAGGCGGGGGGGTGGAGGGCGGTCTCTGTACAGGTGGGTCTTGAGTCTCTTGCGGAAGCCGGTGAGCGACTCTGTCATCCTGACGTCAGCAGGCCCAGGTGCTTTTCCGTTGCTAGCTCATTCCGGCGTGTTGCCTGAATTAAGCGGCAGCATAACACCGCAATGAATTATAGAACCCGCAAATATGGGTGTCAAGTACATTTTATTTGTGTAGCCCATAATCACCGTGACAGTCTCAAGGGCTTTACAGGCTCACAACCTCTCTCTCTCCCTCTCCTCTCTCTCCTCTCCTCTCTCTCCTTCTCTTCTCTCTCTCCTCTCTCTCTCTCTCTCCTCTCCTCTCTCCCTCTCCCTTCTCCCTCTCTCTTCTCCTTCTCTTCTCTCTCTCCTTCTCCTTCTCTCTCTCCTTCTCCTTCTCCCTCTCTCCGTCTCTCTCTCCCCTCACCATGAGATCACTATTCTGTATGTCGCTGCAGAGTCTGAGCAGGATCCCTGTAGCCTTAACGTTAGCCTCTACACGAGAGAATGTGTTTTACTGAACAAAAAATCTCTCTCTCTCTGTACCACTCTCTCTCTCTCTCTCTCTCTCTCTCTCTCTCTCTCTCTCTCTCTGTCTCTCTCTCTCTCTCTCTCTCTCTCTCTGTGCAGAGTCCTGGTGTTGGACAAGGGACAGATTGCCGAGTTTGACACCCCGACCGCCCTGGTGTCCAAGCGGGGTGTCTTCTACGGCATGGCTAAAGACGCGGGTCTGGTGCAATAGCCCCCCTCCCCTCGGGGGCTCAGGATCCGGAAGCAGGCCGTCCTCACACGGCGGTGGAGCCGCCATTTCTGACCAAATCTTCTGGAAGAAGAGGTTGAGTTCCCGAGGCTCAGTTTTAAAAGGATGACTGGCAAACGTCAACATTTTTTGGTTACGTTTTTACGTTTTTTATTTTGTAGCCGTACTCCGAGGACTATTGTGATCACGGGTCACGTCGGCAATGCTGCCTGAGTACCAACGCTCGCACGTCTGCGTAAAAACATACTTTTGACGGGTTTGACCAAAGTTACTGCCACTGATTCGAGTGCAACTGCAAGACGTCGCTCATCTGTTCATGTGTGATTTATAGAAGCCTTTTTTTTTTTACACATTTCTGCATATATATATATATATAAATATATATATATATATATATATACTGCTTGACACAGGTCTTGAATTCTAGTGCCTTGTGACAAGGAGAGGAGAACTCTGAAATGTAATTTTTTTTTTAAATCGGTTGTCTAGCATTATACGCGTGCTATATATATAAATTAGTATATACCGGTATTTACATACATTAGCAAAGGACTAGAACGTTTGGTGTTTTTGCGTTATTTTGCTTTTACGAGCACAAACCAGCTTAATCTGTGCCCTACTGTACTTTTGTGAAAGTCTCCAGAGGGTCCGTCACTACCGCCGGTCCCACAGGGTGCGACGAACACACCTATTTTTGTACAGTTATTATTATTATTTAAGCTACTTTTTAAAAAGAGTTTTCTCATTTAGGGAAAACTGTTTGACTGCGTTTGGCTTACGTGGGATTCATTTATGAATCGGTTCTGTTTAAAATAAAAATAAAAACTTGAATTATGTACCACCAACATATGGACATATGTTAATGACTTTATTAAAAAAATATATGTATAGAATTGATATCTTGTTGTTTGTTTCACAAGGAGAATATGATAACTTTATTTGGTCATATCGTTTCGCCTCGAATACAAATTTTTCTTGAAAGACATAATGGATTACATTTTTATTCATAAACACAGAATTTTTTGGTTACAATTTTTTTTGTCCTGTAGCGCTTTAGTGATGCAGACCAGCTGCACTGACACATTCAATTGACCATTTAAAACGCTTCATCCATTGTGTTATTGGACACACACACACTCCTAACCACAACAGAATTCTTAGTATTCACAAGCAAAGCCAGAAATATGGTGTTAGTCTTTCTCATGTCAGTGTGGGTTACCTTCGTCAGGCTGCCTGGGAGAGACCACCTCCACCATTGTGACGAAATTTGCTTCAAATCAATAACTTTTTGTTAAAATTCATATTCTCTGCCTTCATTTATTTCCCACACTTCCTCGCCTGGAAGAAATCCCGAAAGTTGGGTGGTTTGGTAGGTGTGCTTCACGCAAGATAAACTTTGTCATCGCTTTTTTTCCCCAAGCAAAGTTTGAAACCTCAAATAACCCTGCAACGGGATGCCTGCTTCAACGGCTTTCAATCCAACCGGTTGCGTACACCTAACTCGTACCTCATTCCCTCTCAAACTCATGCTCGTTCTACCTTCCAACGAAGATTCAAACATCCGTATAGCCTCGACTAGTATCTCATAGCCTCGACTAGTATCTCATAGCCTCGACTAGTATCTCATAGCCTCGACTAGTAACTCATAGCCTCGACTAGTATCTCATAGCCTCGACTAGTATCTCATAGCCCCGACTAGTAACTCATAGCCTCGACTAGTATCTCATAGCCTCGACTAGTATCTCATAGCCTCGACTAGTATCTCATAGCCTCGACTAGTAACTCATAGCCTCGACTAGTATCTCATAGCCTCGACTAGTATCTCATAGCCTCGACTAGTATCTCATAGCCTCGACTAGTATCTCATAGCCTCGACTAGTATCTCATAGCCTCGACTAGTATCTCATAGCCTCGACTAGTAACTCATAGCCTCGACTAGTATCTCATAGCCTCGACTAGTATCTCATAGCCTCGACTAGTATCTCATAGCCTCGACTAGTAACTCATAGCCTCGACTAGTATCTCATAGCCTCGACTAGTAACTCATAGCCTCGACTAGTAACTCATAGCCTCGACTAGTATCTCATAGCCTCGACTAGTAACTCATAGCCTCGACTAGTAACTCATAGCCTCGACTAGTATCTCATAGCCTCGACTAGTAACTCATAGCCTCGACTAGTATCTCATAGCCTCGACTAGTAACTCATAGCCTCGACTAGTAACTCATAGCCTCGACTAGTAACTCATAGCCTCGACTAGTATCTCATAGCCTCGACTAGTAACTCATAGCCTCGACTAGTATCTCATAGCCTCGACTAGTATCTCATAGCCTCGACTAGTAACTCATAGCCTCGACTAGTATCTCATAGCCTCGACTAGTAACTCATAGCCTCGACTAGTATCTCATAGCTTCGACTAGTAACTCATAGCCTCGACTAGTATCTCATAGCCTCGACTAGTAACTCATAGCCTCGACTAGTATCTCATAGCCTCGACTAGTATCTCATAGTCTCTAGCCTCATAGCCTC
>PIJE02000231.1:503201-508201 GCA_002895965.2 Coryphaenoides rupestris | reverse complement strand
ATGCTACATGTTAAGGAGGATACATGCTACATGTTAAGAGGCTACATGCTACATGTTAAGGAGGCTACATGCTACATGTTAAGGAGGCTACATGCTACATGTTAAAGAGGCTACATGCTACATGTTAAGGAGGCTACATGCTACATGTTAAGGAGGCTACATGCTGCGTCTGCCAACATGTGGACTCACTTTATTATCCGTCGTGAGCGAGAGAACACGTGTTTTTGTACGGAACTCATCCACGATCCCACGACTTTAAAAGTCGTCCAGACGAACGGATTCCTGTGAGGACCTGAGGGACTCTACGTCAACAAGCCTCTGGGAAGACAGCGCCGCCGCCGCCCAGACATGAGAGTCTTCATCATTATCATCATCATCATCACCATGGACAAACAACATCAACACGGACGATCCTGGAACGAGAAAACGACAGAGAGACAGAGAGAGAGAGAGAGAGAGAGAGAGAGAACATAAACCAGGAAAGTGGAGCGGAGATTATCTGCTTTTATGGCCCTTTGGACGCTTCCTCCCCCAGACCCAGCAGGGGCCAGGAAGCGAGCGAGGCTCCAGAAGGTTCTCTAAGCCCCCAGAAGGTTCTCTAGGGCCCTAGAAGTTTCTTTAGGTCCCCAGAAGTTTCTCTAGCACCCCAGAAGGTTCTCTAGGGCCCCAGACGTTTATTTAGGTCCCCAGAAGGTTCTCTAGCACCCCAGAAGGTTCTCTAGGGCCCCAGACGTTTCTTTAGGTCCCCAGAAGGTTCTCTAGCACCCCATGAGGTTATCTAGGGCCCCAGAAGTATCGTTAGGCCCCCAGAAGTTTCTCTAGGGCCCCAGACGGTTCTCTAAGGCCCCAGAAGGTTCTCTAGGGCCCCAGAAGCTTCTTTAGGGCCCCAGAAGGTTCTCTCTCTCTCTCTCCCCATGTTCTGCGCCAGCGGGAGAACATGGAGGTGGATGTTGTGGTGGATGAAAAAGTGTCATCATGACCCCTGTCCTCCTCTCCTGATTTACTACAGATTTACTCTCTCTCTGTCTCTCTCTGCCTCTCTCTCTCTCTTATATTCCCGGTTCTGTCCAGTCACTTCCTCCTTCCAGATGTGTTTAGTGGCCCCCAGGGGCTCAGAGAGACATCCAGATCCAGAGATACCAGCTTCAGTTCCTCATAATGGAGCCATTAAATGACTAACAGGGACAGCTTTCAGATAGATTATTATATATGTTAATAGTAATAATAAATAGTATACATTTTATGATACTGATGATGATCGTGAAGGAGCAGGTCGGTCGTGGGGCATCTTGCGTCCTGGTAGACTGCAGAGGTCGGGACTCGAACCCAAAACCTTCATCTCGTAAGTCTGGGTTCTGAACAGCCGTGGTTCTCCTCTCCACAGCGGGACAGACGATCCACGACAGAGACGAACACTCCTCTGCTATCAGGCACCTTGTTCATCTTTATTATTTATGCGCCATTCTCTCTGTTCTCTCCCTTAACTGTGTCCTCCTGAGCTGTGATTTACAGACCAATATCCTCTCTCCTCCTCCTCCTCCTCCTCATCGAAAAAGGAGATGAAGGCCAGCCAGATCCCAGTACTCTGAGGAGGAGTCATGGAGACGGGAGAGGAAACATCGCCGTGGTCCAAGTGTTCTGGAACGCGATCGACTGCTGTTGACGCTGGACTCATTTCATTTTCTCGTCCGGCGCCGTATCCACGACGGGTCTAACGATAGCAAGAACTAGCCCTGCTCCTCCAGACAGACCCAAAGTCTGCTGCTCTGATGGCAGTGGTTCTGCTGTCAGTAAAGTGGGTCAATTCAAAATATGTCTCTATCTCTTGTTATGTCTCACGGAAGATTGACAATGAGCCAGGCGAGGAAGCCAACAGTCCAAGTCAATCCAAGTCAAATCCATTCTATTTGTGAATCTTAATCGCAGTTAAAAGTCTCAGGGGGCTTCACGTCTCATATTATCCGACAGCGGCTAACGCTCAGCAGTCAAGGATGAGGAGGTCACCTCAGGAAAGGAACACGGGGAGAGAGAGAGAATGTCTCCTTCCACCGACGGACGGTTAACGGCAGATACCTGCCAGCAGATCTGCAACAACCGCCGTGGAGGCTAATCTGCGTTTGATTAACGATTTTTATCTCCAACCTACTGTCAACCGTGGAAAACCCTCTCGTAAAGAATATCCAGCAAATACATAAAGTGGAACCATAAATACTGAGTTATCTGGCCTGTGTGTGTGTGTGTGTGTGTGTGTGTCAGTGCGTGTGTGTGTCAAAGTGTGTGTGTCAGTGTGTGTGCATGTGTGTGTGTGTGTGTGTGTGATATTGGAGAGTGTCCTTTACTCGGGGAGCGATATAAAGTTTATTGCGCCCTGCGGAGCGATCGGTTGTCAAAATAAACAAGCAGAGCGAAAGTTCCTGGAGCTCAGGCGGAACAACCGGGCCGGAACAACAAGCTGCGTTCCGGTCGGGCCCCCGCGTGGCCCCCAATGCCTTTACTTTTGGTATATTGTGACACTAATGCTTTCACCGAAGTAACACTTTCAATGCGGGACTTTAACTTGTAACAGAGTATTTCTGCAGTTACTTTTAGTCTTGAGAGTTCGCCATCATGAGTCTGTTTTGTCCGACTTCCTCCGTGATATTTATTCATTTATGTGTTATTATTAGATATTATCTATTGCCCTTACGGGTGTTTTGAAATGTTGCTTGTTTCCCAATCAGCCAAATTCAAGTCCATGGCGAACCCTGGAGCCTCGACTTGCCCTCTCTTTGTAGTTGGAACCATTTTAAAGTATTTTTGTGTTCGTATAATGAACGTCTAATCAACGGAACATAAGCAAACGCTCCGCAGTCCATAATCCCCGGTGATTAACAAACACAACACAATCATTAACAGACTACTGTGTTTTTCTGATGTAATGTTTTAAGAGCTTTTAATCAGAGAGGGAAGGCTCTTTGTGGTACAAGAGATTTAGCTCAGATCAAATAAAAACACACAATTATCCAGATTTGAATCTGGGAGGTTTGATCAGCAGAAGGAAGACATGCCACTTAATTGCCTTTGTTCATTTTATTTTGACTTTAATTAACTAATTTGTACGTGAGGATAAGCGTTTTGGGCTGCTGCAAGGCACACACACACACACACACACACACACACACACACACACACACACACACACACACACACACACACACACATTACACATATTACGTAGCAACACCGCCCTCTAGTGTTGTAAAGTCAGGTTCGCAGTGCAGAAATAAACTGCGTTGAATTTGTGTCTTCGAAATGGACAAAAAATGGACAAACAAGCAGAAAATATCTGTTTCCAAACATTTATTTCTTAAAAAGATATACGAAAGATATACAAGGCACAGTGAGATAATATATGCTGACCTCCAAAGAAGTTAAAATACTAATTATGTAAAAATATTCATTATAGGCTTTGTAGTTTTCACCAGTAAAGTTCGGCCTATGTGTCCGAAAATGATCATCAATACATGTAATTCAAAATAATTCAAATTTAATACATCGACACAATACAAACAATCTTCTATCGACTTCAGATTTAGAAAACTGAGGCCTGTTTATGATTCATGATTTAATTCCATTTCTCCATAATTCCAGGAGACAGCAGTGAATTAGACTCAAACATGCACCAAAACATGTCTGTGTTTTATTATGAATTCACTAATATCATATCATGAATATAATATATCATGAATATAATATCATATCATGAATAGAATATTAATCAGTCAAGTATTTCTGGAGGTAAACATACTGTCTATGAGCACCGGAGGGAGGGAGGGGGAGAGAGAGAGATAGAGAGAGAGATAGAGAGAGAGGGACGGGGAGAGAGAGAGGGAGAGAGAGAGGGAGAGAGAGAGAGAGAGAGAGAGAGAGAGAGAGGAGGGGGAGAGGAGAGAGAGAGGAGAGAGAGAGAGCGAGAGAGGGAGGGAGGGAGGGAGAGAAGAGAGAGAGAGGGAGAGAGAGGGAGGAGGAGAAGAGGGGGGAGAGAGAGAGAGAGAGAGAGAGGAGAGAGGGGGGGGGAGAGAGAGGGAGAGAGAGAGAGAGAGAGAGAGAGAGAGAGAGGAAGGGAGGGAGAGAGAGAGAGCGAGGGGGGAGAGAGTGTTTCACCAGTTCCACTGTTTCCAGATTGGTCATCATATTGTTATTCATTCTTCATGTTAATTCCTAAACACTAAACTGTTAACTCCACCAAAAAACTAATCTAATCTAAAATGTTACAAACTACATAACTAAATATGTAACAAGAAACAAGAAAACGGTTGATTTGGTTAAGTGGTTAAGCTGCCGATGCGCGATCTAATGTTGTTGTCGGAATTGGAGCTAACCATCGGTGACGTTATTATAACGACACGGTGGAAACAGTTAGCAGAAGAACCTGCTGTCCTGGTGGTTGCGGAACTCAAGGTCTCATAGTAAAAGCCAGGACTGTGAAAACAGTGGTTTTGGACATGGTTGGACCGTTTAAGCCCGCTCCCTTCGGTGGAGACAGGGTTGATGCAATGGTTCTCTGTTGTCTTGAAACGGTTGAAGGTTGAAGGTCGACAAGTATTAGCTGCGTTCCTACCGCCAGCAAGCTCTTCAAAGCAAGGTCGAGGGATGTTCGGGGCACTAAGGTCTCAGCATTCTTTGACTTTGGCAACGCGACGGATACAAATGAGAACTCACTCTAAACAAATACTCAAACACTCTCTAGAGTACAAGTACGTTCAACACATGCAAATTGTACTTCCTTGCGCTGTGCCTCGCTAAGGGTCTACAGCCAGAACCTAGCTGAACAGCGCGGCCGGGGGATTTGCCTCTTGGGGACGGCACTCACGCTGCCTACCCAAATGGTCTGCAGGAGCAGACCAAAAAAGAAACGAATTCACAGAGGACTGAGAGAGGGATGAAGATACGTTTGTGAGTTTGTTTATAAAAAAAAAAAGAGTCACTAAACACCCAAACACTCAAACTGCACAAACCGA
>PIJE02000231.1:317455-490791 GCA_002895965.2 Coryphaenoides rupestris | reverse complement strand
TATGTTGTTGTCTACATCCTACGTTGTTATTTTATCACGACATAACGTTATATATGACGGAGCTCTGTTCACAGCCCGTTTAAAGACAATATAACATGGATGATGATGGATGGATGGATGGTGATACTGTGTCATGTGACGCCCCGGTCGCCGTGGCGGCGCTTACGGCTCTCAGCTCGATGTTTCCTCCCGCCTTGAACTCCACGGTGCGCCCCATGATGTTGACGCCCTCGTTGCCGCGGACGATGGCCTTGCCGTCACCCTTGATGTTGAGGTCGGACGAGGCGTGGCTGGTGATCTGGACACACGACACCCGAAGACACTTATCACACATAAACACCTCAAGCTCATATCGGGGCGGCAGTAGCTCAGGAGGTAAGAGCGGTAAGACGACCGGATCACAGTTAAGAGTTAGACGCCTCGCTCAGGCACACGTCCAACAGTTTATCACCAAGGAGGGCTGGGAATCAAACCCGCACCTGCAGCCCTTTAATGAGGAAACACGCCTTCGACAAATATGGGCGTGGAAATGGTTGTTTTTCTTCATGTGGAGGACATGGGTCGATGCCTCCCCAGCCCGGGGGGGAGGAGATAGTGATGAGATTAGATCACGTGTTGTCAAGGCCTCTGCTGCTCAGCTGACACACCCACTAGCTCGCGCGCGCACACACACACACACACACACACACACACACACACACACACACACGTTTATAGAGAGCATTAAAGATATGGAACGCCAGGAATGCAACCCTCTGTCCACTAGGTTGTAATAATGTGTCATAAATGAATATGGTGTTTATTAATACGTTGATATTCAAGGAGTGTGCAATCCATCCGCCTTCCTTGTTCGCAGCTGTGGATAAAAGCGCCTGTAAAAGTGTCTGCTTATGTGGACATGAAGACATTTTAAATGATTACAGTACAACTGCCCCTATATCATGTTGTTATAGTATAGTAACATGTATTGTGTATATAATACACCGTCCTAAATAGACTTTAGCCTTCCTACAAATTCCCCCATGTGTATTTTAATAGCTTTTGACTAGATAGCGAGGTATCTCTGTCCAATAATAGTCAGTAATTATGGCAGGAACTTTGCTCTTCTGGGGAAATGACCAAGCCTCTCCAGATACACAGAGACACAAAGAGCAGATTAATGTACAACCTGACTCTGACTTGGGGCCCTGCTACGCCTTTAAGAAGCACAGTAAAAAACGCCTTTTAATCGCGATTTAAAAAGATAAGCGTCAAAATCCAGATAACAAAATCAAATGCGTCTCGTTTACCAGGGTATTTGAGACGCTATTCGCCTCCGCTTGGCATTTGCACTGAATGCTTCAGTATTTTTAGGTGTATTCCTAGTGTTTGGAGGCTCATTCAGGAAGTGTGTGTGTGTGTGTGTGTGTGTGTAGCCGGTCTGTTTGGAGCAGAACCGGTGGCCAGTCTTGGACCGGGCACACGGTGGTTCTTGCTGTTTGGTATTCGGATCACTGCAGCCTCTGTACCGGAGCACAGCCTCCCTGGACGACGGGAGGGAGAGGGAGAGAGAGAGGGAACCACAGGGACCTCAGGACTCCACTTGTTTGTGGTGTAAGCGTACACACTATTAAAATGTTACCCGCGGGGAAACATGTGTTTAAAACATACAAGATGGCTACTTGGGACAGTGGGACAATAACATTGTGATCATCTGAATGGTGAGAAAGAATTAAATGAATGGCAACATTTAAATCTCAAAATAGCTTCACGTCTTTCAACAAAAACAGACCAAATCCACAGCCAGTAAGGGACTGACTATAGGTGCTGACTTGCCGGACATGCACCTGAAGTCACCGATGGATGGAGAATAAAGCTGGCAGTTGGTTGACGTACATGAAGTTATAAAGTGTGTCTTGGTCCACGTTATTACACGCATACACACTATTGTTCTCACAAGAATTAGCTGAAATCACTTATCACGGTATCGCGGTGGCAGTGATGAGGTGTGTATTGAACCTTGAGATCCTTGAGTAATCAATATTAATTGTGTTTGGAATGTTGGGTGTGCCTGCCCACCCCAAGTTACGTTACACTTACATTGATTCATTGAGCACACACTTCATTCATTAAGCGATACAATCGATATTAGCGTAATTAAAAAATAACTAAGATTACAAAAAATGACCAAGTTAGGCAGTTAGTAGAATTGGCATCTCAGAGATGCAGAGATCTGAAGAAAGTTGTCTTATAGTTCTTGTCCCTGTGTGCTGGTGTTCCTCAGGGCTGGGAGGGAGCAGCTCTCTGCAGGTTCTCCAGCTCTCCTACAACCAGATTTCCACCCTGGAGGCCGGGGATCTGGAGGGCCTACAGCAGCTGACGGAGCTGCACCTGCACCACAACCTCATCAGCAGCCTCCACCCACAGGCCTTCCTGGGCCTCACCAACCTCACCGTAAGATGCGTACTATGGGATACAGCAGGGTTTCTTACGAGAGGGTCTGATTTACATTTATTTATTTTCTGGTTGTTCCATACCAGATTAGCATTTGCATCCGGCTACCATGTCATGTGTCAAGTTGCCGTGACAACTCCTTGTTCCTCGTCTCCTGCTTTCCAAGGTCATTGACCTCAGCTTCAACCTGCTGACGAGCATCTCCCCAACGACCTTCCTGTCCCCGCGGGTGGGGCTGGAGGTCAGGGGGGGCGGGAACCCGTGGAGGTGTGACTGTGACATGGCGACCCTGAAGAGGTGGATGGACCTGGACGCAGAGGCAGACCAGCGGCTCTGGTTGGACATGGTGTGTTTGTCCCCTCCCTCGCTGGCGGGGACGGACCTGCTGCAGATCCATGAGCAGGACCTGGGGTGTCCGAGAGCCCAGAACCGGCCTGGGTTCCATCAGGACCTCACTGTCCGCCACGGGTCTACTGTTCTGCTGCCTTGCTTGATGCAACAAGGTAGCCATTTGTTGGGATATGTTGGTGATTTTGTTTATAATTCAACTAGATATTAACTCTAAGACTGTAAGAAAGGATCAAATCATTTATGCCCTCTTTGTCAAGTAGTGAGTGTTTTAACTGCATCATACTTTCATGTTTTGTTATAGGTTCAACATGGTGGACGCCCAGAGGTCAAGTGTCTGCCAACGAGTCTCAAGGGGGTCTACTGATTAGTGACATCACAGAGAGGGATGCGGGACTTTATATTTGTGTGTCGCAATCACACCAAGACTTTGTGTCTGTTTACAACCTGAAAATCAGGGATATAACCAGACTGCCCAGGAGTTTACCGGGTCAAGTAAGGGCCCAGACCCAAAATGACCTGGGTCTGGCCGTGGGTCTTTCTGTTTTCTTCACTTTCCTGGTGGCGTTTATCCTCGGCGTCTTTGCGAGACCCTGTCTCGATGTTCTCTGGCGAAGGATATGCGGTAAGAAAGATGCCTCCTCCCACCCTGACTCAGTCTCAGTCTCCGCCGCTGGTCAGGGAGCCTGCGACAACGAGGCGTACGCAGAGGAAGAGGACAACCCAGGCGTCACGTATCACAGAGAGCGGAGAGTAACTTTCAGTACTGCAGACAACGGGGAGCAGAGCTATTATGATCCTGAGATGGTCAGCGTGTCCAATACAAGGCACCAGAGACGGGAGGCGCGCAGGAGGGGCAACCTGGAGGACAGGCGTACGGCTGCTAACTCGGAGCCAACCCCGAGCCAGGAGTCTGAACACATTCCGGATGGCAATGAGCTGGGGGACAGAAGCAGTCTGTACTCCATCTCTAGTGATGAGCAGGACAACAGCACAAGGACAAAGAAGTCTTGGAAAGCCTCGTCCCCTAAGCCTGTTGACGACTCTATACAGAAGAGCACGACTGATTCACATATCATCTCCGAATCACTTGCTGATGGGTCCCCACACCGGAAGCTCACGGAGCAGGACAGTGGAGAAGCCTTTGATTTCTCTGAATCCATTCAAAGTGGTTCAGCGAGGTCCAGTAGTCTATTTGGATCTTTCAATCATTCAAAAACGAACGTTTTACCGCCACCACCGCTGTCTTCCAGGCCCTCTAATAGGTCCAGCTCCAGCTCTAGCTCTCATGTCAGTGCGGATGAGACGACGCGATACACAGTGAACGTGGACGAGAGTGAAAGAGTAGAACTGGCCCAAGATGTGCAAAACAAACATGACACTAAGATCATTAAAGGGGCCAAAATGGCACCAGACCACTCGGATTCATCACACTCATCCTCTTCCTGTGAAAGTGATGACGAGGTCACAGAGTACACATTTAACCAAGGAGAAGCTGATGAAGTAGAAACAGTGACCACAGGTCCTGCAATTGACCTGAAGGACACAGGTGAGGACTACAGGTACCATGTCAATCCACGTCCAGACATCAAAGCATCAACAGATTTCCCCTCCAGCAGCAGTGACAGTGAAGAGGAGACCAGAAGTTCTGCAGCGAATCTGGATGACACTGCTTATCGGCTCCATTTGCACCTGGCCACAGTGAGCCCAATTAAAGAGACAGAAATCAATGCGCGAGAAGACAGGTGGCCAGAGTTGGATCTCCACAAAGTCACTGGCATCAAAAAGCGCCTTGATATCAAAGTAGCAACACCATCAACTGATATCACCTCCAGTATTGGTGACAGTGGAGAGGATGACCGTTGGCCTAAGTTGGATCTTGACAACGTCCCTGGCATCAAACGGCGTCTTGATATCAAAGTTGCAACAGAGGCCACAGATCCTGCAATTGACCTTCAGGACACAGATCAGGACTTCAGGTGGTCTCAATTGGAACTTGTCAGCCATGCCAAACGACCTGTAGAGTTCATCTCCAGCAGCAGCGATAGTGACGAGGGGCCAACCGATGTGAGAACGAAGATAGAAAAGACATCTCCATCCATCGTGCACCGAGGCACAGTGAGCCCAACACAGGAAGATAGATGGCCTGAGTTGGACCTCAGCAGCGTCCAACGTGTCAAGAGGCGTCTTGATATCAAAGCAACAACAGAGACCACAAGTCCCGCAGTGCCCCTGAAGGACACAGGTGAGGACCACAGGTACCATGTAAAACCACATCCAGATATCAAAGCATCAACAGATGTCACCTCCAGCAGCAGTGACAGTGAAGAGGAGACCAGAAGTCTTGCAGTGAATCTGGTTGACACTCATGTGAAAACTAAAGTGGAAAATGCGTATCAGCCTCATTTGCACCTGGCCACAGTGAGCCCAATTAAGGTGACAGAACTCAATGCACGAGAAGACAGGTGGCCTGAGCTGGATCTCGACAACGTCACTGGAATCAAACGGCGTCTTGATATCAAAGTTGCAACAGAGGCCACAGATCCTGCAATTAACCTGCAGGACACGGATCAGGACTTCAGGTGGTCTCAATTGGAACTTGTCAGCCATGCCAAACAACCTGTAGAGTTCACCTCCAGCAGCAGCGATAGTGACGAGGGGCCAACTGATGTGAGAACGAAGATAGAAAAGACATCTCCATCCATTGTGCACCGAGGCACAGTGAGCCCAATGAAGGATTTTGACATCAATGCACAGGAAGATAGATGGCCTGAGTTGGACCTCAGCAGCGTCCAACGTGTCAAGAGGCGTCTTGATATCAAAGTGACAACAGAGACCACAAGTCCTGCAGTGAACCTGGAGGACACAGATCAGGACTTCAGGGGGTCTCAATTGGAACTTGTCCGCCATGCCAAACGACCTGTCGAGTTCACCTCCAGCAGCAGCGATAGTGACGAGGGGCCCACTGATGTGAGAACGAAGATAGAAAAGACATCTCCACCCATCGTGCACCTGAACCCAAACAAGGAATCTGAATTGAATGTGCAGAAGGAAAGTTGGCCACTAGTGGACCTCGGCCATGTCGCCAGCATCAAGAGGCGTTTTGATATCAAAGTAGCAACAGAGACCACAGGTCCCGCAGTGCCCCTGAAGGACACAGGTGAGGACCACAGGTACCATGTAAAACCACATCCAGATATCAAAGCATCAACAGATTTCACCTCCAGCAGCAGTGACAGTGAAGAGGAGACCAGAAGTCCTGCAGTGAATCTGGTTGACACTCATGTGAAAACTAATGTGGAAAATGCGTATCGGCCTCATTTGCACCTGGCTGCAGTGAGCCCAATTAAGGTGACAGAACTCAATGCACGAGAAGACAGGTGGCCTGAGATGGATCTCCACAACGTCACTGGCATCAAAAGGCGCCTTGATATCAAAGTAGCAACACCATCAGCTGATATCACCTCCAGTATTGGTGACAGTGGAGAGGACGACCGTTGGCCTAAGTTGGATCTTGACAACGTCACTGGCATCAAACGGCGTCTTGATATCAAAGTTGCAACAGAGGCCACAGATCCTGCAATTAACCTGCAGGACACAGATCAGGACTTCAGGTGGTCTCAATTGGAACTTGTCAGCCATGCCAAACGACCTGTAGAGTTCATCTCCAGCAGCAGCGATAGTGACGAGGGGCCAACTGATGTGAGAACGAAGATAGAAAAGACATCTCCAACCATCGTGCACCGAGGCACAGTGAGCCCAATGAAGGATTTTGACATCAATGCACAGGAAGATAGATGGCCTGAGTTGGACCTCAGCAGCGTCCAACATGTCAAGAGGCGTCTTGATATCAAAGTCACAACAGAGACCACAAGTCCTCCAGTGAACCTGGAGGACATAGATCAGGACTTCAGGTGGTCTCAATTGGAACTTGTCCGCCATGCCAAACGACCTGTCGAGTTCACCTCCAGCAACAGCGATAGTGACGAGGGGCCAACTGATGTGAGAACGAAGATAGAAAAGACATCTCCACCCATCGTGCACCTGGACCCAAACAAGGAATCTAAATTGAATGTGCAGAAGGAAAGTTGGCCACTAGTGGACCTCGGCCATGTCACTGGCATCAAGAGGCGTTTTGATATCAAAGTAGCAACAGAGACCACAGGTCCCGCAGTGCCCCTGAAGGACACAGGTGAGGACCACAGGTACCATGTAAAACCACATCCAGATATCAAAACATCAACAGATTTCACCTCCAGCAGCAGTGAGAGTGAAGAGGAGACCAGAAGTCTTGCAGTGAATCTGGTTGACACTCATGTGAAAACTAAAGTGGAAAATGCGTATCGGCCTCATTTGCACCTGGCTGCAGTGAGCCCAATTAAGGTGACAGAACTCAATGCACGAGAAGACAGGTGGCCTGAGATGGATCTCCACAACGTCACTGGCATCAAAAGGCGCCTTGATATCAAAGTAGCAACACCATCAGCTGATATCACCTCCAGTATTGGTGACAGTGGAGAGGATGACCGTTGGCCTAAGTTGGATCTTGACAGCGTCACTGGCATCAAACGCCGTCTTGATATCAAAGTTGCAACAGAGGCCACAGATCCTGCAATTAACCTGCAGGACACGGATCAGGACTTCAGGTGGTCTCAATTGGAACTTGTCAGCCATGCCAAACGACCTGTAGAGTTCACCTCCAGCAGCAGCGATAGTGACGAGGGGCCAACTGGGGTGAGAACAAAGATAGAAAAGACATCTCCACCCATCGTGCACCGAGGCACAGTGAGCCCAATGAAGGATTTTGACATCAATGCACAGGAAGATAGATGGCCTGAGTTGGACCTCAGAAGTGTCCAACGTGTCAAGAGGCGTCTTGATATCAAAGTCACAACAGAGACCACAAGTCCTGCAGTGAACCTGGAGGACACAGATCAGGACTTCAGGTGGTCTCAATTGGAACTTGTCCGCCATGCCAAACGACCTGTCGAGTTCACCTCCAGCAGCAGCGATAGTGACGAGGGGCCCACTGATGTGAGAACGAAGATAGAAAAGACATCTCCACCCATCGTGCACCTGGGCCCAAACAAGGAATCTGAATTGAATGTGCAGAAGGAAAGTTGGCCACTAGTGGACCTCGGCCATGTCACTGGCATCAAACGGCGTCTTGATATCAAAGCAACAACAGAGACCACAAGTCCTGCAGTGAAACTGGAGGACACAGATCAGGACTTCAGGTGGTCTCAATTGGAACTTGTCCGCCATGTCAAACGACCTGTAGAGTTCACCTCCAGCAGCAGCGATGGTGACGAGGGGCCAACTGACGAGGGGCCAACGACATCTCCACCCATCGTACACCTGGACCCAAATAAGGAATCCGAAGGACCACAGCAGTCTTGTACCTCCTCATCCAGCAGTGACAGTGAAAGTGAGGTGAAAGTCCAAACACTAACACAAGAAAGAGAAGGCCCTGTTGTCGGAACCATGAGTCAGATCAGATGGCCTGACCTTAACCACCGTGTCCCTCGCATCAAGAAGCGTCTTGATGTAAAGGCACCTTCACCAATACCCCAGCAAGGTAAGGTTTACCCAGTCCCTGTTCAAAACGATACAGGGTCTTCCACGAGTGAGAGTGAGGATGAGAAACTAGTCCACACAGGTCAATCAGAAAGTGTGAATGTGTTGCCACCAACCATTTTACATTTTAAAGGCCCATTAATTGACAACTCTCTCACTTCAACGAGAGATCCCATTATTACATTAGAAAAGTATGCCGTTATTACAGATGGGTTGGGTGAAGGCACCACAGGCCCCAAGAGTATCCCAGGACCAGAAGTCCCCCCAGATCTGGAGTCACGATGGGCAGGGCTCAATCTTGGAAAGTCACGCTTTAGAAAGCACCTTGATATCACAAACAAGGCTGCTCCACCCAGAGTCTCATCTGAAACCATGATATTGGAGAGAGTGAACATGAACAAGGAACGGGACCTGAAATGGAGCACTGTAAAGAAATCGGAAATCGATGCGCAGAACCAAACCTGGCCACTGGTGAATCTCAGCGATGTCACCGGCATCAAGAGACGTCTTGATATCAAAGTAGCAACCCCACCACCTGACATCACATCCAGTGCACCGAGGCACAGTGAGCCCAATGAAGGATTTTGACATCAATGCACAGGAAGATAGATGGCCTGAGTTGGACCTCAGCAGCGTCCAACGTGTCAAGAGGCGTCTTGATATCAAAGTCACAACAGAGACCACAAGTCCTGCAGTGAACCTGGAGGACACAGATCAGGACTTCAGGTGGTCTCAATTGGAACTTGTCCGCCATGCCAAACGACCTGTCGAGTTCACCTCCAGCAGCAGCGATAGTGACGAGGGGCCCACTGATGTGAGAACGAAGATAGAAAAGACATCTCCACTCTGACCGCTACTGGATGTGATGTCAGGTGGTGGGGTTGCTACTTTGATATCAAGACGTCTCTTGATGCCGGTGACATCGCTGAGATTCACCAGTGGCCAGGTTTGGTTCTGCGCATCGATTTCCGATTTCTTTACAGTGCTCCATTTCAGGTCCCGTTCCTTGTTCATGTTCACTCTCTCCAATATCATGGTTTCAGATGAGACTCTGGGTGGAGCAGCCTTGTTTGTGATATCAAGGTGCTTTCTAAAGCGTGACTTTCCAAGATTGAGCCCTGCCCATCGTGACTCCAGATCTGGGGGGACTTCTGGTCCTGGGATACTCTTGGGGCCTGTGGTGCCTTCACCCAACCCATCTGTAATAACGGCATACTTTTCTAATGTAATAATGGGATCTCTCGTTGAAGTGAGAGAGTTGTCAATTAATGGGCCTTTAAAATGTAAAATGGTTGGTGGCAACACATTCACACTTTCTGATTGACCTGTGTGGACTAGTTTCTCATCCTCACTCTCACTCGTGGAAGACCCTGTATCGTTTTGAACAGGGACTGGGTAAACCTTACCTTGCTGGGGTATTGGTGAAGGTGCCTTTACATCAAGACGCTTCTTGATGCGAGGGACATGGTGGTTAAGGTCAGGCCATCTGATCTGACTCATGGTTCCGACAACAGGGCCTTCTCTTTCTTGTGTTAGTGTTTGGACTTTCACCTCACTTTCACTGTCACTGCTGGATGAGGAGGTACAAGACTGCTGTGGTCCTTCGGATTCCTTATTTGGGTCCAGGTGTACGATGGGTGGAGATGTCGTTGGCCCCTCGTCAGTTGACCCCTCGTCACCATCGCTGCTGCTGGAGGTGAACTCTACAGGTCGTTTGACATGGCGGACAAGTTCCAATTGAGACCACCTGAAGTCCTGATCTGTGTCCTCCAGTTTCACTGCAGGACTTGTGGTCTCTGTTGTTGCTTTGATATCAAGACGCCGTTTGATGCCAGTGACATGGCCGAGGTCCACTAGTGGCCAACTTTCCTTCTGCACATTCAATTCAGATTCCTTGTTTGGGCCCAGGTGCACGATGGGTGGAGATGTCTTTTCTATCTTCGTTCTCACATCATGTGCACCGAGGCACAGTGAGCCCAATGAAGGATTTTGACATCAATGCACAGGAAGATAGATGGCCTGAGTTGGACCTCAGAAGTGTCCAACGTGTCAAGAGGCGTCTTGATATCAAAGTCACAACAGAGACCACAAGTCCTGCAGTGAACCTGGAGGACACAGATCAGGACTTCAGGTGGTCTCAATTGGAACTTGTCCGCCATGCCAAACGACCTGTCGAGTTCACCTCCAGCAGCAGCGATAGTGACGAGGGGCCCACTGATGTGAGAACGAAGATAGAAAAGACATCTCCACCCATCGTGCACCTGGGCCCAAACAAGGAATCTGAATTGAATGTGCAGAAGGAAAGTTGGCCACTAGTGGACCTCGGCCATGTCACTGGCATCAAACGGCGTCTTGATATCAAAGCAACAACAGAGACCACAAGTCCTGCAGTGAAACTGGAGGACACAGATCAGGACTTCAGGTGGTCTCAATTGGAACTTGTCCGCCATGCCAAACGACCTGTAGAGTTCACCTCCAGCAGCAGCGATGGTGACGAGGGGTCAACTGACGAGGGGCCAACGACATCTCCACCCATCGTACACCTGGACCCAAATAAGGAATCCGAAGGACCACAGCAGTCTTGTACCTCCTCATCCAGCAGTGACAGTGAAAGTGAGGTGAAAGTCCAAACACTAACACAAGAAAGAGAAGGCCCTGTTGTCGGAACCATGAGTCAGATCAGATGGCCTGACCTTAACCACCATGTCCCTCGCATCAAGAAGCGTCTTGATGTAAAGGCACCTTCACCAATACCCCAGCAAGGTAAGGTTTACCCAGTCCCTGTTCAAAACGATACAGGGTCTTCCACGAGTGAGAGTGAGGATGAGAAACTAGTCCACACAGGTCAATCAGAAAGTGTGAATGTGTTGCCACCAACCATTTTACATTTTAAAGGCCCATTAATTGACAACTCTCTCACTTCAACGAGAGATCCCATTATTACATTAGAAAAGTATGCCGTTATTACAGATGGGTTGGGTGAAGGCACCACAGGCCCCAAGAGTATCCCAGGACCAGAAGTCCCCCCAGATCTGGAGTCACGATGGGCAGGGCTCAATCTTGGAAAGTCACGCTTTAGAAAGCACCTTGATATCACAAACAAGGCTGCTCCACCCAGAGTCTCATCTGAAACCATGATATTGGAGAGAGTGAACATGAACAAGGAACGGGACCTGAAATGGAGCACTGTAAAGAAATCGGAAATCGATGCGCAGAACCAAACCTGGCCACTGGTGAATCTCAGCGATGTCACCGGCATCAAGAGACGTCTTGATATCAAAGTAGCAACCCCACCACCTGACATCACATCCAGTAGCGGTCAGAGTGGAGAGGATGACCGTTGGCCTAAGTTGACTCTTGACAACGTCACCAGCATCAAGCGGCGTCTTGATATCAAAGTCGTAACACTGCCATCCAAAGCAGCTGATCTTTCTATGAAAGACCACTGTAAGACACTGAGTCAAGATGTACGGCCACTCCTGGATGCTCCACCTCCTGTTCCAGATTGCCCTCCTCCGGACTCCTCCCCCAGTAGCGAGAGTGAGGATGACGTGAAGCCAGTGAATGAGGGGACACACTATACTGAGTACCGGACTCACGGCCCTGCTCGTTCTTTCGCTCCCTCTGTCAGGGGAACCTCAGACACTAGCTCCCTTAAAACGGGAGATGGGACGGGCTGGAGCTCTGTGACTGTGGACACGCAGGGAAGAAAGGGCCTGGGCGCTCTGAGAGCCCTGTCGTCCGAGAGGAAGGGCTGGGTCGCGGACCACGAGGATCTCGGGGCCAAGCGGACCTCTCAGCAGAACAGTCTCTCCTTGCGAGATGCCCCCAGTTTGAACTATTCACCTTCTGGAACGGACTTGGAACCTCAAGCCAGCATCATGTCAGTACAAGAAGCCAGAGCTCCAGGGAGACAGCCTCGGTCTCTCCAGAGAGCCGAGTATCAGAACAGACTCATGGGTCACAATGTGCAGCGTGAGGATGTTAAAGGTTTAAGACATCCTCCAGAATACACAGAATTACAGAACTCCACACTGTTTGACTTTGACTCAAACCCAATGACTGATGTTTAATTTGGGTTTGCCTCCAAATGTATTTAAAAACTATACGTATTCTGTATATAATATTGATACTGTTGTACATTTCATTGGAGAAAAACTGAATTACGGTCAGCCAAATTCTGTTATGGTGAATGAATGAATAATGATAAGGATTTGTATTTAACAAATATTATCTTCTATATTCTGTAAGATTATGAATATATACTGATGGAATAACGAACATATTTTTGTATAGTTGTTTTAAAGAGAATTCTATTAAAGAGACATCAGTCAATAAAGTCAATAAACCCCTTTATTTGTATATATAGACATAGGTTATAGTGAAAACAGACATATACACACATACATACATAGTTTACATACATATATACAGTCAAGACCAGATGAACACATCCTCTGCATTGCCATTGAAGAATCCAGTCTAAATCTTAACAACTAGGCCTACCGCTAACACACTCTGACAAACTGATTGGCTGATGCTTTCTATTAGCAAAAGTTGGAGAATAAAATTGGACTGCATTGGGTGTTGGGAACTAGGATACTTTCATTGGTCAGATCCGTCGAGGTTTGCTGAAATAATACCAACTAGTGGTGGTCAGAAGGCATTTCAGGTAAGATCTTTGGATGCTACACACATCTTTGCTTTCCGCACATTTCCATCAGTATTTCAGAAACCAAGGCTACGGACCAGAGGCTGGCAACCGGACCGCCTGTTCTGGAAGAGCCAGACGTCAGCCAGCAGCGAGTCTGACATCCGTCGACAAATGGAGATTTGAAGCAGAGGAAGCCGATACAACCTTTGAGGCTATTTTTTTGCATCTTCACCACTGACAAATCTTTTTATGTCCATTTATGAAAGGTACCAATGGGGTTTCTAACTTCCCATTTGATAAAAAGTGACACTGTAAACTAGAGGTTGCGTCCCGGACCTCTACAGGAGGTGGACTGATATGACACAGGGGGGCCCCCGCGGTGGAGGAACCTCCAGTTCCACGATGAGGTGGAGAGGTCTGTTCCGGGTTTTAACGCAGAACCATCTCAGGGGTCTCGGAGAAAATATCCTGACTCTTGAATACCAAATTAAAAGCACACAAAAGAAGGTCGCACTAACTCCTGTACAAAAAAGTTTCTTCTCTTACAAAAAGGGGACCATCCATCCATTCACAGAAGGCTGACGAGCGCGCATGCAAATATCAAAACCTGTTGTGACACCGCGTTACACCACAGCCAAAGACTAGAGTTTATACGAGAACGTTATACTAGGCAAAAATAACAGCGTAGCCTCCAAACATTTGCTCCCCCCTCCCCCCCCCCCCCCACCCACCCCCACCCCCCGAAATGCTCATTGACCTCGGGTTTGAGATTGAGGACCGCCGTGGTATAATACAAAGCAATGATTCAGCTCCTCCTCCCCACTGGGGGTCGACTAACAACACTGTCCGTGTCGGACGCGCAAATGACTTAACATCGGACCTGACCGGGATAACCGGGCCCCGGAAGACGACCGGATGTCACTGAGCAAAAGACGCCGTAGCGGACGTCCACGTGTTCACGCCATCCCCAAAAACGCGCACGGTCCCCCAACAGTCCACGGTCGTCCTGAAGCAATCCCTGACCACTGTGTACGTGTGTGTGTGTGTGTACGTGTGTGTGTGTGTGTGTGTGTGTGACCGTTAAGTGTACTGAGGCACAAAAGCGTCTATCCAACACAGAATGGAAACATAACGTGGCTGAATAACTGGTAGCCGGCCGTCCGCACCTGTGGGTGGCTGACCGCTGTGCACAGTAATGAGAGTTGATAAGCAGCATTGATATCTGGATATCTGGAGAGGAGGGAGGGTGTGGTGGTGGGGGGGGCGGGGTCTGTGGGGGGGTGGGGGGGGGGGGCGGGGTCTGGGGGTGTTGTTAGAAGGTCAGAGGCCAGCCAGAGTCCGCAGGGCTCGATAACCACACTGGCACAACATGACAGTAAAACGATAACTACTTCGATGCTTGATGTGCTTGTGTTGCAATATTCCGTCATTTCCATCTCGAAGACACGACTGAGTTGTTGGCTCATGACACCGCCTGGTGAAAATAAACGATAAAACAAACGCAGGATTTACCGCACGATATTCGAATGAGGCAAAGTTCCAGGAGCCCGCGTTTAAGACTCCGCGTGAACGGTGCTTCCGTTACCTTCCTAGCGAGGAGAATTACCGTCGTCTCCTCCTCTGCCGACGACATCGCCACCGCCGATCAGAACACGTTGTCCCCCACACGCGCGCACACACACACACACGCACACACACGCGCACACACACGCACACACACACGCACACACACACGCAGACGCAGCTATGATGTCACAGTGAGGGCGACCAATGCCACTGGGGTTTCTTCGCCACCCACAATGCAACACTGGCGGCAGGGGAACATTATTTCACAAGTCACAGCCTCGTTCCCCGCAGGGGGTCCACTACACCCAGGATTTAACACTCCGACTCAAACCCGCCCCACCCTACCCAACCCACCCCAGCCCTCCCCCCCTCCCCCCAGCCCACAACAGTGCTGACATGTACACCTTTGACAAAGTTTGTAATGTTTTACTCATTGGTTGTTGTTGTTGTTGTTTATGGTTATTTATTTGTTTTCTCCCGTGTTGGGTGCTGGTCCGGTGGGCTCCGCGGCGCAGCTAGGAGGCCTGCCTCTCCTTGTACCACTCCACAAACTCATCCAGCATCACCGGCCCTGCAGCACACACACACACGGCCACGTCAGAGAGGGTGTGTGTGTGTGTGTGTGTGTGTGTGTGTAGATGAAGTGTGTGTGTGTAAGTTTAGATGGTGTATGTGTGTGTGTGTAGATGGTGTGTGTGTATGTGCGTGTGTGTGTGTATATACACACTCACAGGCTCCGTCTTCGTCATAGTTGCTGAGGTCCAGGTTGATAGTTCTGCTGAACTCCAGAACATTACACCACTGGTCCTTATTAATCACTCTGTACTTTGACTGCTGGAGGGAGAGAGAGAGAGACAGAGACAGAGAGAGAGAGACAGAGAGAGAGAGAGCGTTGTAGGATTTGGTTTGATGCAGTAGGGCGATGTAAGAGATGGAATGGAGGTGGATTGTGACACCAGTGCAGATCTGCAGTATAATATGACACCCATTAGAACCTTGACACACACACACACACACACACACACACACACACACACACACCACACACACACACACACACACACACACACACACACACACACACACACACACACACACACACACACACACACACACACACACACACACACACACAGGGGCTTAGGCTGCACAATTACACCTAAAATGATGATGAAATCACAATTAATTTGCTCAATATTGTGATCACGATTATTCTCCATTTTGTGGAACAGTAAAGGAGTAAGTCACCAGAAAACTACCATCACAATAATAATGTCTTTTATAAGCCTCTCAATATATAAACTCAAAAGTACACATCTTTTAATCCAAATACAGCCTCACCTGGCCCAGTTAGAGTCTGGGGGTGGGTGGGGCTACAGCCTCACCTGGCCCAGTTAGAGTCTGGGGCGATGGGGCTACAGCCTCACCTGGCCCAGTTAGAGTCTGAGGGGGTTGGGCTACAAACCTGTGGTGCATTGGCTAAAAAGTGCACCAGTCCACACACTCAGGGAGCGCTAGCATGGGACCGTCTGCCATTTTATCAAATCATTGCAATAAACCAGACTTTACACCACTACTGCCTGTGTCCTTGGAGGAGCCTTGAACAACATGAGGTATGCTACAATATGAATTATATTCTTTCAAAAAAAGAAGACATTACATAAAATATATGAATTTTATCGATCGGCCGCGATCGATTAATTGTGGAGGCTAATATCGTCGTTGTGGGTATTATATCATGAATTGTTCAGCCCTAAATGGAGGTGGAATATGACACCCACTCTATATACATCTATTATCTATGTAGAAAGATATAGACATACTACCTCTAGAAACTGATTGAACACGGGGAACAGGGGCCACGTCTTGCCCAGCAGAAGTCCCAGCATGCACTTGGCCGTGTTCAAGTCCAAGCTTCTCTGATCTTTTTCCTGTAAGAAGAAAGAATGCAAACCGTCAGAGATCAAAACGGTAAGACAGCTAAAATACCCAAATGTTCTCATGTTACTCGCTTTATTCTGGTAGATATACTGGAATTAGTTTTTGATGAAAAAAGCAGCCCTACCTCCTACATATAGCTCTGATTCAACCAATCACAGCCCCCCTAGCTTCAACATACACCTCGCATCAACCAATCGCAGCACCCCTAGCTCCAACATACACCTCGCATCAACCAATCACAGCACCCCTAGCTCCTACAAATGCCTCGCATCAACCAATCAGAGCCCACATTACATTAACACATGCACATGTTAGTCTCATAGCGTGAAGTTCTCAGGTTATGTCAACCACAACAACAGGCTGAGCACATGATAAGCTCTATCTTGGAAAGTCAATTGGTCCGAACAAATCCAATGTGCTGCTGAGTGTGTAAACACACGGTCAGAGTTGATAGGGCCCTGTTATTACTGCTGTATTATTTATGTTCATGTCGTGATATTGTTGTGTAGGGTTGAAGTTTGGCTCGGTGATATTAAAGCGTCACATGTAGGGCACAGGATGTCCTGGACTCACCCGTGCGAAGTCGAAGGCATATCTGTAGATGAGCTTAAAGCTGGTGGCGTCGTTTAGCACAGACCTCAGGTGGTCTAGAGAGTTCCTCAGGCTCTCGGTGGAGTCGCACCTGAAGGCGGAGGACACGGGAGAGAGCCGGGCTTAGCTAGCTGGCTGGCTGGCGGCCGCACGGCACACATAGAGACGCGTCACGTAGACCCTGACCCTAACCCCGTGGGACAGGACACACTTACTGCAGTGAGCTCATTCCTTTCAGCCACTCCTGCAGGGTGAAGTAGCCCATGCTCTGGGCGTCCAGCCTCCAGGCCAGCACCAGCATGACCACCTGGGGAACGAGCAGCACAAAGTGACCCACTGAGACGGGAGGACAGGACGACAGGACGACGGGACACGCGTGACAGCTGAGGGTCACAGGCAGCGGTGATTGACCTCAGCAGCGGTGTTGAGGTGTTTGTGTGTGTGTGTGAGGTGTACTACGTTGATGTGCACGGTACATCAATCTACCAGCCTGCCCAGTGGACCGTACCAATGGGTGATCTATCCATCATACATCTGGCTGAATACTCCCACTTGTGATGTCACTCTGTATATTGACAATTTTAGTCACATGACCATTTTTAAACAGCATGTGACGGCTAATCACACTCACACCTGTTAGTAAAATAGGGCCCCACAAAAGTCATGTGACTACAAAGCTGACAGCTGTCATGGAAGCTTGGCAACCAGTCAGACCAGTCCTTACGTTCTCTGGTTCCACTCCGATGTCCTCGCAGAACTTCTCCATACCCTCTGGTCCCACCACGTCGTCACAGCCTGTCACACAAACCAGCGGCTGTAGTACCAGTAATACCATCGAGGAAGGAAGTACCATGGAGTTTATAACATGTAATAAACACACACACACACACACACACACAATAGCATTACTGCGGCAGGACAGGAAGGGGCAGCAGCCACGTCTGGAGACACCAGCGCACCGTACCTGCGTACTCGTAGAACCACTCCAGACACCTCTTGCTGGAGAAGAGTTCCTCCTCGCGGATCTGGGGCGACTCCTGCTTCCTGCTGAACACACTGCAGCAACCACCCGGGCCTCACCATCATTGACATCTACCAGTCACTAGTAATTAGGCAAATTAGACCGTAGGCATGGCAGTGGGTGTGGGGGTGGGGTAGAGGAGGTGGTGGTGTATGTGAGCTTTACGTGAGAGCGTAGGTGGGGTACTTACTACGCCCCTAAAACAGGACAGGGGCAAAGGTTGGTTCATCGGGTGTGTGCACTATAAGTGGTGGTGTAGGCATGGTCGTGGGTGGAGTTACAGGATGTAGGGAACAATTGGAGGTGGGGGTGGAGGGGGGGGGGGTGTAGCAGGTGAGGGCCTACCTGTCCTGTCGACTCTTCTTGGCAGACATGTCCTCACCAGAAGATGGTCTTCTTTTCTTCCTGGGAGGCATGGCTCGGGGACAGCACGCTAGAGGCAGAGGGTCGTAGCGTATAGCCATAGAGACGCTAGAACCATGTAGCATGTTCAGCTAACCATGAGAAACGCCATAGAGACGCTAAAACCATGTAGCATGTTCAGCTAACCATGAAGAAACGCCATAGAGACGCTAAAAACCATGTAGCATGTTCAGCTAACCATGATAACTAATAGAATAGTGATAACATGCGGGTGCATTGCACACTATCACTTATTACTGTCCTATTACCTGATTGGTGGCTTTCCTGTCCAATGTCCTCAGTCAGGTTCTAAAGAAAGAAGGAAGGACACACACACACACACATGAATCCTTTTTTGGTGGTACACACATGCATGACAGAAACACACAGACACACACATCTGCATGACAGACACGTCCGCACACACACAGGCATGTCATACACACATGCATGACACACACACACACACACACGGATGACACCCGACATACATGACACACACACACACACATATATGCATGACACACACACACATCACACACACACATGCATGACACACACACACACATACGGATGACACACACGCACACATGCATGACACACACACAACATACACACACACGACACACACACACACACACACACACACATCACACACATCACACACATGACACACACACACACACCAGAGCAGCAGCAGCAGTGTTTACCAGCCTGTGCAGGGTGTGGTAGATCTTGTGGATGCTGGCCAGTGTCGACAAATGGGAGTTCAGCTGAAAATCTAGAAATAAAAACACAAAACACACAGAACTAAACCACCCAGACGAGCACACAGCCACAGAACATCTCTCTCTCTCTCTATCTCTCTATCTCTCCACACAGCCCGATGCATTGAGATTATGAAGCTTATAATCTCGTGTTAAATGTGTCAAAGAATAAAAGCTGTCATACATGTTGAGGAGGAGGACGAGGAGGAGGACGAGGACGAGGAGGAGGTCCGGCCGCCAGTGAAGTGAAGCTACGTTATGCAATCATATAATGTCATCTAAAATCACAATATAGCACACGTCGGTGAAGCGTAACCACGGTTATAACAGCGGTTATAACCGCGGTTATTGCAGCGGTGGTAACCGAGTACAGACCGCGGACCTGCAGCGGCAGCAGCAGCAGTGCGGAGGACGCGCAACTTGCACGGAGTTTACAAAGTATCTGGAGAGTCGGCGCCATGGGCCTTGTAGTCCGCTTCCGGTAGAGCAGCCGCGGCGAGCCGAGGGGCCGGCAGCGCGATAAAGACTACAAGTCCCACAAGCGCGACCCACGGACACCAAAAAATGATTATTTCATTCACAGCCCCCCCCCCCCCACCACCGCCGCCGCTCACACTCAGCTCTCAACTGATTGCGTGTAATTCTGCAGCGTTTCACACGAATGCACCGACCTTTTAGTGCTATTTATTTATTTTGATGCATAATAATAATAATAATAATAATCAGCAGCAGCAGTGTAATAAGCAGCACTGGGGCTGCAGCAGCAGCAGCACACACACACACACACACACACACACACACATACACATACATATAAAGATGTTATACACACACACACACACACAACTGCGTCACAGTTTCCCCCCTGACAGCCTGTTCTGTTCTGTGGACCGGGCATCGACCCACATACCCGGACACCCACCCACCTACAGTACCTACCCTGCCTGGCACACACACACACACACACACACACACACACACACACACACACACACACACACACACACACACACACCTGACGACCACCCACCGCACACGGGATCAATTAAGCAATTAAATCACCCCATGATCGCTGGCCCGCAGATATCGATCGCGCTCGGCCAGCGGGTGTTGACACGTTTGACGGTGGAGAATGATGATGTCACATGGAGAGAGAGAGCATGCACATGCAAACACACACACACGCGTTTTATCCTTCTATCGTTTTGTCGTTTAATCCCCCACACACACCCCCACCCCTGTGCATGATCATCGCAGCCTCCTCAAGACCCTCAAGACCCCTCAGTCCTGTTCTTTGTCTTGGGCCCCAGGGGGACAACAACAACACTGAACATACAAAGAGAGGACAGAAAAACACTACATATCTGCTGCTCTAGGATGAACTCTGACCCCCCCAACACACACACACACACACACACACACACACACACACACACACACACACACACACACACACACACACACACACTCCGCCTCTCCATCCAACACAACGTGCAACGCCGCTACTTACTTGCCGCATCAGAGTGCATCTTTCTGAAACACACACACACAACAACTGTCTCCTGTGTGTGTGTGTGTGTGGAAGTCCGCAGACCGCCGGCCATGGGGGCGGGACTAGTCAGCCCCGGCCACGCCCCCGCCCCGCACACATCGTCGCTCCTGGGCTCCTCCCTCTCCCGCTGCTGTGCCCCGCCACCCCCCCCCTCCCCTGTCCCTGATTGGCTGGCGGGCGTGTCCTGTAAGGAGGAGGGAGGTAGACAAAGGAACGCGGCTCCTCCCCCCCCCCCCCCCCGTGGAGTGATATGACAGGTCAGCCCCGCCCGCTTTGGTGGGGGAGGGCGGGGGGTCAGAAGAGAAGCAATTACTTTTTTCTTTTATTTTCCTTTATATTATTTTATATTTTCTTTTCTATTTTTTACATATTTTCTATGTATTTTTTATTTATTTATTTATTATTTAGTATTATTATTCATTTATATTTTAAGTTGACTTACTTACCTGTATATATTTAGTGATATAAGTATATATACGTATATTTTAGATAATCATATTTATACATTTGATTGCAATATTGCAGCTTTGTTTATATATTTCTTTGTTATACAATTATACAATTGTAAATTAGATTTGTTTTGTTTTAGTTTTTATTTACCATTCGCTTTGGCAATGCAATGTAAATGTACGTTTCCCTCATGTCAATAAAGCTCTTTACATTGAATTGAATTGAATTGAAGCAAGCAGCGTTTTAGTTTCCTCGTGTGAGCAGCAGCCCACCTCCACCCACCACCACCTCCATCACCTCCACCCACCACCCACCATTAACCACCACCACCTCCATCCACCACCACCACCACTACCACCCAACATTACCCACCACCACCACCCACCATTACCCACTACCACCTCCACCCACCACCACCACCATCACCCAAAGTAAGGGAAGGTCTACTTGTGATTAAAACAGCTATAGACTGTAGATGAAGGCACATTGTCTTTTAGAAATAGTTCCATCTTGTGTATATTATGTGCATGTACAGTCTATAGTTGGGGTGGGCTCCAGTCTGGTTCGTTTTAACCTCTTAAACAATTGACTTATTGTATTACCAGAACGTCAAACTCTATGAACTATATCAAGGACCTTTATTTTATTTTATTTTATTTTATTTTATTTTATTTTATTTTATTTACTCTGCCTGAAAAGTGAATCCCTGCGCCCGTTCATGTAGTGACACCTAGTGGTTATAATAGGCAACAGCAGATATTCTTTTAGCTTAAATATATTTTAGTTCCGATCCCAACCTCCCCTACAGTGTGTCGTGACGTAATGTGTTGCAGCATGCATGGAATTTCAAGTTGTCTCATCAGGGACAGCAGGGTAGCAGGACTCGTACCATCATCTTGTCTATAGGGATGTCTACACTACATACTGTACACACACACATAACTAATAACGAATAAGATGGAACTATTTACCCGATGCACCCTCATCGGATCATCTTAATCAAAGCATGTCATCCTAGAGGGTGTGGACAGGTGTGCCCAGGTATTCACCTCTCCATGACCTCACACCTTTTTGAAACTTTTTTTAATGATCAACTTGCTTTTCATTTTCCAACAACCTTATGATACGAGGGCCTGGACGGGGGGGGGGGGATATTGGGCAGCTGTTGTTGTATGCTGTTACCATGTTACCATGTTACCAGCCCCCCTTGCAGACGTGGGCCGTGCTGTGTTTACATACCACAGACCAACAGACCATGGGCGGAGTCACCGTTGACATGGGCGGAGCCGTTAGGCCTGATAGGCCGGGAGGGGAGGGGCCGCGGCATAGCCCTGGCACTTCCTTCGTCTTAAACAACAACAGTGCCTGAAGACCGAAGCCTCGAGCAGATCGCCTCCCACCATGGCCTCAGTAGAACCCCAGACGACCCAGGATGATGCTGCTGCTGCTTCCCATACGAGGGCCGATCCCAGAAAGGTGATGAATGGCACCAGCACCAGCAACCGGAAACAGAACCAGAACCAGAACCAAAAACCACCACATGTTTTTGTACAGAAGTCGATGCCCTGCCGCCTGCCTGCCATGTTCTGACCCATCCTCCCTGTCCAGTGTTTGTTCGGAGATGCCCCTCCCGTCCACGGAGAGGAGATGAGGAAAATCTGGAAGGAATGCAGCGAGGAGAGCTTCTGGTACCGAGGTGAGGGATTGGTACAGACTTCCTGGGATCCATTGTAACACACTTAATAAGATAAGATAGAACTTTATTAATCCCGAAGCAAATTCTTGAAGCACACCTTCAAGTCATCTGGGGTAAGGTTCAGGGTGTGGGCAGCAACGGTGCCTTGTGATTGGCTGCTTCGACCAGGTGGGTGAGGCTCTGGCAGGACTCATCTGTCTTCTTTTCACTTGTTGTTTGTTTAGGTTCTGCTGGCTGGGACTCAGCCAGACCCCTTCCTCCTTCTCTCTGCTGGTCCCCTGTTCCCCTGGGCCCCTGGTGTTAGATGGTGTTTGCTGGTGTGTGCCTTCTTTACAGGGGTTGTCTTCTACTGTGGTTAGGAAGGTTCAGACCGATGGCTTGTCTATGTCTTCCACAAACACATTCTTGCGCCACCAACAGGTGACACTGTTCATTCATATGGTGCTTATTACAGTACTGTTTTATGTTGTTTTTGTTATTGTTGTTGTTGTTGTAATCCCCATTGTTTTCTCTCCCATGTCATTGGTTGGCATAAGTTGAAATAGTTATCAATTATTGAACTTTGCCTCTGATGGCTGATACTCGCTAGGGCTATCTGAATGGCGGTAAAGAATCTGCCTATCAATCAAAGCGACACTCTTTGAAACAGACCGACAGGTCCTGAAGGACGATGGCACAATCTAGATGAAAGTACAATACTCTTCTTAACACCAATGTTAACTTCACAGCTATTTTAACTTGGAAGAGAGGTGCTTTCCAGTCATAACGACCCCTTCTGTCACTACTTTTTTACTATTATTTAGCCTTTTAACAGACTCTTTTTATCCAAAGCGGTTACAGTGTATTCAGGTGAATGTCATGAAGGAGCAGGTCGGGCTTCGGCATCTTTCTCAGGAATGACTTCAGGCAGACATTATGAACCAAACTGGGCTGGGAGTTGGGGCTGGAAGCCTCATCTGCTATGACTCTATCTGGAGCTCATAAGTGCTAATGCGTGTGAAACTGGTTTTATAATACTGTGCATTCACCATTATTATTATTATTACCCTTCAATTATTACCTTGTAATATTGCCTTTCATTATCATGTGCAATATTTCTCATGTGAAACACTACTTCTCAACACCATTGCCAACTTGTTTCGCTTATAAAATATCTTACCTATATTTTTCTTAGGCTTATTCTGTGTAAATTAGTAAATTAGCTATTTTATTACATTTTTATGATTCTATTGTTTATTACTCTATTGTTTATTATTATTCTATTGCTATGCAACCTGGCACAAGAGTTTCCTTCGGGATTAATAAAGTTCTATCTTATCTTATCTCATCATTTTTGCTTCATACTCTTCCCTTTTCTGCTGGGCGAGCATGACCTGGTCACCGGAGTCTCGTCATCTACAACGGTAAGACACCAAACACCTCTCTCATACTAGCCCTGGCCAGTTCACAATATTATACCAATAACAAGAACAAACCACAACTCATGGTCTCTATGCTCCTTTTATTTAGCGGATTGGAAAGCGTCGACCAAGATTTTGGTCCCTTCCCAAAGCTAGCAGGTGTGTACCGGGGTCGATGGGGTTATCCTAAAGAAATGATGTAACACGTTGTCTAGAAGGACATCTGTTAGTGACTCAACATGCCGTTATATAATAAAACCATTAATTAATTATATTATATCATCTCATCTTTATAACGCAGTAATACAACATTCATACGGGTCATACAGTATAAGTAGCCATTAATTGCATAAAAATTACTTTATGTCAAGATTGGCTATCTCTTTATTCATTATTACAAAAATAAAATGGTAAAAATAATCAATGGAACATATTATTTTAGAATAATTGCTTATTAGACATCAGTTTTATCATACGCCCTATGTATAACTATTACTAACAGTATGGCAAGGTAACTAAATGTGGTGAGATGTGAGTTAGTAATCCAATGCAGAGCCATGACTCCACACCCTCCCTTCTCGTCTCCAGTGGCTGGACTCCTGGGCTTCGCCGTGGGGAAGGCGTCCTACATGGGCCCCTGCCGGAACAAGTTCCATCAGCTTGGTCTGGAGTTTGGCCCCGGACCGCGGGGGAAAGGTCCTGGCTGGGGCCCGCAGCACAGGTGAGGCGGTCCAAGAGTCAAAAGTTAAAGTCAAAGTGCTTCGTTTGAAAATGCTGCAGTATTAACATTATTACACAGGACAACACAGCGTTTTGTATTGAAATTAGGTGAAATATGAAATATGCATTGCACACATTTTAAACTTTACCTTACCTCTTGGGGTTTCCGTGCAGCCCAATTATGGTCCTGTGTAGCTGAATTGGTGGGCATGATGGCATTAACACTTTTACTTTTTACACTTTTTACTATTACTAATTATTTCCAGTTGTGCGCATACATAGGATGGGTGTGGATGAGATCGAACCCATAACCCTAAACCCTAATGCTATGCTCTGCCAAGTGAGCGATGCAGGACCACTGTTATTCAGAAGAGCGAGATGTTGAGAGACTTGAATGACACGTGAGCGCTGGACGGTAACATGCGTGTTTCAGACTGTGGTTGTGACTCCATCTCTCTCCCCGACAGACACTGCCACCACGTGTGCGATGAATGCAAGAAACAAGGCAGCCCTCCAGAAACACAGCCGAAGAGTTAGAGGTACTCACGCATTGCATCACCATTCACACTGCTGCTCCCTGTCCTATTAACGCACATGACAAGAATACACTACACGCACACACACACACACACACACATATACACACACACACACAAATCTACAGTTTATTGGCTAATATTTTCCCTTTTGATTTACAGCCACGAAGAAGGAAGAGGGGAATTGCTGTTTCCAGAGTCATATATCATTGTATCATGTTTTACATTGTGCATTGTAAACGCAATAAATATAGATGTTGCACATGTCTGTTGGTTGGTGTTGCTTATTGCACTGTGCTGCAGAGGGCACATTGAATGCATCACATAAACATCCTTAAATAGACTCTGTAGTCCATTAAAAGTACAACCACAAGAGGCCCATAGTCTATGACATAGACTCCATAGACTTTATGTAGTCATGGCTCATAGATAAGATGTGCTTCAGTAGAGATGGTATAGCGTGCGGAAAGAAGAAGCTATCATGTGTTCAAGGAGTTAATAGGAGTTAATAGACAACGTCAACAGAGTTAATAGAGAAGGCTTACACCTTGCTCTAAACGTGTGATTGACACTGTTGTTGTATGCTGTTACCATGTTACCATGTTACCAGCCCCCCTTGCAGACGTGGGCCGTGCTGTGTTTACATACCACAGACCAACAGACCATGGGCGGAGTCACCGTTGACATGGGCGGAGCCGTTAGGCCTGATAGGCCGGGAGGGGAGGGGCCGCGGCATAGCCCTGGCACTTCCTTCGTCTTAAACAACAACAGTGCCTGAAGACCGAAGCCTCGAGCAGATCGCCTCCCACCATGGCACTCAGTAGAACCCCAGACGACCCAGGATGATGCTGCTTGCCTGGCTTCCCATACAGGGCCGATCCCAGAAAGGTGATGAATGGCACCAGCACCAGCAACCGGAAACAGAACCAGAACCAGAACCAAAAACCACCACATGTTTTTGTACAGAAGTCGATGCCCTGCCGCCTGCCTGCCATGTTCTGACCCATCCTCCCTGTCCAGTGTTTGTTCGGAGATGCCCCTCCCGTCCACGGAGAGGAGATGAGGAAAATCTGGAAGGAATGCAGCGAGGAGAGCTTCTGGTACCGAGGTGAGGGATTGGTACAGACTTCCTGGGATCCATTGTAACACACTTAATAAGATAAGATAGAACTTTATTAATCCCGAAGCAAATTCTTGAAGCACACCTTCAAGTTCATCTGGGGTAAGGTTCAGGGTGTGGGCAGCAACGGTGCCTTGTGATTGGCTGCTTCGACAGGTGGGTGAGGCTCTGGCAGGACTCATCTGTCTTCTTTCACTTGTTGTTGTTTAGGTTCTGCTGGCTGGGACTCAGCCAGACCCCTTCCTCCTTCTCTCTGCTGGTCCCCTTGTTCCCCTGGGCCCCTGGTGTTAGATGGTGTTTGCTGGTGTGTGCCTTCTTTACAGGGGTTGTCTTCTACTGTGGTTAGGAAGGTTCAGACCGATGGCTTGTCTATGTCTTCCACAAACACATTCTTGCGCCACCAACAGGTGGACACTGTTCATTCATTATGGTGCTTATTACAGTACTGTTTTATGTTGTTGTTGTTATTGTTGTTGTTGTTGTAATTGATTTACATCCCCATTGTTTTCTCTCCCATGTCATTGGTTGGCATAAGTTGAAATAGTTATCAATTATTGAACTTTGCCTCTGATGGCTGATACTCGCTTAGGGCTATCTGAAATGGCGGTAAAGAATCTGCCTATCAATCAAGCGACACTCTTTTGAAACGGATGGCCACAATCTAGATGAAAGTACAATACTCTTCTTAACACCAATGTTAACTTCACAGCTATTTTAACTTGGAAGAGAGGTGCTTTCCAGTCATAACGACCCCTTCTGTCACTACTTTTTTACTATTATTTAGCCTTTTAACAGACTCTTTTTATCCAAAGCGGTTACAGTGTATTCAGGTGAATGTCATGAAGGAGCAGGTCGGGCTTCGGCATCTTTCTCAGGAATGACTTCAGGCAGACATTATGAACCAAACTGGGCTGGGAGTTGGGGCTGGAAGCCTCATCTGCTATGACTCTATCTGGAGCTCATAAGTGCTAATGCGTGTGAAACTGGTTTTATAATACTGTGCATTCACCATTATTATTATTATTACCCTTCAATTATTACCTTGTAATATTACCTTTTCATTATTATTGTGGGCAATATTTCTTCATGTGCAACACTTACTTCTCAACACCATTGCCAACTTGTTTTGCTTACTAAATATCTTACCTATATTTTTCTTAGGCTTATTCTGTGTAAATTAGTAAATTAGCTATTTTATTACATTTTTATGATTCTATTGTTTATTACTCTATTGTTTATTATTATTCTATTGCTATGCAACCTGGCACAAGAGTTTCCTTCGGGATTAATAAAGTTCTATCTTATCTTATCTTATCTTATCTCATCATTTTGCTTCAGCTCTTCCCTTTTCTGTGGCGAGCATGACCGTCACCGGAGTCCTCATCTACAACGGTAAGACACCAACACCTCTCTCATACTAGCCCTGGCCAGTCACAATATTAACAATAACAGAACAACACACTCATGGTCTCTATGCTCCTTTTATTTAGGGATTTGGAAAGCGTCGACAAGATTTGGTCCCTTCCCAAAGCTAGCAGGTGTGTACCGGGGTCGATGGGGTTATCCTAAAGAAATGATGTAACACGTTGTCTAGAAGGACATCTGTTAGTGACTCAACATGCCGTTATATAATAAAACCATTAATTAATTATATTATATCATCTCATCTTTATAACGCAGTAATACAACATTCATACGGGTCATACAGTATAAGTAGCCATTAATTGCATAAAAATTACTTTATGTCAAGATTGGCTATCTCTTTATTCATTATTACAAAAATAAAATGGTAAAAATAATCAATGGAACATATTATTTTAGAATAATTGCTTATTAGACATCAGTTTTATCATACGCCCTATGTATAACTATTACTAACAGTATGGCAAGGTAACTAAATGTGGTGAGATAGTGTGGATGTGAGTTAGTAATCCAATGCAGAGCCATGACTCCACACCCTCCCTTCTCGTCTCCAGTGGCTGGACTCCTGGGCTTCGCCGTGGGGAAGGCGTCCTACATGGGCCCCTGCCGGAACAAGTTCCATCAGCTTGGTCTGGAGTTTGGCCCCGGACCGCGGGGGAAAGGTCCTGGCTGGGGCCCGCAGCACAGGTGAGGCGGTCCAAGAGTCAAAAGTTAAAGTCAAAGTGCTTTGTTTGAAAATGCTGCAGTATTAACATTATTACACAGGACAACACAGCGTTTTGTATTGAAATGAGGTGAAATATGAAATATGCATTGCACACATTTTAAACTTTACCTTACCTCTTGGGGTTTCCGTGCAGCCCAATTATGGTCCTGTGTAGCTGAATTGGTGGGCATGATGGCATTAACACTTTTACTTTTTACACTTTTTACTATTACTAATTATTTCCAGTTGTGCGCATACATAGGATGGGTGTGGATGAGATCGAACCCATAACCCTAAACCCTAATGCTATGCTCTGCCAAGTGAGCGATGCAGGACCACTGTTATTCAGAAGAGCAAGATGTTGAGAGACTTGAATGACACGTGAGCGCTGGACGGTAACATGCGTGTTTCAGACTGTGGTTGTGACTCCATCTCTCTCCCCGACAGACACTGCCACCACGTGTGCGATGAATGCAAGAAACAAGGCAGCCCTCCAGAAACACAGCCGAAGAGTTAGAGGTACTCACGCATTGCATCACCATTCACACTGCTGCTCCCTGTCCTATTAACGCACATGACAAGAATACACTACACGCACACACACACACACACACACATATACACACACACACACAAATCTACAGTTTATTGGCTAATATTTTCCCTTTTGATTTACAGCCACGAAGAAGGAAGAGGGGAATTGCTGTTTCCAGAGTCATATATCATTGTATCATGTTTTACATTGTGCATTGTAAACGCAATAAATATAGATGTTGCACATGTCTGTTGGTTGGTGTTGCTTATTGCACTGTGCTGCAGAGGGCACATTGAATGCATCACATAAACATCCTTAAATAGACTCTGTAGTCCATTAAAAGTACAACCACAAGAGGCCCATAGTCTATGACATAGACTCCATAGACTTTATGTAGTCATGGCTCATAGATAAGATGTGCTTCAGTAGAGATGGTATAGCGTGCGGAAAGAAGAAGCTATCATGTGTTCAAGGAGTTAATAGGAGTTAATAGACAACGTCAACAGAGTTAATAGAGAAGGCTTACACCTTGCTCTAAATGTGTGATTGAAAATACACTTTTTTCCTTAAAGGGAATTTAAGGGATAAAGGAATTAAAGTTTTATAACAATGTGCAGCATGTGCATATAATCAGAGAGGGGAGTGTGTCTAACTCTCAATAATCTTATTAATGATGCACATTGTGATATGTTGGATTATCAGGCTGCTGCAGGTGACTGAACTATTGGAGTGGAAAAACCAGACCACAGATCTGTTAGTTCACTGGATGTGGACGCGCATCTCAACCCCTCAAAATGTCAGCCAACCAGCGGGCAGCTTTTTTGACTGTCAGGCGTTTTGTCCAATAGACCACCCCCTCGTCCGTGGGCGTAGACGAGCACAACCAATCGTAATGAAAGAAGGCGGGGCTTTAGGCGGCGATGGTTTTGACAGCGACGGAGGATTGCACGGTGCGTTCCAGCTGTACTCGGAATGTCAACACTTCCAAGTCGGAAGTGTCAGTTCAGTTCACACCTCCGACCGCCGAATAAAGCGGCACGACGAATACAATGAAACACTGAGCACATGTGCAATATTACCTCACAACATCATGTGCATCTTCCTCAGTATTACGTGCAATATTAATATTACTGCCCAACATCATGTGCAATACTCTCTCATGTGCTATATTATTAATATTATTAATATCATGTTAATTACCTGTAATACTACCTCTAATCTCCTCTCATCATCATGTGCAATATTATTATTATTAATATCATGTTATCTATAAATATTACCTGTAATACTACCTCTTTAAGGTCCAAACCTCCTACATTACCTTTCAACATTATGTGCAATATTCTTAATATTCTTTCTATCAGGTGCAATACGTCCCCTAACCATTATTATTATCACAGTATTACACTTAAATTATGACTAATTGTCTTTGTCTGAATACCTTATCTTACCTATATATTTTTATATTTTGACAGTACATTTGTAAATCTGTCAGTTTATTTGTATTATTCTGTGTATTTCTCTATTGTTTTATTGTACTGTGCACAAGAATTTCCTTCAGGATTAATAAAGTTCTATCTTATCTTTTCTTATTTTAACGCCGCGTTAACGGTTTCGACTCGGCAAATTCCGACGTCCGAGTGCAACCGGAACGCGGCAGTAGAGATCGCACCTCCTCCTCCTCCTCCTCTTCCTCCTCCCGCTCCGCTCCGCCGACCCGAACCCCGGAGGAGGAGGAGGAGGAGGAGGAGCAGCAGCAGCAGCAGCAGCAGCAGCGTGTGTGTGTGTTTTGGTCAGAATGAGGAGAAGCGTCTCTAGCTAGAGAGGAAGAGGAAGAGGAAGCAGAAGAAGAAGAAGAAGAGAGAAGAAGAAGAAGAAGAAGAAGAGGAGGGTACTGAAAGTTGTGAGTACCATGGTGCACTTGGTTCAACGAGGGTCTCGCGTGGTAGCCGACGGTGTAGCGGTGCCTCCTCGGCGGACACCCGGGGACCGAGCGTGCTGACGGCGGGAGGACCGAGGACCGTGGACCCCCACCACCACCACCACCACCAGCAGCAGCAGCCTGTTAGCCTCGCTAGCCGCCGCTCTGCTAGCCGCGCTGCTATCCGGCGAGCTAACGGTGGAAGTGGAGGCAGCACTGCTGTGATTGCCACCTCCACGCACCGGCGTTAGTGTCGCTGCTTCACCCCGCGGTGGAGCGGTGATATGGCCGGGGGGGCGATGTGTCGGTGGCTCGGTGGTGTCGGTGGTGTCGGGGGCTCGGTGGGGTGATGTGTCGGTGCTCGGTGGAGTGATGTGTCCGGGGGCTCGGTGGTGTCGGGGGCTCGGTGGAGCGATGTGTCCGGGGCTCGGTGGTGTCGGGGGCTCGGTGGAGCGATGTGTCCGGGGCTCGGTGTTAGTGTCGCTTCTTGACCCCGATGTGTCGGTGGTGTCGGGGGCTCGGTGGAGCGGCGATGTGTCGGAGCTCTCCACACCCGGTCCTCCAGAGACAACAAACCTAAAGAACAATATCAAAGTGTGTGTTTTAGTCTCAGTATCTCAACGCCAGCCTATCTAACGGGGGCTCAACGATATGCTACAAAATAATCGTATTGCGATTATTTTTTGACAGATATCGCGGTTGCGATATGATTCTCCATTAGTGGGAATGACGGGTTTTGCATCATAATGTTCACTGAACCAACCAAATAAACAAACTTGTTTTCGTCCATTTGCAGAACAACATCTGTAGGGCATGTCTGCAGCAGACAGTACTTCATATATAATAGTGTTATAGTAGTGTTATACGTCATGTACACATAGTTTATCCTGGGAAAATTGCAGATCTTGCAATGTGGATCTTGCACTTATGGACATATGACAAGTTTGATGATATTTTGAGCAGTTGTTTAGCCCTACTTAATGCTTAATGTGGAGGTTATTTCTAAGCTGAACAACAACTGTGGAGTCCCATGTCTGGCCGTACAGTTTGCTGGTGTAATGATGATAATCATCAGGTGTTCACAGTCCCCACCACTGAGACGTGTCAGAGGGCTGGCTGGTCGTGGTCTTAAAGGTCAAGTATGCAACGGTTGTGCTCAGAAGTTGTCTGAATAAATCAGTTTCATGCATTGCAAGGTCGTTGGTTGTTAATGGATGCCATTTCAACCCCCCGTGTTCAGTTGACAACTTCACGGTGTGAACGTCATAACACCCAGGAATAGACAACTTGCTGAGTATATGTGTCCAACATGATGGCACGTGGTATTCTGAGGATCTATCGGAGGCCTCGCTGCACAGTGGGTACGAGGTAGTCGACGTTTTACGACCGTCCACAAGGGAACCTCGACTCTAATGGTTTGAAATGTAACTATGGATGGCTTCACTCCGACATCAAAAACATGTCCAAGCAAGGCAGCCGTTTTGCATGTTGAAATAACACGAGTGAGCGAGCGAGAGAGAGACAGAGCTGTCAGCCCCACAACAGGCCTCCCGCATAACACTAGATTTTTTGTGTTTGGAGAGACACAATGACACGTTTGTTCTTGCTCTGTCGGGTCCGAGTGTCGAACCCAGGCCCGGGCGATGGACACTCGTCTGGACTCTGGGCCCGGCTGCCGTGAGCGGACCGTGGACATGTTATCCAAACCATGACGCACATTATAGTGGCATATACCACCACGTATCAGCACAACGGCGCTGTGTCCCGCTGCGGTTGCAAACCACACGCTCAGGCCTTCCTGGTATATGTTTATCTGTGATGGCAGTTATACCTTCATCCTTGTTTTCCATATTGATATGATGATGATGATGAGTGTGTCCCTGGTCCCAGCGCACAGCGCCGACTGGCACGCTGTTCTTATCGGCTGAGGCTGATGTGCAGGTGCTAGCAGCTACAATCATCCACGTACTAAGATGAGACGGCTTGAAACATGGTGGTGATGACGACATGTGGCTTCTGATACAGTGAACCGTCGGTCTCCGGGGGCCCACACTGCCTCCCTGGCTCTGCCCCCGCTGCCCGCCCAGCAGGGATGAGTCCGGGTAGGTCTGTGGCGTGTGTGCCCCACTACACACACATCTACCTCCACCTCGCTCAAAGAGAGAGAGAGAGAGAGAGAGGGGCGAATCCTAATCTGCGATTATCCAAGCCGTAATTCCGGCCACTATGATGGCTGTGTGTTCCGTTTTTAATCTGGCCGGGCATGAATTACATGATGGATGAGTGTGGGGATGAAATGTGTAGAAACATGCCCCTCCACCCTCTCCACCCCACCCTCATGCCCCTCCCGAGGATTAACTGTTAACTCGGCAGTTTGTTGGGGTGGTAGACCGAAAACTATTATGTAATCGTGTGGAAGGACCAACCCCCCAGAATGCTTTTTGCTTTTGTGTGTATTTGTTCTTATTGATGTATAATTATTATTAAACATTACATTTTTTAATAGTGGCTGCTAGGTGTGACAGTTTTTAGAAAGCTTTAAAGGTCTTGTATAAATGTTATTTGTGGGACCATACTAAAATGATTATATACAATATATATATACATACATATACATAAATACATCCAGAAAGGCTACACTACTTCCTATTGTCTCGTATGTTCTTGGTGTGCTGCCGTGACGTCTGTGATGGAATAATAACAGTGGCCAGTAGTACGAGAAACACAAGTTGACATGCAGTCCTCTGTCCCGGTTGTGTCACCTCCTCTTACCCAGCCGGTGACTCCGGGCCCGCCTGCCTCTCTGCACCACAGCCACCTGCTGTGGCTGCTGTCCTTATCTGCACCACTTTAGGGGAAATCCACCTCGACCTTCTTCTGGGATATTGCTTTGTAGACGTGATGATTGCTTTCGCACGGCAGCAAATGATGTCTTATCTGAAGCCGGGCCAAGTGATCGTGTCCAGGTGTGCGTGTCCGTCTGTCTGTGTGTCTTTGCTCAAAGCTAAATCATTAACCTCAGAGCTGGGGAGCGTGCGTGCATTTCCTCAAAGCTCGTTGCTGTGGCCAGAGCGACGGTTGGAGAAATTGTGAAAGGCCAACTATAAATTCAGAATGTAGTTCCCTGTGTAAAAAGCTCAGTGTAATTTGAATGGTTCGCGGTAGACGTTGGCAAGCTCTCAGATAAAGATTTGTTTACCATAGCTGTGTAATTTCGGGGGACACAGAGAGAGGCAAGGCTCGCCATATGTAAGTACTGTAATTGTGTTATATGAAGTAAAGATAGTTTTAGGGCTGTAAGGATGTATTTATATCACCCTGATGGATGCTTGCGGAGCATCTGCATTCCGTGGCCTCTCCTCCCGATCTTTACTGGCTTATGTCGTACTTTGTGTGTATTACACGTGTGTCGTTTCAGTGTTATTATGCTTTTACCACACGTCAAGTGCTCCACTCAAACACCTTGCAGAATAGCCCTGTGTTGCAGTACATACGTCATAGATTCATATAGGTCAACCCAACATAGCATCGAGGCCTGTACTTAGGGCCTACTGTGTGGCTAGTGGCTGTACTTTATAGATTTTATGAAGAACCAAAGTAAGTTCACCCGTCGGATTGAATGTCAATCATCCGTGTCGTGGTTTAGCTCATGCACAGCAGCGGCATCAGCACCAGAAGAGGACGTACTGGTGGTTACTGCATATCTGCTTGTGTGGTCACTTCCCCGGAGCTGGTGTGAGTCTGAGTCTGCTGGTCTCTCCTGCTTAAGGTGCACAGCACTGCAGGGGAAGGCACACCTTTTGTATAATATAAGAATTGTATAGTTACAAGTGTCTGGCGCTGTACTGGGGAAGGATGTTCCCGCCGTGTATCAAGCAGAGCCGGGGCAGAGGGCTGTTGGAACCAGAGCCGGGTGTGAAAGAAGCACTTCACTGCAGGTGTATTTGTAAAGCTGTGTAATCTGTTCTGAATGATAAGTGTGTAATGTGCAATATCTCTTTCCTTTCCCCCCCTGACTGGATGTTGTTGTGATAAGGCATTGGATTGTGATAAGGGTAGGTATATAAACATCCTATGGTTAACAACATGAATTTCCTTCGGGATTAATAACGTTCTATCTTATCTTATCGTATCTTATGCAGTCCTCGTGGGGAGAAAGAAGCTAGGTCACGTTATCCTAACGGTCTCACCTTTTAATACGGCCACATTGGCGACACCTGGACCTGGTGCCATGCTTCCTGTAGATGTGATGTTTGCTTATAAATGGCATCTTTACTGATCATCCATCTTGTAGTACTCTGCCTCGACTAGCCAGTCAGATGAGGAAGCAGTCAGGCGACTGGATGTCCTTAAAGGTTAGGGCACTGATTTGCAACACTGTTTAATAATTAGGCTTTAATTGCTTCGAATGGACACACTATTGGTCAAACTAATGCACTCTGCTTTTGCTTGAAAAGTTGGCATTTCATGAGATAATTCTAACACGACTTCATAAACATGCACTTAGTTTAATTAGTTTCGTTTTCGGGAACCTATGTTTAATAGTTGATGTGAGTGTTTTAAGCCATCAGATTAGGGTTTGGTCCGATATATCTGAAGTCCGATATTTCGGAAATCCTATATATCGGCCCGATATTGGCGGCTCATTAATGATTGGATATTGGCCTGTGAATGCCATCCACCTTCCTATATATATATATATATATATATATATATATATATATAATGTGTGTCCCCTATGCCTATATGAAGTAAAGATGATTCATACTTACCACGTGTCTGTTCGGATCGACGTGATGTACTGTAAATGTCTCCATGATACTCGTTATATCCTTGCGTGGAAACGGAGGAACTAGTGGCAAAACTTGTCGCTATGGCGCAGTATTAGGTTTATCTATCTTTATCTTAAGTACCCATGGGGCTGCCACTCATGATTATATTTCCATCGGCACTTATTTATTAATTGTATTTTTGTTTAGAAGAATAAGTAAAAGAATAAGTAACAATTGGTAAATCAGTTTTCATTTGAATTGCAGTAATGTATTCTTGAATCATGAGGCATTTTCTAACTGGCATAACTTGTTTTGCCAGCGGCATTTATCAAGATTGAATATCTGTATAGGCAGCCTAGGTCAATATAATATGGTTATTATCTGCATCTGCCCCGCCCCCCCACGCCCCACATCGGATCTTCCCTCTCTCCAGCAGCCCTGTAATGCAGCCTGGGAGCTGTGTCCTATAGTACTCTGAGCAGAGTGACTTTAGCCACAAATAACTCTATAATTGAGGCCTGCTGAGGCAGATTATTCTTGGCTTTGGTCAGACTTCACCAGAGAAACCACCCCGGCTTCTCCTCCAGCAAGTTCTCCCTGAGACGCCCAGCCCTGTCCTCCGCCATCTTTACATCCACTGTGTGTGTGTGTGTGTGCTGTGTGTGTGTCTGTGTGTGTGCGTGTGCATGTGTGTGCGGCGGTGTCGAGGTGTATGAGCCCTGCGGCTATTAGAACCGTCCCCGTTAGAAAGTGCTAATGGGAGGTTAGCCGTGGAAGCTAACCTGAACTCCTTTTGCTGTCGGAAGACGTCGGGAGAATATTTCCGTTTTCTCCAGAGGTAGTGATTAGTGCAGGGTCTGCTCTGTCATTTGGCTGAGCCAGAGGGCACAGGACGGCAGGCTGCTGCTGCCTGCTGCTTATCATCATCATCATCATTTTTTGTTCTGCTATCTTTGTATCGTCTCACCGCTTGGTGGTGGTGGTGGTTTGCCAATGGGAAGGCCCCTGCCAACTTTACCTTTACCAGGCCAGCGTACTGTACGGGTGCCCCCCTGTCTGTTCGCCCCCGGGTCTGTGGCTGAAGTGAACCACGCGGTGAATGTTTTTAATCTGCTCTGGAACAGTGGAGTGCACTTCAAGCATTATTCAGTCTTTCCAAGAACGGGGGGGGGGGTTATATTAAGGAGCGTACTGAGTCCACTCCAGAGAGCCTGTCTATGTATGTCAGGGCCTGGCTCTGTCTGGGCTCCTCTGCAGTCTGTAGGTTTGCAGCCGCAGAGGTCCGAACGCCTGCTAATTCTGGGTAAACTCCAGTTAACCATTGATAGGATCAGTCCGTCCGCTCTGTAAACCATTAGTCAGTTTTGTGTGGGTTTTTGTTGGTGTGTTTGCTCACTGCTAAAACAACTCCCTAAAAACAACCACTTAGGCGGACCACCCCAATATGAGTTCCTTCTTTCGGTCTTCTCTTTAATGTCTTGTACTATTTCACTGGTGTCTGTGGCTCTCTCTCTTCTCTCTCGATAGATATAGATAGATAGATAGATAGATAGATAGATAGGATATCCATCTTTCTCTATATCTATATAAACTATATGCTTAGTCTGTGTGAGCTGTTCCTTCTGCCGCACGGTTTCCTCTGGTCTCTGGTCACGCATTTACTGTGACAGAGTTGCTGAGCTGGAACAGGAAGGAGTCATTGGTGTGATCATGATTCACACGCCTTGTCAGTGTGAGAACTCGGTGGGTATACCAACGTGGCTGAGAAAGAAAGTTAATATCTGCTTCCTTCCGTCCTCCTTCTTTGTAATCTATGCCGTAGGTGTGAGTACTTGGTATCTGCATGTATGTATGTATGTATGTACAGTATGTGTGTGTCGGAGATGGTTGGTTTTTTTTAGTTTTTTCTCACTCGGGTCAACAGCAGTAGATCTTTCTGTTCTCCTACTAGACTGTGAGGTCTGACTCACTGCCCCGTCCTGTCTGTCTGTCTGTCTGTCTGTCTGTCTGTCTGTCTGTCTGTCTGTCTGTCTGTCTGTCTGTCTGTCTGTCTGTCTGTCTATCTGTCTGTCTGTCTGGTTCCTCTGAGACCGCGGAGACGTATGGACTCATACTGCAGGCCCCTTCGCGGTGACGTGATGTCACACCAGCTCCTCTTATTTTGGAGTTCTGCAGGAACAACCAGTTAGAAATAGTTGTTGTCTGTGTTTCCTGGGCAGGAAAGGAATGTTTGTGATGAAATGCTTCTGATGAAATGCCTTGCATGGCTGACATTGATGTGTGTGTTGAGTGACTGATTTAACGGATCACACTAGATTAAAAAAAGTTACCAACAACACTATTTAAATGTCTGTTTCCAATCATTATTGCCGTTTGATGTATCTTACTTGTTTATAGTCTGATTTATATGTGCTTTAGGAATACTCTGCTAGCCTTTATCATTGTGTTTACTTGCTCTACTGACATAATCTGGTACAATCTGGCCAATGTGGACTAGATTACTGTAGTCAGTTTGTATAGAGATTTTGAGATATTATAAGTTGTATTGTGTAGACCGTTTCTGAGGCTAGAGAATGTCTTTAAGATCTGAGTCCATTGCCTTCTCATGCACGGCAATACTGGCAAATGGTTGGACGCGGTGTGGTCATGCCATGCGTGACGCCATTTTGGATGTTGTTGTGGGTAATCTTGAGATTAGGCCGTTGAGCAGAAGGAAGACCTTTGTAATCTTATGCTCCTGGCCCAGTCCACAGCGCACAAAACCTCAGCTAGCTGGACCTAGCTGGACCTAGCTAGCACTTGTGACCCTGCGGTTAAGCTCGTAGTGACACCGTTCTGGAGCTAGCAGCACCGGGCGATTTGGGATCTAACGGCGTCACCGTGCAGCTTCACGTCAGGCCTGTGTTTGCTGCTGCTGTGTGCGATCGGTTCTTCTAACGCAGCGTTGCGTGGCTTTACAACCAGACACACCGATGTATCTAGTTTCCTAGGTGATGGATAATAGTTCCACATCATTGTATTCACAATGTCGGTGCCTTCTTGGCGGCTGCGTCGTCACAAGGCCAAATCACCGGTCATTTATATTAGTCGGCACTTGTTGAGTTGCCATGCTTTGCTTTGTCATGTTTTAACTGAAAGGTCTAATGTCCAGTCCAGACTATCAGGGCGTGAGTCAACAAGGAAGAGGCACCTTTTTTCTATTGGTTTACTCTGAGGTCAGCTTGATATCAAATATTATTATTTTGCTCGAGAGCTTCAACAGAACTGTCCACACTGGATCGACTCTATGACTTATAATTGAATAACTGGTGACCAGAAATGTGTCTGAGCATCTTGTGAGTTGAGAGTTTTGTACTGCATTCTCACAAGCAGGGATCTGTGTGTTTTTGTGTTTCAGGATGTTGTGCAGTGCGACTAAAGACACCACTTCCTGCCAGTTCCAGACGCTCCTCTATGGCCCCAAGGTACGTACGTCTTGCATAGATTCCGACGACCGCCGCTGTTCTGCTCCTCCGTGGTCGGGCGTCGCCAGGGGCCCGGCGGCGGTAGGGGCCCGGCCCCTGGGCGGGAGCCATCTCCCTGCTCAATGTGGTCGTGGTTGCTATGGCTGTGCTGCATTGTGCACCCATTATGTACCGAGAAGTTGTACCACTGGCTGGTGGACATATGTGTGAGTAGAGATGGCCGGTTGTATGTGAAGAGAGACGGCAACAGAGAGACATCTAGTAGACGCAACTTTGTTGTAGAGGAACTTTGTTGTTTCAATGAGGCGGCTTCACACGTCTGAGAATCGCTGAGAACCGGCCCGTCTCCTGTGAAGGACAGCAGTGCATTGTGTTCTGTGCTTGTGAGATCAGTCCTTTTTTTTTTTTCTTCTTTCTTTCGCTTTTTACGGCTTGTCGTCTCTGCTCTAAATGAGGATGTGGTGGTATACGGTGGCTCGGGTTAATTTTGGGTTGCGAGACAAGTTATTGCTTTGTTTGGGTTCGAACAAAGCCACCGGGGAATGTCTCGTGGCTTTAAAGACACTGCAATCTTGCAATCTTAGGAATCAGTAAGTAGGTAGCAAGGAAGAGGGGCATTGAGGACGCCTCTCTCAGATGCAGCATAACTCAGCGCCTACCGTCAGAACCAATAACTGGCCGGGCAGGAACGCAGCGGGACTCCTATTGGCCAGACAGAAACTGAGCCTGACTGTGAGTTGCTTGCCAGAAAGAGTGTAGCTCTAGATTGGCCAGGCTGGACCAAGAGTGAGAATCTGATTGGCCAGGCTGGAGCAAGAGTGAGAATCTGATTGGCCGAGGGGGCTTGACCAAGAATGAGAATCTGATGGGCCATGCTGGACCAAGAGTGAGAATCTGATTGGCCAGGCAGGAACAGAGCCTGATTGTGATTGGCCGGGGGTGGTTGGGGGGGGGGGGGCAGAGGCTGGCTGACCCACAGCTGGTCAGGTCACATTCCTGTGCGTTGACAGGCCTCCCCCCCACCCCCCCTGTGTGTGTGCGTGTGCGTGTGTGTGTGCGTGTGTGTGTGTGTGTGTGTGTGTGTGTGTGTGTGTGTGTGGGTGAGCTCACTGCTGTCACTCAGGCCACAGACAACAGCAACTCTCTGTGGCTCTCACTCCATTCTCTTCCCTTTTGTCAGACAATGCATTGAACACGCACTTAGCAAGACAAACAGATGTTAACTCTGATGGATGAAGGCGTACAGAGCACAGCGGCATGAATCACGACATGGTGGTTACACGAGGGAACAGGTGGTTGTTTGCTTCGTACAGTCGTTCCTTCGTCTCCCCGGGCAGGACGGCGATGTTTTATGTATAATGCACTCTCAACATAAGATGTAAGGAGTGTGATGTGCTCATTATGTTGCCGCATAGCATATGTACTGCAGTACCGGGTGTCCGCCTTTGGAGGGCGTAGCTGTGTTGTTTGTCTTTAGCAGCCCGCTTGGCTCAGCAGTGTGAGGCTGACGACCTGTACTGCATGTATGGACACACAAACACACACACAACATGCTCAGCCCACAGCCCATGAATCACTCTATATCGGCGCTAAGCTAGCCTGCGCTGCACGACGTGCTCCTCTGAGCCCCGCCCACTTTTCCTGTTTTCTCATGGCCGACGGCAACAGTGCCGCGACGGGCCGGCTGGGAACATTGTTCCTCCGGCTTCCTCTTCCACATTCCTGGACTGATTGGATCAGGGTCCCCCCGAGCGCCGCCGCATTGTTCCAGCCCGTCAGGCACGCCGGGCACCCAGGCCCAGCTGGTCGATGACAATCTATCCCAACCACCACCACCACCTCCACCTCCGCGACCACCAGCCCTCCACCCTCCACCCTCACCGTCTCCTCAGGTGACACCTCCTAGAGAAACCTGCTGTGTCAATAACACCCACAGCCCCCCCCCGCTGGTGTCCCAGTTGGTCCAGTCCAACTGGCCGGGCGCCCCGCGTTGGTGTGTTTCTGCATGTTTTGGCTGCAGACGCAACAGGATGTTGTTGTGCTGGTTGACAGCCCAGAGCCAGTGGGACTGTTACAGTACAGTCACATTACATACTGTCCTGTTACAGTACAGTCACTTTAAATACTGTCTTGTTACACTATTGTGGGTTTGTTGGTCGTTTTCATTGTGCTGCGGCTCTTTAAACCAGAATGGTAAATGGATTGCATTGATACCGCGCTTTTATCCAAATCGCTTTACGGTATTGTCTCACATTCACCCATTCATACACCGACGGCGGTGTCAACCATGCAAGGTAACAACCAACATATCAGGAGCAGGTAGGGTTAGGTGGCGTCTTGCTCAGGGACACCTCGACACTTAGATAGGAGGGGGAGGAGCCCGGGGATCGAACCAGCAACCTTCCGGTTGCCAGACAACTCTTGCCTCCTGAGCTACTGCCACCAGTACAGAAAGTGGCCTCGGCAAACATTTTAGCTGCTCTTTTTAATCTAGAAGTGTTCTTGTGTGCTTACATTTCAACAAAATAGGCCCCAAACTGAAGCCTGTTTTTGTGGGAACAACGAGACTTCTCCCGCTGGCCACTAGAGGGCAGCCCTGCGGCAGATCTCTCCTCCAAAAGCCTCTGCTGGATAATTTGTCCTATTTTTGTCTGACTCCTTTTCTTGCAAGTCTGCCACTTTTTGTGTACGTTGCAGACTGGCTTCTGGTCTGGCTGGAGGACTCCGGTGTCTGTGGGTTCGCAGACAATGGGGACCTCGCAGCCTGTTCACGGGGATTGTGTATTTAATCGGTTACATAATTTCACAGATATTTTCACACACCACAGCGGTGGGTGGGAGCACTTCCTGTGCGTGTTTGGGTGGGAGTGGGGGTCACAGTTCCAGTCCAGGGCTGTCCACCCTCTCAGGACAGGAGACGGCTGCTTTGTGGCAACATGCAAAGTTACTCCTGCAGTTCGAATAGAGAAGCGTTTGCATTTTGCGAATGAACCTATATTTAGTTTTTTAAATATCCTCTCTTTAGCCAACATGTCATGTGTGTTCCTGTCATGTGTCACGTTCTTTCGCGTTGTCCAACGTAAAGCTTGTGTTGAGGCACCCGATCATACGGGATGAGGCTCCAGAGCTGATGGAGATGTTTTAACTTGAATATATAAACTCTCAATCTCTCAATGGATCTCTGCCCTCCTCTCACTATCAGTAAGATAAGGATGAGGTGAGGATGAGGATAATGAACCGGCTACATTTGTGCCTGGCTGGTCAAGTAATGATTGCATATTCCTGCAGCAGATACCTGATTGATTATTTCTTTAGGCAGTTAAGCTTGGTTGCAGTCAGCACATTGTGCAGCAACACCCAGCCCCCTGCCACCTGCAGCCCTCACATCGCAGCAGTCACTGGCCTGCCCAGCACAGCCTCGCTCTGAAGAGTCCTGTCCTGCACAGGCTAGCTAGCAGAGGTGCAGGCAACCAATAGAGGGCTGGTGGTGTTGTTTCTCGTGTGCGCGTGTGTGTTCCTCCACTTCCCCAGCCACGGCCGCTAGCGCTCTGCCGCGCAGCCTGTTGGCTCGCCAGTGCCTTAACTCCTTATAACCTCAGCTCACAGAGGGCTCCTCCCCTTCCTCCAGCGGGGTGGGGTGTGGCCGCTGGCCTCCCTCCTGTTGTGATTGGCCGGGTGCCCAGGCGTGCGCTATCTCCTGTGGAACATGTTCTCGTCCCCGCCCTGATAGTGCCTGGCTGGCATACAGGCGCCGCTGGCCCCGCCCACTCTCGCAGAGAGGAGAGTCCATGTATGTTTGTTCCTCCGTGCATCAGGTGCTTTCTGTTTGACACGGAGACGAAGTGCGACTCTCCCCAGCAGCGTCTGGAAGCTTTGGAGCAGCCATAGCCTGCCTGGCTAGGGTTAGAGTTACAGGTACTGAGGACTAGACTGACTGAAGGATCTATCGGGTCCGGCGGGGCCCAGGAGGTGAATTTGAAGCCCGGCTCTGCGAGGCGAGATGGGGCAGCCGGTCGCTCTCGGTCTCTGTCTGGGAGGGGACAGTACAGGGTGACCACGGTTCCACTGAGCATCCTGACGACATGGAGTTCTTCAAGAGCCTGGTCCCGACCTCCATCTCCGGGGACTCGGCCATGGATCACCACGGGGGGGGAGGGGGGTTGCCGCGGGATACGGGCCCCCGCCTGCTGCGTATGAAGCGCCTGGGCCTGCTGGCCATGGGCCACGCCATCGAGGTGGACGAGCCTGGCACCCAGCCCGGCGGTACCAGGCCGCCCCGTACCAATCGGAGCCGGCCCAAAGGTAAACCTTGACCCCGCGGTGACCCCCCTCCCCCGTGACACCTGAGTTGGGCTTGTTGCGCTTTGTGTGCTGCCGTGCACGCCGTGCCTGCTGTGTTGTACTTGTGCAGTGTATATGTGTGTGTGTGTATGTGTGTTCCGTGTGATGGCAGCATCACACGTGTTCAGCTCTCCTCAAGGTCAGCAACACGTTCCAGAATCATCCGCGGAACGTACGCGGGACTATTCCCGATGCTAAAGCTAATTGCAATGCAAGCACTAACTGGTGTGTGTGTGTGTGCGCGCGTGTGTGCGTGTGTGCGCGCACGCGTGTGTGTGTGATTAGTGTCAACCGCGGTGTGTTTGCTATATAAAGCAGCTATCTGTACACAGCGCGCTGTTTGCTGTAAGCCGCCACACCAAGAGAACACACTGAAGCGCGCAGCAGTGATAAGTCGAGCGAAGAGGAGGCCTTCTGGACCAGGCTGAGCGCCGGGATCTTCACAGCTTCACAGTCTTTGTGTTCATTAATTCTCTTCTTATTTTGGACCGCGCGGCCCGCTGGTGAATGAACCAGTTTACACTCCCGTCACGCTGCCCGTGGAGTTGAATGGTGGAGTGAATGATGCACTAAACCCAACGGACCAATGAGCTGCGGCGATGTTCCTTTACCCCCCTCCCCCCCCCCCCGCGCAAGCGCTTCTGTGATTGGTCAGGATCATGCAGCCGGTTCCTATGGAAACCCCTCAGAGCTTTCCGCTTGGAGATTCCTCATTAGAGCTGTTATTGTTGTTGTGGTTGTTTTGCCTGGGATTGGGAGCATTTAAGTGTACAATCTATAAACAAGATGGTTGGCGAATTAAAGGTTTTGCATCTTGGTCTTCACTGACTTCACCAAACTATAAAAAGCAACTCCAATATGGAGTTTTATGTTCGTGCACGTCCTACTGGCCAAGCCACTTTATTTCACGGACAGATGATTCAGGAGGACAGAGTTTTCTGTAGGGTGGAAGATAAAACTTTTAGTACGGCTTGATTCTCAGCACTGTATTATTGTGATACTTGCTTATGCGATGTTGACCTGTGTGTGTGCGCGCGCGTGTGTGTTTGTGTGCGTGTGTCACCAGGGTGATGCCTACCTATTTAATCCCGTTGTGGCTTCGTGTGCATCGCTACCTGTTGGAACGTGCTCGATGTGTTTACTCATGGTTAAAAGATGGCGGCCTGCTCCAAACGCACGCACATTTGCCGACAGCTAGCTCGCTAACTACGCTTGCCAACATCCCGCCCGACCGGTTTGACACCCGGGATCGGTTCAACCGCGGTCGTGTTCCGATGTTTATACTGTAACTTTCGACTGGGACAATAAGGAACCGGTCGGTGTGTCCTGCCCACATTGTGCACAATCTGTTGTCATGCCTGGCTGTCCATGTGCTCCCTGAGCATTTATTTTAAACTGCTTCCTTCTCTGCTTCCTTCTTCCAACTAGGACACAGACGTCTTTTTAGAAAATTCTCCTTTGCACAACTTCCTGGTGATAAAAGGCTTCCTGACGGTGAGTCTGCTGAGCTGTTAGGCCCGGTTCCATCCAATAGGAGAGAGTCAGTTGCACTTCCTGGTTGCTAACGTCCAATAGGAGAGAGTCAGTTTCACTCTTGGGGATGCTTGCGTCCAATAGGAGAGATTCAGTTACTCTTGGGGATGCTAACGCCCAATAGGAGAGATTCAGTTACTCTTGGGGATGCTTACGTCCAATAGGAGAGATTCAGTTACTCTTGGGGATGCTAACGTCCAATAGGAGAGATTCAGTTACTCTTGGGGATGCTTACGTCCAATAGGAGAGATTCAGTTACTCTTGGGGATGCTAACATCCAATAGGAGAGAGTCGGTTACTCTTGGGGATGCTGACATCCAATAGGAGAGAGAAAAAGAGAGAGAGACTCAGTTACTCCTGGGATTGGGTTCGTCCAATGGGGGAGAGTGAGTCAGTTCCTCTTAGGATTGGGTTTCGTCCAATGGGAGAGTCAGGTTGTGTTCTTTTGTTCTGGGGAGCGGAGGGCACCACACCCCTCTCTTCCTCCTCCTCCTCCTCCTTCTCCTGGCGTTCCTCCTGGGAGGAGGAGGAGGTGGTGGTGGTGGTGGTGGTGACGACATCACCTGACTCCAGGAGGGTGAGGTTCGTCATCGTCAGGGTGGGTGCGTGCGTGCGTGTTTGTGCTGCGTGTGACGGGTGCTAGGCGTGGGCCAGCAGGGTGGCAAGGCCTGCACTGGTGGTGTAGGATGACGACGACGACGACGACGACCGCGTGACTGTGTTTGTCACCGTGGCGACTTCACAGGGCGTGGAGCCACAGTGGGCTCGTCGACGTTTATTGGCGCGGTGCTTTTACGCTTGAAAGGGCGGTGGAAGACGCCGCGTAATGGAGGAGCGTGCACTTAGTGGGAGAGGGGTGTCATGGCAGACGGAGACGAGAGACATGAATCATCATTAGCATGTGTTCTGGTGTGGGGAAAATGTACACACACACACATACACACACATACACACATGCAGATGAAGTGCACACAGACACACACACACACACGCAGATGAAACGTACACACACACCCATGCAGATGAAACGTACACACACACACCCATGCAGATGAAATGTACACACACACACGCAGATGAAACGTACACACACATTCTCTCATATGTACCGTGCAAACAAACAAACACGTACGGACAAACGTGCCGAGGAAGAACGGTGTTCCTGAGCAGCAGACTCTGGAGGGAGGGAGGGAGGGACTGCTTCAGAGAGGATGAGGTGTGGAGCTCGGCGTCCTCTGTGGTCCCCCTCCTCACCGGGGAGGTCGGGGGGGGGGGTAGAGTTACAGCTCATATTGATTGTCCCCCCCCCCCCTACAGAGAGGCAGGCAGGGTGGGTGGGGGGTGGGGGGCAGGAAGCTCTCAGTCCTCCACTCCCCTGTAATGCCCACGCCTCCCCCCCCCCCCCCCCCTGTGTGGATGGAGCGAGGTGGAACGGTCATGTGCCGTCGCTCTCGGAGGTGAATGGAAGAGATTGGAAGAGGTCAAAATGATGGATGCCATTTTTTACAGCGTCCACTGGCATCACAACATTTGACAAGTCTGTTCTATCGAGGGGCCCATGTTGCTGAGAGCCACACTCGTATTGCTTTATGTTAAACCCACGTCCTCCGTGCTCTGGAAGAATATTGCACCATCCCTTGGTCACTTGTTATTGCAATATTCCGTTTCACCAGAGAGGGTGCCGTTTCTCCTCTCGAGGTTATGTGTTTGGTTACTCCTTTTTTAAAGATGAAAGAATGAACCCATTGGCAGGGCCCGGCCCTGCATAGCGGTGTTGCAACACTACAATACTATCATGGGAAGTCTATTTCCGGATTAATAATGGTGCAGGTTAGACTTCAGTTGTGTCTGACAACCATTAAAATGATTCAGTCTGTGTGAACTCTGCACCTGCGACCTGTGCTCGATTATTGTCGGCATGCCGTGGGTTGTCCATTTAAATTTGTCGCTTGCGCTTTGTTTTTTTATTCAAAGGCCAAATGGCAGTTTACATGAGTGCAGGCTTCAGCGGGGGGCTGACAATGCAAGCATTTGTTTCATATTTATTTATTTGCAGCCAGCGCTGCCTGGGTTTGCATAACTTGTATTGTGAAAGATCCTCATGTGACAGAGGGTGAGGGAGAGAGGGGGAGAGGGTGAGGGAGAGGGGGTGAGAGAGAGAGAGGATCGTCTAAGCTGGGGGGGGTGGGGGTGACAAAAGGATTTTTGTCCCACTTTATATCTTCTCTCGAGAATATTTTGTTCACAAACTTAATCCTGTGCTTGGCCGCAAATAAATATTTCAGTTACTGCGGGAACTGGAATGTTTTCACAACATAATGATTAAGTCATAAGTTACTGTATTTATAAAAATAAAAAAAAGGGCAGATTTCATTGTAATTTTTCCATGGCTTTTTCCCGGTAATGTATACAACGTAACACGGCAATATTTCATAAATACGTGGCGGCAGATCAGGGCACTATGGTGGTTATGAGGCGGTCTGTGTGAGGAGGGGGGCTGATGTCTCTGTGCTCAGGGCCTGTGGGACTCTATTAGATCCTGTGTTTATTTCCTGAACCACTTCACCCCTGATGAGGTCATCCATCTGGGGAGGTCACATGGTCACCAGTGCTTTGAGACCGCAAGATCATGCATAGAAAATATGCAACCATATTATCGTTGATAGAGACACAGCTGGAAAGTGGCCTACTGGGTTTGATTCCAGGGTTGGCAACATGTCTGTCCCCAACCTGCTGCTTAATGACCTCTGTCTGCATTCCCTGCAAGCCATTCGCCTGCTAAATGACCAAATGGTCAAAAGAACAAATTGAATTTAGACTGGACAACACGATGCATAACGAGTGTGTAACGTAATGCACAATGGCAACTTTTAACATTCGCAACTTCTTGCGCGCTTTTAAAGCTGTTTAAACGGCGTATGTCATTCATGGGATGCCCTCATTTGAACAATGTTGGAATCGTAACAGAGATTTGAGACGGAATGGTGTGAAAGGGTCACCTCCTCACCAGTCTGTGTTTACAGTATAAACTGTGTTTCTCCTCCACCGAACCACACGAGACCCCACAACGATTCAGAGCCCTCAGAGTAACATAGCAGGAGTCAACATAGCCACCTTACGTCTTCTCCGCAACACACGGCGGCCATGTTGTTTACCTTGCTGCGTGCGAGCGTGTGCGTGACTGTGTGTGTGTGCACTCATGCATGCCGCTGTATTTTTAAGCAATGCAAATTCTGCGGTAGAATGCTTCTTCTTCAGAACACGGTGTCAATCACTCCGTCTCTGAGTGAGTGACAGGTTATTTGTGGCATGCAGGTTTTCGGGGGGGCGGTGTGTGTGTGTGTGGTGTGTGGGTTGTGTGTGTGTGTGTGTGTGTGTGTGTGTGTGTGTGTGTGTGTGTGTGTGTGTGTGTGTGTGTGTGTGTGTGTGTGTGTGTGTGTGTGTGTGTGTGTGTGTGTGGCACTGATGCATGACTCATCAGCACGTCTGGGGAGCTCGCAGGAAGCGTGTGTGTGTGATAGCCGGGCGGCGGCCGCGGCGGTGTTGTGACATGTGTTAGCATCACTGAGCCACCGTCAGGCAGCACATTGATGACATCACCCCGCCCACCGATTGGTTGCTCAAATGTTCCCGTCTGTCTCGCTCTCATTCCCTCCCCTCTCTCTCTCCCTCTCCCCCCTCTCTCTCTCTCCCTGTCTCTCTCTCACCCTCTGCCCCTCTCTCGCTCTCTCTCTCTCTTCCTCTTTCTCCCTCTCCCCCTCTCTCTCTCCCTGTCTCTCTCTCCCCTTCTCTGCCTCTCTCTCTTCCTCTTTCTCCCTCTCCCTCCCTCTGTCTCTGTCTCTCTCTCTCACTCTCTCTCGCTCTCACTTTCTCTCTACCCCCGCCCCTCCCCCTTGTGTTTCTCACACAAAAAGCAGGCACCAGTGAGCAAACAAGCGCGGGTTGGGATAGGGGAGGGGCTTTCCGCCAGCGAATGGGAACGCCAGGCAAGCTTGACAGGGTGAGAGAATAGCTGACAGTGCTAGCAGGCTACGACTTTCTCTCTCTCTCTCTTGCGTGCACACACACACACACACACACACACACACACACACACACACACACACACACACACACACACACACATTCACAACACAGGAAGGGAGAAGAGGGAGGGAGGGAGAGAGAGAGAGAGAGGGAGAATTGTTGTGCATTGTTCGGACTTCTCCACTGTACTACGGTCCACTCCTCTCTCCTCCTCTCCTCCGTCTGGAAGAGAAAGTTTTCCCCGGCGGTGCGTCGCGTTGCAGTGCTCCTCTCCTCTCCTGGTCGGCGTTCCGTGGATCTCCCCGCAGACGAGGAGGATGAGGGATTCTGTGGACTGGGAAGTGTAGTGAAGGACTGCTGCTCTGCTCTGCTCTGCTCTCCGGGAAGGGGGGAGGCGTAATTACAGCCACGTACCGGAGCCCTTCCAGCAGCACCCCGCGGTCGGTCGGTCGGTCGGTCGGAGCCGGCGCCGCCCTTCAGAATGCCGGCCCTCACCTGCACCTGTGGAGGATAGCAGACCCCCCCCCCCAACCATCACCCACCACCCTCCAACCACCCGCCGAGAGGACCCCGCTTGCGGTGCCCGCATCCCCGGACGGTGCCAACAAACAAGCGCCCCGAAGTGTAGATGAAGTGGTTCTGGTGATCCGGCTCGGGAAGTTTTAGTGCCTTATTATACCGCGGAAGTCCTGGTGGTCCTGGTGGTGGTGTTGTTGTTGTTGTTGTTGTCGTTGTCGTGCCACCGCCATGCTGAGCCTGCAGGATTCTGTCTTCTTTGAGATCAGCATCAAGTCCCTGCTGAAGTCATGGAGTGGGAGCTGTGAGTAGCCAGGACACCACACACACACACATACAAGCACACACAAACACACACACACACACACACACACACACTGTTGACATACCACCCTCTGGCAACAATGCTTATCTTGGCTCACACACATGGTCAACAAGGCCTCGTGCTCCGTGCTCGCATACCCGCCCGTCTGTACCACGTCGTTTATCTCCCCCAGACACCTCCAGACGAGTGGTGGTCGTGGCGTTGTGCTGGTCGGGCAGCAGGTGTGTGTTTGGGCCGGGTGTGTGTTTGAGCCAGGTGTGTGTTTGAGCCAGGTGTGTGTTTGGGCCAGGTTGTGTTTGAGCCAGGTGTGTGTTTGAGCCAGGTGTGTGTTTAGGCCAGGTGTGTGTTTGGGCCAGGTGTGTGTTTGGGCCAGGTGTGTGTTTGGGCCAGGTGTGTGTTTGGGCCAGGTGGAGCATGCAACCTTTTGATGTGAATGCAGGTAGTGGGACAGTAGGCTCCCAGATCTACTGTATGGAGGTTAGCATCACTGCTCTACTGTAATAGAATAGAATAGAATAGAACTTTATTAATCCCGAAGGAAATTCGGGGATTAATTGGAGGTTAGCGTCACTGCTCTACTGTAATCATGGAGGTTATCTTCACTGCTCTACTGTAATGGTGGAGGTTAGCATCGCTGCTCTACTGTAATGATGGAGGTTAGCATCACTGCTCTACTGTAATCATGGAGGTTATCTTCACTGCTCTACTGTAATGATGGAGGTTAGCATCACTGCTCTACTGTAATCATGGAGGTTATCTTCACTGCTCTACTGTAATGATGGAGGTTAGCTGTGCTGCTGTACTATAATGCTAGTTAGCTTTACTGCTCTCCTGTAATGATGGAGGTTAACTTTACTGCTCTACTGTAATGGTGGAGGTTAGCTGTGCTGCTCTACTGTAATGATGGTTAGCTTTACTGCTCTACTGTAATGATGGTTAGCATCACTGCTCTACAGTCATGATGGAGGTTAGCATCACTGCTCTACTGTAATGATGGTTAGCATCACTGCTCTACGGTAATAGTGGAGGTTAGCTTTACTGCTCTACTGTAGTGGTGGAGGTTAGCTTTACTGCTCTAGTCTACTGTAATGGTGGAGGTTAGCTGTGCTGCTCTACTGTAATGGTGGAGGTTAGCTGTGCTGCTCTACTGTAATGATGGAGGTTAGCTTTACTGCTCTACTGTAATGATGGAGGTTAGCATCACTGCTCTACTGTAATGCTAGTTAGCATCACTGCTCTACTGTCATGATGGAGGTTAGCATCGCTGCTCTACTGTAAAGATGGTTAGCATCACTGCTAACTTAGCTTTACTGCTCTACTGTAATGGTGGAGGTTAGCTTTACTGCTCTACTGTAATGATGGAGGTTAGCTTTACTGCTCTACTGTAATGATGGAGGTTAGCTTTACTGCTCTACTGTAATGATGGAGGTTAGCTTTACTGCTCTACTGTAATGGTGGAGGTTAGCTTTACTGCTCTACTGTAATGATGGAGGTTAGCTTTACTGCTCTACTGTAATGGTGGAGGTTAGCTTTACTGCTCTACTGTAATGCTGGCTCATGGCGAAGGTAAATGGTTTGTATTGGTCACATGATGATGTCGGCGAGTCTGATCTCATTAAGTCACCATACAGTCCGTAGTTTAGTGTTTTAGTCGCGATTTCAAGTCTGGATTGCAGTGAAAATGTGTGTGTTCCATCACACAACTTCATGACGTCATCGTGATTCGAGATATTTGTCGGCGGCGGCAACGATGAGAACTGTATCATCGTCGTTTAAAACTGCAGAAAGAAGAACGGAAACTCTCTCTCTCTTCCTCTTGTTCCTCTGACGGCGCCACCCCGTCCGCGGCCATCCTCCCGTTACTCACGCTTTCCCCTGGTTCTTCTTCACCACCAACAGCACCACCACCACCTCCTCCTCCTCCTCCTCCTCCTCCTCCTCCACCCAGCACTCCACCTTGCTCTCTCCGTCTCTCCATCCACCCCACTCCACCCCCTCCAGCCCGGCCCTCTGCGACTCCTCTGGGACGTCCGTAATGCTTGGCCGTTATTGATCAGTCTGCTAGTTGGCTCCAGTTGTTACTCTCCTATAGAGGCTTTGTCTCAGCAGACATCAGATACAACAGCCTCCCCCCCCCCCCCCCCACCCCCCGGTCCAGTAAACCTTTCTTCTGCATCGCCCTATAGACGGCTATAGGCTTTTAATTCTTCATCATCTGCAAGAAACACACTGACGATTTTACTGTCCTTTCTCACATGTTCACTGACATACTGGTGTACGTGGCCCTCGTTCGATTTAGGATTGTTGCCGTGAAACCCACTCCATAGTAAACCGGTCTACAGAGGAGATATATATATAAAGATATATAGTCTTGCCAGCCATCTCACACTGGCTGAACCACCTGAATTTCCCTTCTGGGTTTAATAAAATGTTATCAGCAAATATGATAATGCGTTTTATGTTATTATGAGTCATGCTAGCTTTTGCAACGATTATTTATTACATTGATAAGACTTCTCCAGACGGTTTAAACGTGCATCTACTGTGTGAGTCTGCATTGAGGAGACATATTCTACAAACCCCAGGTGAAGGATCTTCCAATGCCTTTCAGTGACCTCACTCTGTAGAAGCAAAACTTTATACGCAAATCATAGGTTTACAATACAGTGCCTTTCAGTGACCTCACTCTGGAGAAGCAAAATTTTATACGCAAATCATAGGTTTACAATGCAAATGCATTTGCAATGCAACACAAAGCCGCGGCAACGGCGGCCGAGTCCAACGTCCGACCACGCCCTGTGTGGACAACACACTTCCTCCCTTAGCGCCTTTCTTAAAGCGTTTGGAACCACCACCTGGCCAAAAGGCCACCATTTGCATGCCTTGCCCACGTCTAGTTTTACATGCCTGAACTAGACGTACGATGCATACGTAAAGGCAGTCTCTCCTTCTGTCATGTCAGCTGAAATAAGTTATCTGGAGAAAGCCACGCGTCCCCTATCTGACATGCCTTCTCCTTGTAGTCTTTTGTGTGTCTATTTCCAAGCGGTCTTATCAGGAGCGGCCATATTAGGACGGCGCCGCCACCGCCACCGTCACCACCAGGCCTCGGCCAGCGTGTGCTGCAGAAGGTCCTGCTCTAACACTATCTCACCCGTTCATACTTAACAGTAGGGAGGTAATGATTCACCCATGCACAGACGTTACATCAGATATGATGTCATGGTCATTTTACTATTTTTGCACCTTTTATAGGGAAGTTCCCGCGTGGGGAATGTACCATTTCGGTGGCTGGGGTTATTGGTGAACACTTAAAATATGCTGAATTACATTGCAAGCTCGGAAGCTCTTTATTGTGGAAAATATAATAGAAATTCCATAGATTTATGTTGTTTGTATGAAGTATAATGTTTTCTGTCATTTTATTTTGTGACTTAAAGTGTAAATACTGTAATGTCAAATTACAGTATTTAATGTAAAGTCGCTACTATTTTGATCGGTGGATGTAATTTATTTAGCATACTTTTAATATTTGTACAGCATGTTTTGTCTAACATATTCTTCAAAATCAACACTCCCACTGAAAGTCGGCTAACTAATCCTGCCGGAGCTCACGTATTGCAATGCGTATCAAATCGTGCCTGTAAGCAGAGACGCACATCCCCTAACATTTACTCGTTAGAGAAGTTGCAGCTGCTATTTCCTTTTTTTTTTAAATGTTTAGCTTTAAGTCGGCGTATTTTGTGAAAGCTAATGGAAATTTCAGGAAAGGTTAGCTCACAAATATTGTGATGTCATGTCTCAATGTCAGGATGTGGCGCTTAAAAGTTAGACGGTTGCTATTCCCTAAAACATCTAACCACTGAGTAAACACTTTTTTTTTTGTCCTCCATTTGCTCTTTTTTTCTAATTAATACCCCCCACCTCTCTCCCTCGGCCCTCATCCTGAACGGGCTGCCAGCTCACTGCAGCGGGCCTCCCAAACAAAGAGCCCATGCCTCGTTTCAACGATTCTGTGCCACCCTGCCAAAACCGTCTGTCCACCCTCGATGCCTGTCTCGCTCTCCCAGCCAGTCTCACTCTCGCTCTCTCTCTCGCTCTGTATCGTCTGTCCGTCCGTCTGTCTCTGTCAGTCTCTTGTCTGTCTCCAGACAACCTCTGTACCCGTCGCTTCTCAGGACTCGTACGAGCTTCCAGAGTTGTCCAACTTCTGTACCTGTCGCTTCTCAGGACTCGTGTGAGCTTCCAGAGTGATGTGATCTCTGTACCCGTGCTTCTCAGGACTCGTACGAGCTTCCATAAGATTTATCCAGCTCTTGGTTATTAGTTTTAATAACATGCTCCTGTGAACGGGTCACAACCCTGCTCCGTCGCATATATTCGCCAAATTAGTTTCAACATGAATCGTGTTGTTGTCTACTGTGTAGACAAGAATGTGTGTATGTGTGTGTGTGTGTGTGTGTGTGTGTGTATGTATATCCACATTTTTTTTCTCTTTGAGGAGTGTCCGTGGTGCATTAGTCATTAGTCATTTCTAAGGATTAACATGTTAGGGCGAACCCGTGTGACTGGCTGCTCTCGCCGTGTCACGGGGGAGAGAGCAACAGGGCACGCCTCCCCCCCGTTATTTACTAGCAAACTGAACATGCGACGTCTCTGCATACCAACCCAGTGTGGCGTGTTCTGTGCTCTATTGTTGCCGGTTGGTCACAGAGCGCGGCGCCAGGCCCCTGGGCAAGGCAGCCGTTCCACTGGGAACGAGGTGGAGTCACCCTGGGGTTGTGTTGTGTAAGCCTAGCCTAGCCTAGCCTAGTGTAAGCTAGCTTGCTTGCTTGCTCTGTGAGTGCTGCAGCAACTCTGGGGATATAAACACGCTTGACTGCGTCTGACGGTAATGCTCTTCTGGAGATGCTACCGTGTGTGTGTGTGTGTGTGTGTGTGTGTGTGTGTGTGTGTGTGTGTGTGTGTGTGTGTGTGTGTGTGGTGGTGTGTTGTGTGTGTGTGTGTTGTGTGTGTGTGTGTGTTAGAAGACGGCGGTTCTGGTTCTAGAGAATTCTGATGATCCGTCACTAGTCTAGAAACATTTAGATAGATTGATATCATACAAGAACTGCTCTAGGTCAAAACTAGAACAGTTTGCCCAGGCTGATGCCACCATTTAGTTAGCAATCCGGTATTTATTTAAAGTAAGTAAATGGTGAGTATGTATATAGGTACCTGATTGGACTCCTTAAGTAAGCCTTCTATTGGCAATCTAGAAGTTTCATTAGATTGTATACAATCCACACCGGTGAACAACACACACGCAAAGCAAACACGTGTTCACAACTCGCAGCAATTTTCCCTTTTTTGTGTGTGCCGCAAGTTCATTTGCCGAGGCGTTTGCATAGGGATTTGAATGCAGGACAGCGCAATGACTCGACTCTGGTGAAGGCTTCTAGCAGGAGTCCCTGGGAGGCAGTTTGCTGTGACTCCCTGTCCATGGAACCACCGGTTGTTTCTGCTCGACTCACCAGTCCTGCAGAGAAACTGGGAAACAAGGTGTCGGCTGCAGTAGCGTGTGGGTGGGGGGGGGGGGGGGGGGGGAAGGGGTGGTGGATTGGCATGTCCCAAATGACTTCCCATTGAGAGAGTGCAGAGAGAGAGGGAGTGAGGGAGGGAGGGAGGTGAGGGAGGGTGGGGAGGCAGGGCGATCCAGAGACTTGGCCCCGGAAAAGATGCCTTGCATTTTTTTTCCCTTACTCTGTTGTCGAGTGGAAAAGTACAAACAACATCAGGTTTCTAATATCTGAATATGGCCGTCCGGCTGGCCCAGGAGGGGAGAGAGAGAGAGAGAGAGAGAGAGAGAGAGAGGGACATAAGGAGTGACTGAGGGGTAGAGAGGGGTAGAGAGGGGGAGACGGGGAGACGGGGACAGAGGACAGTGATCAGTGATTGGACGAGGGCCGCTGGCTGTGTGACATCATCAGCAGGGTGTTTGTGGAACTCTGTAAACAAAGGGGAGCTGTTTGAAGCCTCTCTGTGTGCTGCTGGATAGCAATGCCACTACACACACACACACACACACACACACACACACACACACACACACACACACACACACACACACACACACACACACACACACACACACACACACACACCCTCCCCTTCCTCTCACACACAAGCAGATAACACACACACCCACCCAGTCACCACATACACACACACTCGCAACTGTGTCACAACGCACACAGTCACATGGCACACCACACCACACACACACAGACAGAGAGAGCTAGGAGTGTGAATGTGTGTGTGTGTGTGTGTGTGTGTGTGTGTGTGTGTGTGCTGCCTGCCCCAGGACCAGCCTGCCTCTCTAACGGCCACTGGGTGTCAACATCTTGACTTCCTGTGAAAAAGTCATCCGTTTTCTAGCCCCCCCCCCACCTCCCTGGCTATTGTTTCAGAGTCCTGGAAGGAACACACTGTTTCTCTGGCGACGAGAGAGAGAGAGAGAGACTGAATCATGTACGTAGACTGAATTCAGTGCGCACCACATTAAATCCAATGTGGCGTCAGTGTGGACTGTATTGAATCTGGTGTGGACTCACTTCAGTGTCGACTGCGTTTCATCAAGGGTCCTCTATTGAATTCAGACCACCTTTAAGTGACATTTAGTAGTTGACACTGAAGCCCACAGGCTGCGGGTCGAGTCGTTTCACTGGCAGAGGAACACGTTTGATGGCGATGATGAAGAGGGCTCTTCATGGGTGACGAGGGCCCGCGGTGTGTTCCTGTGCTGTTGACCGACGGCGGGGCCCCTCATGTACAGAGGCTCACCGTCGTTACCCCGGGGAGCACCGGGAATGTCCCCCCCCCCCCCCCCCAGCAGGCGCGCTGTGTGTGTGTTTAGTGTGTGTGCATGTGCGTGTGCGTGTGTGTGTGTGGTAGTCCGTCCATCCGTCCCCCCCCCTCCAAGGCTGTTTACAAGGTGCATGTTCCACGACTACCCATCCCAGAGCAGGCCAGAGTCTTGGTTCTTTATTCAGTAACTCTCTATCCCGGTCCACAGTCTCTGGAGTCTTTATTCAATAACCTAGCCTATTACCCTCTTGGCTCTGTGCACCATGACCATTCATCACAGGCTGCGGTCCTGGGATATATGGTGAATGTGACACTGATACAGTACGGGACGGTCCCATATTTCTACCTGTGGGCAAACCTGCTTCACAATGACGTGATGTATCTGCTCTTCCCGTCTGCTCTTTCCGTCTGCTCTTTAAACGCATCGTCCGAATTGCCATTGAGAAATGGTGTGAGTTCTTTTATGTGTGGTGCGTGTGTGTGTGTGTGTGGTGTGCGTGTGTGTGTGCGTGTGCGCGTGTGCCATTAGATGAGGTCTCCAGTGGACCAGCTTTCTCTCCTCCACACCGTAAGAGAGCCGTTCACCTCAGATCAAACTTAAGATATAGTGAATGAAATATGAGTTTTTTGATGGGCCACGCTTCTCCCATTGGACCAAAAAAGATGCCATTGGAAGCATTTCAGCAAATACGTCCTTTTTTTGTGCAGACGTCGTTTAGTGAATGTCTCTGGACCGGTTTGGTGAATATCTTCTGGACCGCGTTTGGTTAATGACTGTCTCTGGACCGGTTTGGTGAGATGTCTCTGGACCGGTTTGGTTAATGACTGTCTCTGGACCAGTTTGGTGAATATCTCTGGACCGGTTTGGTGAATGTCTCTGGACTGGTTTGGAGAATGTCTCTTGAGACCGGTTTGGGTTTAATGGACTGTGGAGACCAGTTTGGTGAATGTCTCTGGATCAGTTTGGTTAAAGTCTCTGGACCGGTTTGGGTTTAATGTCTCTGGACCGTTTTGGTTAATGTCTCTAGACTGGTTTTGGTTCATGTCTCTGGAGACCGGTTTGGTCAATGTCTCTAAACCGGTTTGATTAACGTCTCTGGAACAGTTGTCTGACAGGTGTCTTGTTGTCTGGCTCGTCCACAGCCTCTGCGCCGGTCAAACAGCAGCGTGAGTAAGCGCCGCGCCCCCTCCTCGGTGACTCCCCCTGGCGTGGGAGAAGCGAACCGCCGCCGCCGCCGCCATGTCCAGCATCATCATCGACCCCGAGCTCAAGCCCGGGGAGTTCGTCATCAAGAGCTTGTTCGCCGAGTTCGCCGTGCTGGCGGAGAAGAAGATCGAGGTGGTGATGGCGGAGCCCCTGGTGAGTCCAGACCGGAGGTCCATGTGCATATCGGCTCCTCGCCCGCGTTATGGTGCCCAAGATGAGTAACACTGTTATGCTCTCTACCATCTCTCTTCTCCTTCTTGTCTGCTCTCCTCTTCACCTCCTTTCCTCTCTCGTCTCTCTCCTCCTCCTTTTGTCTCCTCTCATCCTCCTTTTGTCTCCTCTCATCCTCCCTTTGTCTCCTCTCATCCTTCTCTTGTCTCCTCTCCTCCTCTTGTCTCCTCTTGTCTCCTCTCCTCCTCCTCTTGTCTCCTCTCCTCTTCTCTCATCCTCCTCCTCTTGTCCCCTTTGTCCTCTTGTCTCCTCCTCTCCTCCTCCCAGGAGAAGCCCCTCTCCCGGTCTCTCCAGCGGGGAGAAGATGCCCAGTTTGATCAGGTGAGCCCTCCTCCGTGGTGTGGACTACGGTGCAGAGCACATTCCCTTCCGCGGGCCCGGGCCAAACGTCTGAATACCGTGTTTAACTATTGAATGGGGATGTTAATTACTGTCAGACCGAGCGTCTTTAAGTGTTGTACTTTCCTGTTCTTCAGTGTTTAAAGTACCCAATGTCCTCATGTAGCCATTGTTCTCAAAGGCCAGTACGGTGAAGTACGCGTCTATGTGCAGCATCAGCACATCCACCCAGCTCTTGGTCAGGATCTCTGATAGCTCCTGGATGGTTCATGATGAGCCCGTTATATCGCCGCAGTATTGATTAGGGTCGCAGGGTTTTTAGAATATCAAGTCTCAGTGTATTATTTGGCCCCGCTGCTGTCGGCGGTCCCCCCCCCCCCCCCCCCGAGACCAACGGCGTCAGCTCCCGCCTTCTGAAAAAAGTCGTGGCCGCGTATCGACGGGCCGGTCCGGTAGCGGCCCGCCGTATCTGGCCCGGTGGACACTTTTATACAATAGACTGCCGCAGAGCCCTTTGTTCAGTGCGCCACACAAAGCTAAGCAGGATCCACGCGTATAGATCCAGCTGTCACACTCACCGTGTGTGTGTGTGTGTGTGCGTGTGCGTGTGCGCGTGTGCGTTAGAATCGCTGTGTCATCCTCGGCAGTAAGTCAGCGCTGGGGGCGCCGGTTCGTCCCCACGGCAACACCGCCTTGCATAACTCGTGCTGCCTCTCATCCATCATCCAGCGACACACACACACACACACACACACACACACACACTAGGACCTACTTTATGTTATGATCACTTTGTGCATAAAGACGTCATCTTTGTGCAAGATCGCGGCCACAGAGCAGAGAAGCCCTGCGTGACGTTGTTCTCTTTCTTCGTGGTTCGTTAAAATACCCCCCCCCCCCCGCCCGCCCGCTCTCTCTGAAGGCAGCCTGCTGCTCTAGATTCTAGCCGGCGGTGCATTTATTCCGGAAGGCTCGCGCACGGGAGCCTCTAGTGTACCCATCCCATCACAACGGCAGACGATTCATTCCATACATGCGGATGCAGCCACCACACGGGGTAGCGTGCAGAAAGCTCGAACTACGCTGCACAAAACAAGACAAAACTCGGTTCCCGAACAACCAACCAACACACTGGCGCTACAGTAACCTCTGATTTGTTTTAGAAGTGCGAGCGGTCGTTAATCTATCCCGATGTAATGTGAACATTTAGCTGAGCCGTGTGCCTGTTGTACGAGGAGTCTGTTTGGAGGTTTGCGTCCTGTCTCCGCCACGGTGTTTACCGTGATGAGGTGTTTTGTGATTTGAGTGTTTTGGTTAATGTTTGACCTGCGTGGGTCCCTGGATTCATACATTTGCACAAAGCGAGCATATTCTGTCCACTCCCATGTTGATAAATGTGTAAAAGGTCCCAAAACGGTACGTTTTGAACGGATACATCATTTGCAATTGGTTTGCGTTTAACTATGGACAGACGTGTGATTAATCACGATTAAATGTATTTGAATCAATTTGAATCGCCCTAATTTGAACACATTTAAACATGTAAGTGATGAAGTGAGCCTGAGTCATGGAGGTGCGAGGGGTGTGTGTGTGTGTGTGTGTGTGTGTGTGTGTGTGTGTGTGTGTGTGTGTGTGTGTGTGTGTGTGTGTGTGTGTGTGTGTGTGTGTGTGTGTGTGTGTGTGTGTGTGTGTGTGTGTGTGTGTGTGTGTGTGTGTGTGTGTGCGCGCGCGCGCGAGCGACACCGTTCGATAGGATAGCAACACCACGCTGTGCTCAACATGTCATCCAACACGCCGCCTCGCTTTGCTATTCAATAATCAATATCGCCCCAATGTCCCCTTTACACGAGGTCACGACCGCTGTCACTGATCTCTCTATACGAGATCTATATGGGATCTCGCTCTCTGAACGGGATCTCGCTCTCTGGACGGGACGTCGCTCTTGGGACGGGATCTCGCTCTCGGGACGGGATCTCGCTCTCGGGAAGGGATCTCACTCTCTCCTTAGATGAGATCATGAGTCATTCTAGGGGTGATTTACATTTAGGGCATTTGGCAGACACCTTTATCCAAAGTGACTTACAAAGAACATTTGTAGAAAGAGATGGCAATATGTCGCTGTGGTGCATAAAGATAAGAATAGAATAGGATTCAATGTTAATAGAATAGGATTCATAATTGCAAGGTTAATAGAACAAGTTTCATAATTTTATCATTTTTAATTTCTTTATATGAGATCACATTCTAGACAGGATCTCACTCTCGGGGCTGGGATCTCTGTCTGGGTGGGATCTGCATCGGTTCCTGGTGGGAACGGCACTGGTCTCATCTCAGGACAGGAGCAGGTCGGGGCGTGCTAGCGTGTGGAGCTAACTGTCCCGTTTCCTTCCAGTTAATAAGCTCTATGAGCTCCATAGCGGAACACTGTCTGCCCTCCCTGCTGCGCACGCTCTTCGACTGGTACAGACGGCAGAGCGGCACCGAGGACGAGTCCTACGAGTACAGGCCTCGCTCCAGCACCAAGTCCAAAGGGTACCGGACTCAGATCCTTCTCTTCCTGTCCTCATCATAATAAACTTCCTGTCCTCATCATACTAAACTTCCTGTCCTCATCATAATTCACTTCCTGTCCTCATCATAATTCACTTCCTGTCCTCATCATAATTCACTTCCTGTCCTCATCATAATAAGCGTCCTATCCTCATCATAATAAACTTCCTGTCCTCATCATACTAAACTTCCTGTCCTCATCATAATTCACTTCCTGTCCTCATCATAATTCACTTCCTGTCCTCATCATAATAAGCGTCCTATCCTCATCATAATAAACTTCCTATCCTCATCATAATAAACTTCCTATCCTCATCATAATAAACTTCCTGTCCTCATCATACTAAACTTCCTGTCCTCATCATAATTCACTTCCTGTCCTCATCATAATAAGCGTCCTATCCTCATCATAATAAACTTCCTATCCTCATCATAATAAACTTCCTATCCTCATAATAAACTTCCTATCCTCATCATAATAAACTTCCTATCCTCATCATAATAAGTGTCCTATCCTCATCATAATAAACTTTCCTATTCCTCATCATAATAAGCGTCCTATCCTCATCATAATAAACTTCCTATCCTCATCATAATAAGCGTCCTATCCTCATCATAATAAGCGTCCTATCCTCATCATAATAAACTTCCTATCCTCATCATAATTCACTTCTTGCCCCCTCATCATTCACTTCTTGTCCTCATCATGCGTATCCCTCACCAGGCCCTTGGTGAGTTGTGGTGATGTCTCCCCGGTGTGTAATCGTGTGTTTTTCTCCTCGTAGAGATGAACACCGGGATAAGGACTACCTGCTGGAGCGCCGGGACTTGGCCATAGATTTTATGTTCTGTTTGGTTTCAGTGGAGGTTCTGAAGCAGGTGAGATGTCTCTCTCTCTCTCTCTCTCTCTCTCTCTCTGTCTCTCTGTCTCTCTGTCTCTGTGTCCGATGTCAGCCCGTAGCCAGAGGTTCCTGCTTTCTCTGAAGCGACCTCGGTCACCGCTCTCCACGGGATCTAGTTAACAGGAAGTGTATTGATTTCCAGGGCTTCCTGTCCTACCTTTGATAACGGGTCCAGGGACGTTGCCGAGTGCAACTTTCTCATGGCTTCTCCACGGAGGGGCCGCTAATACGCCGGCTGTCTGCTCGGCATCGGGGGTGGGGTGGGGGGGGGGGGGGTGGATCGTATAGTAAACAAACAAAATGGCTGCCCACCAGCCCGCCCTGGGCTTCGGTTGCGACCCGCTTACTGGTCCAGTTGGAGTAGCAGCAGCGGCAGCGTGGTGGGATCCAAACCACACACTGAGCACAAAGCCCCCGGGAGCGCAGCTAAGATGTCCTTGGCTGAGCTCCTGGAGACAAGGAGGGGGGGGGAGAGAGGAATGAGGAGAAGAATGAGGGAGGGGAGGAATGAGGAAGGGAGAAGGAAGGAGGGAGGAGAGGGGAGGACTGCAGGGAGGAGCAGATGAGGGAGGGGAGAGGGGGATAGGCTTCAGAGGAGGGTGTGTGTGTGTGAGGGAGGAGAGAGAGGAATGAGAAAGGGAGGGGGGAGGGATGAAGAGGAGAAGGAGGAGGAGGGAGGGAGGGAGGAAGGAATGAGAAGGGGGTGAGGAGGAGGAGGAGTATGGATGCTCCCAGTAACACTAACGGTTCCCTCTGCGTCACAGATTCCTCTTCACCCGGTGCCAGATGCTTTAGTACATGAAGTTCTCAACCTGGCATTCAAGCACTTTAAACACAGAGAGGGGTGAGTGTGCGCGCACACACACACACACACACACACACACACACACACACACACACACACACACACACACACACACACACACACACACACACACACACACACTAGACACACACACACACACACTAGACACACAATGAATGAACACACACACACACACATTCACACACACCGTAGAGCTGAACTTGTTCCGGTCAGCGCCAAGGAGTTGTACACTGCACCAGGGAATGATTCATATTTTTATAGCCTGTGAGTAACCAGGTTTTATGGGCTATGTGTGATCTGTGCTACTTTTATGGGCTGGCCTCATAATAAATGTCACTCAAAGAATACACGGTTTGCTTTGACGACTTAATTTATTTGATTATTTTGTTCCCTACGATCGGAGTGCGTGCCCCCCCGCCCCCCTAAGTGCTTGAGAGATGGCAGCAGCTGGTCCACCGCTGTTCTTGTCAAGCTCTTCTTGTTTACGTGATTCATAGCGATATCACTCTTCATCCCCCGGCGTGAGCGGAAACAGAAACGTGGCCGCCGGATGTGAGCGTAGGAGGGGTGATGAACAGGAAGTCTTTGTTTACGCTTGTCTGCCTCTGTTTCCAGGTACTCGGGGCCCAACACTGGGAACGTGCACATCATCGCTGACCTCTACGCCGAGGTCATCGGAATCCTCACACAGTCCAAGTAAGCGCGCTGCTCACCGATCCCAGCTGCTTAGCCCGCTCGTTGGCCCGCGAGCCGTACTGCAGCTTAACCTCCTCCGGACGGTGACTTGACTTCTCTGAGGCCGGCTCCTCTTGGCAGTTAGCCACGGCGAAGCTTAGCCTGTCTTGTGTTTTAGCTGCCTGAGCTATTGAGCTATGCCTTGGGCTTAGCCATCTTAGCGTTAGCCGTCTAGAGTCTTGGTGGTTTGGCCGCCTGAGTCACGATCCGTCTTGGGGGTTAGCCGTTAGCCACCTTTTATCTTGACATTACATCATCTTGACACTTGTGTGTCTGTCTGCCTGTCTGTCTGTTTCGTCTGTCTGTCTCCAGGTTCCAGGCGGTGAGGAAGAAGTTCATCACGGAGCTCAAGGAGCTGCGTCAGAAGGAGCAGAGTCCCTACGTGATACAGAGCATCATCAGCCTCATCATGGGCATGAAGTTCTTCCGGGTCAAGATGTACCCGGTGGAGGACTTTGAGGCCTCCTTCCAGTTCATGCAGGTAACCCCCGCCCTGTCTTTCTGTCTGTATGCCAAGCTCACAAGATGGATGCCATCTCTGGTTGGAATGGCCCCACTTGACATCAAAAGTGGGAGTGTCCACCTAGAAGTATGGTGGATAGATCAGCCTACCAGTTGCTACAGTCCACTGGGTAGGCTGATAGGCTGATCTATCCACCATACTTCTAGGTGGACACTCGTGACTTGTGATGTCAAAAACCAGAGATGACACCAGTTTTTTTAAACCACTTGGAAGGGCTAATCACACTCACACCTGGTGGTAGAATAGGAGTCCTTTAAGCAACTTTCTGAGAACCATAAGATAAGATAAGATAGAACTTTATTAATCCCGAAGGAAATTCACATAATGTTGAAAGGTAATGTAGGAGAGGTATTGGACATGACATTAAGAATATTACACATGATGATGAGAGGAGATGAGAGGTAGTATTACTGCTAATATTTTGCAAAAATGCATGATGTTGAAAGGTAATATTGCGCATGATATTGCTCAGTATTCATAACCATCAACATACCTATAGAATGTTGTGCTATAGCAGGACGCTGGTGTGTGTGTGTGTGTGTGTGTGTGTGTGTGTGTGTGTGTGTGTGTGTGTGTGTGTGTGTGTGTGTGTGTGTGTGTGTGTGTGTGTGTGTGTGTGTGTGTGTGTGTGTGTGTGTGTGTGTGTGTGTGTGTGTGTGTGTCTGTTGTGTCTCTGTTGTGTCTCCTGCTACGTGTGGGTGCGTTTGTTCTAACCTGCGGGTGCTCCGGGTGGGGCGGGGTGCCGTCCCCAGGAGTGTGCCCAGTACTTCCTGGAGGTGAAAGACAAGGACATCAAACACGCCCTGGCCGGCCTCTTTGTGGAAATACTCATCCCTGTGGCTGCGGTACGGAGAACCCCACACACAACACACACACACACACACACCTCAGAGACACCTCACACACACAGGCACACACACACCTCAGAGACACCTCACACACACACACAGACACACACACCTCACAGACGCCTCATACACACACCAAACCCACACACCACACACACACACACACACACCACACAGATGCCTCTCACACACACACCACACACACACACCTCAGATACACACCACACACACACACCCCTCTCATACACACCACACATACAGACCTCACATACACACACCACACGTACACACCTCAGATACACACCACACATACAGACCAACACACACACCCCTCTCATACACATACCAAACACACACACCTCTCATACACCACACACACACACCTCTCATACACCACACACACACACCTCTCATACACACACACACACACACACACACACACACACACACACACACACACACACACACACACACACACACACACACCTACACACACCTCACACACACACACCTAACATATGAATTACACACACATCTCCTAATCACCCCTCCATTCATCTATATTGTATCTATATATATATTGTGTATATATATATATATCGTGTATATACTGTATGTATAAGTCACGTTCCGGAAGCCACAGTATTTGCATATCTAACTAGTTCCTGTGTGAGAGTCTCTCTTCATCTCTCACTGGAGGAAGAGTGAAGTGATCCCTCACAGTATGAGACCACCTGACTTCCTGCCGAGGACACACCACTTCCTCTAACATATCGTGTGTGTGTGTGTGTGTGTGTGTGTGTGTGTGTGTGTGTGTGTGTGTGTGTGTGTGTGTGTGTGTGTGTGTGTGTGTGTGTGTGTGTGTGTGTGTGTGTGTGTGTGTGTGTGTGTGTGTGTGTGTGTGTGTGTGTGTGTGTGTGTGTGTCCACCACCAGGCTGTGAAGAATGAAGTGAATGTTCCGTGTCTGAAGAACTTTGTGGAGATGCTGTACCAGACGACCTTCGACCTCAGCTCCCGGAAGAAACACTCTTTGGTAAAAAAACAAACAAAAACAAAACAACAACAAATCTCTCTCCACAAGATCCCTCGTTCTGTTTGTTTCTGTCTCTAGTATCTCTGTATCCAGGACTCTCTCTCTCCCTCTCTTCTCTCTCTCTCTCCTGGTGTTGTTGGTGATGTCTCTCTACCTCGGACTCTCTCTCTCTCTCCTGGTGTTCTTGCTGATGTCTCTCTACCTAGGACTCTCTCTCTCCCTCTCTTCTCTCTCTCTCCTGGTGTTCTTGCTGATGTCTCTCTACCCAGGACTCTCTCCTGTCTCATCTCTTACCTCTCTCCCTCTTCTGTGGTTCTTGCTGTTGTCTCTCTAGCAAGGACACTCTTTCCCCTTGTTCCTGTTAATGTCTCTCTACCCAGGCCTCTCTCTCTCTCTCTCTCTGTCTCTGTCTCTCTGTCTCTCTCTCTCTCTTTCTCTCTCTCTCTCTCTCCCCTCTTTATTGTTGCTGATGTCTCTCTACCCAGACCCCTCTCACTCTCTCTCCCTCTCTCTGTGTTCTCTCCCCCCTCTGTTGTCGCGGGGGTCGCCCGTCCCAGGCCCTGTATCCCCTGGTGACGTGCCTGCTGTGTGTCAGTCAGAAGCAGTTCTTCCTCAACAACTGGCACATCTTCCTCCAGAACTGCCTGTCGCACCTCAAGGTACCGTCCACCTCCACCTGCACCCCACCCCACCCCACCCGGGCCAGACCCTGGCTTCGGTCACAGACCTGCACCTGCAGAAACCTCCCCCCCAGATAGCAGCTAGTCGGGCCCACGTGGTCCGTCTCCGAGCCGCAATGTGGCTTCCTAGCTTTAGTCCATCCTCCCTCCCTCCCTCCCTCCCCCCTCCCACAGTTTAGTTAGTGATCACATAAATCTACACTCCAGGAACATGTCCGGTGAGTATGGATATGTACGCACGTAGGCCACTGTTGACATTAGATGTTCATTTAGAACAGGACGTGGCCTGTGCTCTGTGTGGACAACGTGCTTCCCCTGCTGCTGTGGTAAACAAGCAGACGTGGGCTCATATAATATCATGTTTCTATTTTTCCTTACAATAAAGCTCTCGTTTATTGTTTGATTGTTGTTTATCGCCAATGGCCGTTTGACAATACTTCTCCCTGTGCTGCTGTTGCCCAACACCTCTTGTAAGCCAATCACCTCCCGCCTTCCTCCCTCTTGTCCAATCATAACCCCGACCCGCCGATCCTTTTGTGAAACCAATCAACCAATCGGAACTGCTTTCATCGTGACCCAATCAAATGCCGCTTGTGGCGCACGCTGTTACGGATGATTCCTCCAGCCTCCTACCTCCCTCCCTCCCTCTGTTGCTGTTCTTCTGGTCCCTGATTAACCCCGCCCCCCCTGACCTGATCGTGGTGGTGGTTCCCACCACCACCACCCTCCTCCTTTCCCCGCCTCATACCGGGAACGATGCTCCTCTCCGTGGCGTCGACAGATCCCACGGAACGGTCCGGAACGCTGGTTCCCTGTGATCACGACGATCGTTCAGAGCGATTTTTGTTGTTGTTGTTGTAATTGGTGTTGGCTGGTGGTTGGTGGTCACCGATTGGGAGTGTGTGTGTGTTTGCTCCGGGGAGCAGAACTGTTCTTCTGTGGATCGAATTGGAACGAGTGAACGAGGAGCTGTTGTGTCTGGTCGACGGCCGGGGAACAACTGAATGTGTAGTTAATGAGTTATGAGTCTGCTTGCGGGTCGTATAACCGTACCAAAGAGCATCCCTTTATCACCTTTTTATTCCCAACCGTCCTGCATGCACAGCCCATAATTGTCCCCTCTCTGATCTTCCATTACCTCCCGTTTTCCTCTCTGTGTGTGTGTGCGTGTGTGTGCGTGTGTGTGTGTGTGTGTGTGTGTGTGTGTGTGTCACCTGTCTGATTCCTGTGTGATCTCCTGGCTTCTGCGCTCCTTTCTGCACCTGTCCACCTGCAGGCCGTCAACTGCAGCTTTATCTGTCAACATTTTAGTTTAGTGTCTGTCACTTTTGTTTTTCTGTTTTCTCTAACATGCATGTCTCCCTGACCCGCTGACCCCTGACCCCCCGCACTGTGGTGTTGTGCGTGTGTCTGTGTGTGTGTGTGCGTGTGTGCGTGCGCCATGTCTTGACTCTGCCCAGATGCCATCTAACAACAGCATCAGAAAGCAGATTGAGACGCTACAGGTGAGTTTCCACGGCGACTCAAATGCCCACTTAAACTCCCGCCCCTCTCCCCTCTCACCTGAACCCCACACATGGAAGAAAGTGACTCGTATCCTCTAGCCCTCCTCCACTCTCCTCAGGTGACCTGTGTCATGTGACCAGGTGTACGGTCCCTGTGCTTGGCTAGTAAGCGTGTGGCGGATGTAGTGCTTCCTTGTTGTGGAGCTGTCTGTACTCTGTAGTGTCTGTTGTTGTTGTCTGCGGTGTTCAGCTTGGCTTCCCCCTCCTGAGTGTGCTGAACATGACCACCATTCAAATTTAAATAAATATATCAATGCAGCAACAGAAACGCCTGCTTAAACACTTCTGACAAAATATGACACCTCCCCCCTCTTTATGAACTAACCCCTTTTGTCCTTCATTACTTTTCATATACTTGTCGCATGTCACCTGTTGACAAAACCAACGACGTTATCCATAGTAAAAAAAAGAAAAAAAAGAAAGCTTTTAGGGACCCGCCTCTTTCACCTGATTGGCTAAGAGACCATCATGTGACATTGACGAGCACTGCTGCGGAGGAAAGTGAACTTGTGTGTGCGTGTGCAGTGTGGTCCGGTCCGGTCCGCTGGGCCTCGGCTCGTAGGGGAACCAGTACCATCGTGGTACCATGGTGGTGATCTGGGTACCCCCCCACTGTGAGAGTGGACTAGGTGGTCCAAACCCCCTCTGGTTCGTCTTCTCTCGTTGGCTGCATCCTCACGCCCTTGGCAACCTGTCTGTTGGTACAGAGTGTGAACCACGTGCGCAGACTCCACCGGATCCGCTGTGTGATGGACTTCACCGGCTGGAATGACCCGGAGAGTTTGAAGAGGACCCCTGTAGTTTATTGTCTCTTTGTCTCTCAAGTCTTGACTGCAGCTTCTCTACGTCAACGGGTTGAACTGAAGAACACGCCCCCTACTGGTCAGGGAAGGACGGGACCTAGCGTCCACATGGAATACTTTATTATAGTTTATTCTGTCTCGGTTTTTTCAGGATTGTCTTCGGCGTTATTGAGCTCCCCCCCCCCCTCCCCCAAACAACATGAAATGTTTTAAACCAAGTGTCAACTTGATTTTGTTAAACAGTTAATCAGTTAAACAGTTTCAAACAGGTTCTATCCGAAGCCAAATCTAATGGTAATTCACATGTCAATCTTCCGTAGCTCTGATGTATCGTCAGACCCCAGGCGGGAATAACATGTCTCTCTCCCTCCCTCCACCCGAGGTGCAACCCGCTAGCCGTGGTTCACATGCTGCCGCTCGCTTACGCTTGTCCTCTCTGGCCCGCAGAACAAAGACCCCAAGATGTCGCGCGTGGCGCTGGAGTCGCTCTACAGGCTGCTCTGGGTCTACATTATCAGGATCAAATGTGAGAGCAACACTGTAACGCAGAGGTAAGCACCGCCCCGCGGCCCCGCTCCACATCAAACGCACCGACCGCTGTCTGTATTTACTGTGCGTCAAGTAAGTCAGGGCTGGAGGTAAGATGTGAGAGTTGTAAAGAGAGAGAGCAGGAGAGAGCGACTTTTAAATGTGATGAATTGCAGAAGTTCTGATGTTACACAGTAGGCCTGCTGGATCTGAGACTAACTTCTACCGCCGTATCCACGATGATCCACGTTCACTGTGTTCATCTCCGACACCTCTGCGCCGTGACTTGTCGTCACAGATACATTTCCAGTGTGTTACTAACGTGAATGTTTTTGTCTGGTGTCCACAGCCGTCTCCTGGGCATCGTGTCGGCTCTGTTCCCCAAGGGCTCCCGTAGCGTGGTCCCCAGGGACACCCCGCTCAACATCTTCGTCAAGATCATCCAGTTCATAGCTCAGGTACGCCGCCGCCGTCGCCGCCACACACCTGCGGTCCCCCGGTACTCGCGCTCCCACACTGGCCCATACTGCACGGATACTCATCCAACTTCTGCCAACGTCTGCCACTTTTTTTAATGTGATAAATTGCACGCCCGCGAGGATCAATAGTACGCTGTGTCCTAACGATTGCTTTTGTTGTGTTGTTTGTGTTGGGTCTTGCAGGAAAGGCTGGACTTTGCTATGAAGGAGATCATCTATGACCTGCTGTGTGTGGGCAAGTCCCACAAAACCTTCACCATCAACCCCGAGGTAAGCTCACTATTATTACCCACCTGAAGCCTCAACCCAGAAGTAAACTCGGTATTATTAGACACCTTAAACCTCAACCCAGAGAGTCTTAACATTAATAGACACCTTTCCCATTAACCCAAGGGTGTATTTACAATTAATAGACCGAGCACCTGCCCAGCACACTTAAAATCATCTGCCCACACCCTCAGAATGAAGCCAAAGCAATATAAAAAATGGCCAATGTCTTGTTTATACTTCATCAAGCACACAGTTCTTCACAGATCGATACTCAAATACTCAGTCATCTTCTAAAAGCACCGCGAGTGTGGCATCTAAATATGCCATTCCGTCTCACCTGACCACCTCACCTACCTGTCTCACCTGTCCACCTCACCCGCCTGCCTCACCTGTCTCTCACCTGTCCACCTCGCCTGTCCATCTCACCTACCCTGTCTCTCCTGTCGCTCTCCGGTCTGTCTGCCTGTCCGTCTCACCTGTCCGCCTCACCCGCCTGCCTCACCTGTCCTTCATAAATCACATTTGGCCCATAACAATCTGGCCTGTAAAGCCCTTTGAGACTGTCTTGTGATTAAGGGCTATACAAATAAAAACACGCCCCCTACTGGTCAGGGAAGGACGGGACCTAGCGTCCACCTGGAATACTTTATTATAGTTTATTCTGTCTCGGTTTTTTCAGGATTGTCTTCGGCGTTATTGAGCCCCCCCCCCCTCCCCCAAACAACATGAAATGTTTTAAACCAAGTGTCAACTTGATTTTGTTAAACAGTTAATCAGTTAAACAGTTTCAAACAGGTTCTATCCGAAGCCAAATCTAATGGTAATTCACATGTCAATCTTCCGTAGCTCTGATGTATCGTCAGACCCCAGGCGGGAATAACATGTCTCTCTCCCTCCCTCCACCCGAGGTGCAACCCGCTAGCCGTGGTTCACATGCTGCCGCTCGCTTACGCTTGTCCTCTCTGGCCCGCAGAACAAAGACCCCAAGATGTCGCGCGTGGCGCTGGAGTCGCTCTACAGGCTGCTCTGGGTCTACATTATCAGGATCAAATGTGAGAGCAACACTGTAACGCAGAGGTAAGCACCGCCCCGCGGCCCCGCTCCACATCAAACGCACCGACCGCTGTCTGTATTTACTGTGCGTCAAGTAAGTCAGGGCTGGAGGTAAGATGTGAGAGTTGTAAAGAGAGAGAGAGAGAGCAGGGGAGAGCGACTTTTAAATGTGATGAATTGCAGAAGTTCTGATGTTACACAGTAGGCCTGCTGGATCTGAGACTAACTTCTACCGCCGTATCCACGATGATCCACGTTCACTGTGTTCATCTCCGACACCTCTGCGCCGTGACTTGTCGTCACAGATACATTTCCAGTGTGTTACTAACGTGAATGTTTTTGTCTGGTGTCCACAGCCGTCTCCTGGGCATCGTGTCGGCTCTGTTCCCCAAGGGCTCCCGTAGCGTGGTCCCCAGGGACACCCCGCTCAACATCTTCGTCAAGATCATCCAGTTCATAGCTCAGGTACGCCGCCGCCGTCGCCGCCGCCACACACCCGCGGTCCCCCGGTACTCGCGCTCCCACACTGGCCCATACTGCACGGATACTCATCCAACTTCTGCCAACGTCTGCCACTTTTTTTAATGTGATAAATTGCACGCCCGCGAGGATCAATAGTACGCTGTGTCCTAACGATTGCTTTTGTTGTGTTGTTTGTGTTGGGTCTTGCAGGAAAGGCTGGACTTTGCTATGAAGGAGATCATCTATGACCTGCTGTGTGTGGGCAAGTCCCACAAAACCTTCACCATCAACCCCGAGGTAAGCTCACTATTATTACCCACCTGAAGCCTCAACCCAGAAGTAAACTCGGTATTATTAGACACCTTAAACCTCAACCCAGAGAGTCTTAACATTAATAGACACCTTTCCCATTAACCCAAGGGTGTATTTACAATTAATAGACCGAGCACCTGCCCAGCACACTTAAAATCATCTGCCCACACCCTCAGAATGAAGCCAAAGCAATATAAAAAATGGCCAATGTCTTGTTTATACTTCATCAAGCACACAGTTCTTCACAGATCGATACTCAAATACTCAGTCATCTTCTAAAAGCACCGCGAGTGTGGCATCTAAATATGCCATTCGGTGGCCACATCTTAACGTACGCCGACCGTGGCTCCCCTAAATATGCCATTCGGTGGCCACATCTTAACGTACGCCGAACCCCCCCCCCGCCCCCCTCTCTCTCTCTCTCTCAGAGGATGAACATCGGCCTGAGAGCCTTCCTCGTGGTGGCTAACAGCCTGCAACAGAAGGACGGCGAGCCTCCCATGCCCACCACGGGCGTCGTGATGCCCTCTGGGAACACCCTGCGCGTCAAGAAGATCTTCCTCAACACCACGCTCACCGACGAGGAGGCCAAGGGCATCGGTGCGTCGTGACGCGGCGGTAGAAACCACCCCCCCCCTCCCCCCTCAGACAGGCCTGCGTTTTATTTTATATCCCCGTTGTGCTGCGGTGTGCGTGGGGTTTTTTTCGTGTGTGTGTGCTTTTTCCTGCTCCTAATGAGCTGCCGGGTTGCTGTTTTTTTTTTTTCCGCAGGCATGTCTCTGTACTACCCCCAGGTGAGGAAGGCCCTGGACAGCATCCTGCGGCACCTGGACAAGGAGGTGGGCCGCTCCATGAGCATGACCAACGTCCAGATGTCCAACAAGGAGCCGGAGGACATGATCACGTCAGTGCATCCTTCTTGCCCGCTCACGGTCCAATCGGCACGGCCGTCGTTACTGTCACACACAGCGTCTGATTGGTTCCTCCGTCTGTCCGTCTGTCTGTCTGTCTCTCAGGGGCGAGAGGAAGCCCAAGATCGATCTGTTCCGCACGTGCGTGGCGGCCATTCCCAGGCTCATCCCCGACGGCATGAGCAGGCAGGACCTCATCGAGCTGCTGGCCAAGTAAGCCTCTCCCGTCTCTTGAACGAGAACTACCTCACACGGTTCTAAACGGCTCCTAGACAATAATAGACCTAACTGATACCTGGCGGCACCTTTATACACCTGGTGTCACCTGTTTGGCTTAAGACTCACCAGCACAATAATAAAACGTCCAACTGTCATAATCCCTGCGCTCACAAATCTAGAGGACAGACGGTTGATCAGGAAACACTTTACAACACCACGGTGTTGTAAAGTGTTTCCTGATCAACCTTCGGTCACGTCTCGCCTGTCTGTCTCACCTGTCTCTCACCTGTCCATCTCACCTGTCCATCTCACCTGTCCGTCTCTCCTGTCTCTCACCTGACCGCCTATGCTGTCCATCTCACCGGTCTGTCTCACCTGTCTACCTGTCTGTCTCACCTGGCCATCCTACTTGTCCATCCCATCTGTTCTTTTCACTGACCCGCCCCTCCTGTCTCTCACCTACCTGTCTCTCCTGTCCATCTCACCTACCTGTCTCTCCTGTTTCTCTCCGGTCTGTCTCCCCTGTCTCTCTCCGGTCTGTCTACCTGTCCGTCTCACCTGACCACCTCACCTACCTGTCTCTCCTGACCACCTCACCTACCTGTCTCACCTGTCCACCTCACCCGCCTGCCTCACCTGTCTCTCACCTGTCCAACTCGCCTGTCCATCTCACCTACCCTGTCTCTCCTGTCTCTCTCTGGTCTGTCTACCTGTCCATCTCACCTGTCCACCTCACCCGCCTGCCTCACCTGTCCTTCCGGTGCGCCTTATAGTCCGGAAAATACGGTAATTGAATTGAATTGTCCTTCCCGCCCGTCTCACCCGTCACACCTGTCTTGCCGTGCAGGCTGACCATCCACATGGACGAGGAGCTGCGTGGCCTGGCCTTCACCACGCTGCAGACCCTGATGCTGGACTTCCCCGAGTGGCGTGAGGACGTGGTGTCGGGCTTCGTCTACTTCATGGTGCGCGAGGTGACGGACGTCCACCCCACGCTGCTGGACAACGCCGTCAAGATGCTCCTGCAGCTCATCAGCCAATGGCGGCAGGCAGTGCAGAGCAGCAACAAGACCCAGGAGGCACACGTACGTCTCTCCCCGGGACACCAGATGATGCCGCTTTATGGGGACCTGATGGTTTGTTGCACAGAACCATCCGGGAATTCTTGTATAGCTGTATAGGGCACCAGTAGCTCAGGAGGTAAGAGCCGTTGTTTGGCGACCACGCGGTTGCTGGTTCGATCCCCGGGGCTCCTCCGCCTCCTAGCTAAGTGTCGAGGTGTCCCTAGGCAAGACACCACCTAACCCTACCTGCTCCTGACGTGTTGGTTGTTACCTTGCATGGTTGACACCGCCGTCGGTGTATGAATGGGTGAATGTGAGGCAATACTGTAAAGCGCTTTGGATAAAAGCGCTATGTAAATGCAATCCATTTACCATTTATATAGCACTTTAAAAGGTACTCAAAGGCATTTTACATGGTAAATACAACAACAGACACAGTAAATTCAATGAAAGTATAGAAGAAACAAAATTGCTTTTAAACAGTATAAAAAAACAATTACATTACATCACATGACACTGATTAGTCTGGAGCATCACAAGAGGATCAGGTGAAGCCTCACAAGGCTAACCTAATGATCGAAGACAGGAAACTCGACAGGGAAAAAATTATAACACTACAAAGGAATATAGAAAAATGATTTATATACACAATTAATTGGGTTATGGTCCAGGAAAGGAAGGATGCTCTATGATGGGACCTTAAGGAGGAGGAGCAGCAGCAGAATAATAATAACGGACCCACTGTATGCCAGCAGGTCCCGGGCAGTGCCCCGACCCTGCCCCTGGACCGGGCCCCTCTGCTGGGGGTCCTGCACGTGGTGGAGGGCCTGGCGCTCGTGGTCCTCTGCAGCTGCCGGCCCGGAACCCGGCGGCTCGCGGTCAACGTTCTGAAGGAGGTCCGCGCCCTGCACACGGCGCTGGGCATCGCCAAGGTAACGACCGTCCGACCGTTGTCTGCTACTTACGCGAGATGTTTTGATTCCGGTCAGCGGGAAGTCCCGACAGACGTGCGTCTCTGTACGCCTGCTTATGGACTGCGGTCTACGAGTAGTCCTAAGACCTAAGACGTAGTACTTGACTAGCTCTCTAACCGGTGATCCTCATTGGTTGCATGTTGTCCTCCTGACTCCTCCTCCTCTCTCAGGGTGACGAGGAGCTGGCTATCGACGTGATGGACCGGCTCAGCGCCTCCGTGCTGGAGAGCTTCATCCACCTGACCGGGGCGGACCAGGTACCCACAACAACAACAACAACAACAACAACAACAACAACAGCCACAACAGACACCAGTAGAACCATTACATAAACAGTCACTGTCAGTCATCTACTCCCAAAACACAGAACCAAGTTAACGGAAGCCACACACCTACTCACGTTTCTGTTGGCCTTTGAAACACGCTATTGCAGCCGTGAGCAGGATGTGAACGTGGCCAATGATGATGATGACCACTTCCTGTTTCCTGTTCCCGCTGCGCAGACCAACCTGCTCTACTGCCCGAGCGGCATCGACCTCCAGACGCTGGTCGACTGGAGCTCCTCCCCCATCAGCCACCAGTTCGACGTGGTCAGCCCCTCCCACATCTGGGTGTTCGCCCACGTCACCCAGGGCCAGGACCCCTGGGTCATCAGCCTGTCCAGCTACCTGCGGCAGGACCACCTGCCCAAGCACTGCCCCTCCGCCCTCAACTACGCCTGGATGTTCGCCTACACCCGCCTGCAGCTGCTGTCCCCGCAAGTCGACATCAAGTACGAACCGTGTGTGTGTGTGTGTGTGTGTGTGTGTGTGTGTGTGTGTGCTCTGTCTCTGCCGTCTATTAAACCCCTACCTGCTCCTTAATGACCTGTCTCTGTACTGTCTAACCCCCTACCTGCTCCTTAATGACCTGTCTCTGTACTGTCTAACCCCTACCTGCTCCTTAATGACCTGTCTCTGTACTGTCTAACCCCTACCTGCTTGACCAGGTACAGGTAGGATTAGGACAGACATGGCGATGATGAGGAAGTAGTAGTAATCGAAGGAGACGTTGTACTTGTTGGGCAGACGAGGGAGTACAGGTCTAGAGCTGCCGTACACATGAGAGGCTTCTGTAGCTTCGATCATGCCAGCATGAGGTCGACGCCCATCAGCAGGGATCCCGTGCCAAGCCCCAAGCTTGAGAGCATGGCATGAGCAGTGGTCGAGCGCGGAGACACGCTCAACGGTGCACTAGTGCGGAAAGCGTAACGCTGATCGCGTTGTGCTGCAACCCACGCGAGACTCGTACACGGGCCTGTGGCGGAACTACCTGATCCTGTGCTGCAGCTCCGCCTCCTCGTCCTCGTCCTCGTCCTCCTCGTCCTCCAGCTCGGGCTCCGTGCGCTGCTCGCCGCCCGAGACGCTAGCCTGCACGCCGGACAGCGGCTACAGCTACGACTCCAAGGTGGTGGGCTCTCCGTCCCTGTCCTCGCTGTTCAAACACGTGGTGCCCATGATGCGGTCGGAGAGCATGGACATCACGGAGTCTCTGGTGCTGGGGCTTGGCAGGACCAACCCCCTGGCCTTCAGGTAGGAGGACACGCACACCTGTACCTGTACGTCCAACACATACACCTTGATGATTATCCTGCATGTCCAACACGCACACCTGACGTCGGCACACCTTATACGCTGCATGCCAAGCTACGGCGACACCTGTACCCCCGCAGATGCGCCAACACGCACACCTGTACCATGTCGGACTCCACACATACAAGCCTGGATGATTCTATGAATTTGGTCTGCGTTGATGTGACTTTGGGAGTGGTAGGACTGTTGGGTGCCACTGCAGTAGAACCCTTAGGATAGTATGGGATACTGAATCGCTCTCAATCTATCGATAAGAAGGCGTCTGGGAACGTATCAGGCACCTGAGTGAGGAACCTAGGCATCTCGTGACTGGAACTCGCCATTAATGCTGTCGCACCTATGTACCTGTTGCTGTGCTGGAACCGTTTGCGCTTCGCGAGTTGTGCCGTCATCATGCGTCACTCCATTACGCGCTTCTAGGTGGATGAGATTGCTCTGCTCAGAACCCTCTACAACCTGCGAGAGATCTGGCAGCCATTCACCGCTGAGCCTGCTCTCACAACGTCTTTACATCCACATTATCATCCCTTCGCCCTCCCCCCCCCCCCCCCCCTCCTCTCCATCCCCTCCTCCTCTCTCTCTCCTGTCCTCACCCTCTCACCCCCCCTCTCTCACCCCTCACCCTCCTCTCCTCACCCTCTCACTCACCCACCTCACCCCTCCCCCCCCTCCTCCTCACCCTCTCACACCCACCCCTCTCTCTCTCCCGTCCTCACCCTCTCACACCCACCCCTCTCTCTCTCCCGTCCTCACCCTCTCACACCCACCCCCCTCTCTCTCCCGTCCTCACCCTCTCACACCCACCGCCCTCTCTCTCCCCTGTCCTCACCCACTCACACCCACCCCCCTCTCTCCCTGTCCTCACCCTCTCACACCCACCCCTCTCTTCCCTCTCCTCTCCCCACCTCTCTCACACCCACCTCTCTCTCCTGTCCTCACCCTCTCACCCCCACCCTCTCTCTCTCCCTCCTCACCCTCTCCCCCACCCCAACTCCCACTATCGTCCAACCTCATCATCCTCTCTGCTCTACACCACTCCTTACACCTCACACCTCCACCCCATTAACCTCTCTCGACACCTCTTCACCCACCTCCAATAACTCCTTCCCATTACCCCTGCTCCCGTCTCGTACCTCTCTTCACACCGTGCTCGTGTGTTTCAACACCCGCATTCTTGTCCGTCACCGGTCGCCACCGCAACCCATCGAACACCGCCGCGCGCGCCGGCGCCCCCGCGTCGCTCGACAATCCGCGGCGCGTCCCCAGCTGGTCTCCGGATCTCTCTTGCAAGCCTGCCTGCGCCCGCACCGCCCCGCGCGCACGTCCCCGTCAGCCCAGATGCCTCCCGAGCCGCTCCCCACCCCTTCTGTCCGCCTCCACCCTGCTGCGGCGCCCCCCTCCACCACCCCCACTAACCCTCGCCTGGCGCGCGCCCTCACCACGCACCCCCCGCGCCTCCCACCCCCGCAGGGCCCCTCTCACCCCAGCCACCTCGCGCCCTCCCCACCTGCTACGCGCGCTCTCCCACCCGCCTCCTCCGCGCCGCTCTCGTGTCCACTTCCTGGCCTGACCGACGACACGTCCCTCGACCCCAATGCCCGCGCTCGTGTCCGCTGCTGTGTGCTGCGCAGCAACGCGAGAGCGCCCGCCTTACTCCACACTTTATCTCTCCACCTGCCGCAAATTTCCCCTGTCCAACCACCAACCTCCAAACCCCAACCTCCGACCTCCAACCCCTGCTCGCGTTCCTCCCCACACCCACGGTCCGTCAATCCATCCATCGCCTCACCTGCTCCACCATGCCCCGCCCCCCGCCCCCCTTGCCCTGCCCCTTGCCACCACCTTTGACAGCAAGAGCAACCCTCTGCAGACCAGGAGAAACAGGAGGAGGAGACCCAGCTGCACCGCCATCACCCCTACGCCCAGGAGAGCCACGGTGTCTGCCTTCCCTCTTCTTGACAGATGTTGGTAATGCACTCAGAATGGCACTTCTGCTCTTATCTCAGCTATTATGAAGGCAACCTAGCAATTATGAAACTCGTTCTATTAACCTTGCAACTATGAATACTTGAAACCTGCTCTATTCTTATCTTTATGTACCACAGTGATATATTGCTGTCTCCTTCAACAAATGTACTCTTTATTATTATTATTATTATTATTATTATTACCCTTTTGTTACACTTCAATTATTGCCAAATTGTTTTTGCTGACTGAATATCTTATCTTATCTATATTTTTCTACTTCTCCTAGGACTTTTTTTTATTGTACTGTATTGCTATGCAACCTGGCACAAGAATCTTATCTTATCTTATGTTTGTAAGTCGCTTTGGATAAAAGCGACAAATGCCAAAACACACGCATCCACGCACGCGCACACACACACACACACAATGTCCAAACAGTAAATCCACTCTGGCAATACATTTCAGTCTTGTATATATATTTGTATTAATTAATGTCTCATGCCTCCCTTGACATAATAACCTCATGCCGTGTGTGTGTGTGTGTGTGTGTGTGTGTGTGTGGTGTGTGTGTGTGTGTGTGTTGTTTTCCCCACAGTGCACCAGCGGAGGTCCATCTTCCCCCAGCAGTCCCTGAGGCACAGTCTGTTCATGCTGTTCAGCCACTGGGCGGGTCCGTTCAGCATCATGTTCACCCCGCTGGACCGCTACAGCGACCGCAACATGCAGATCAACAGACACCAGTACTGTGCCCTCAAGGTACGGCCCACACAGCCGCCCAGCCGCGTCGGTACTGCGCAGTACACACTTCACATAGCGATGAGCAGGGGGACTGTACAGATACAGATAGAGATACATTGACATTTACATTTAGGGCATTTGGCAGATGCTTTCATCCAAAGCAACTTGCAAAGAGTACATTTGTAGAAATAGACAGTAATATATCGCTGTGGGACATAAAGATAAGAGCAGGTTTCATAATTACAAGGCTAATAGAACGATGTATTGTAAATGTAATAGAATGAGTTTCATAATTGCTAGGTAGCCTGCATAATAGCTGGGGTAAGAGACGTACAAACACGCAAGTTAGTGCATGTTTGTAGGAGAGGGAAGGTGGTATATCTCAGATACATCACATGGAGATGATCAGGCATCAGTACTGCATGCTGGCTGTATGTCCCTGTAAACCAGTATCCTGATACCAGTGGTTCTGGATGTCTCCCCCCAGGCCATGTCTGCGGTGCTGTGCTGCGGCCCAGTGGCCGACAATGTGGGGCTCTCCTCGGACGGCTACCTGTACAAGTGGCTGGACAACATCCTGGACTCCCAGGACAGGAAGGTGAGCAAGGGCCCGCCTCCCCACCCCACTCACCTGTGGGCCAATCAGTACCAGGGTAGTGGTAACTAGTGCTAATGGATGTTAACCAGATGCTAACAGATTGTAATGCTCTTCTAATGTTATTCTCCTACGCCACACGACCCTGCTAACGGCTGCTAACAGACGGGTGCTAACGGGCGTGCTAACTAGTGCTAACGGATGCTACCGTGTCTGTGCCCCCCCCCCGTGTCAGGTGCACCAGCTGGGCTGCGAGGCGGTGATGCTGCTGCTGGAGCTGAACCCGGACCAGAGCAACCTGATGTTCTGGGCCGTGGACCGTTGCTACACGGGCTCGAGGCGCGTAGCCGCCGGGTGCTTCAGGGCCATCGCTAACGTCTTCCACAACAGGTGGGTGGTCGCCCGTGATCGTGATTGGTCGGTGGGTCTGGGAGTGTTGATGTCGTCCTGCTATCGGTAAACTGAAGTGATGCGTTCTGGTCTAGCGTTGGACTTCTACGCCTTCTCATCCTGGGTGGTACATCATGCTTGTATATCATGTTACTATCATGTTACTTATTGTAATCTGTATTCCAGTCATTACCCTTGAGAGCATTTAGAAGATGGTTTTATCCAAAGCGACTCCCAGTGCCGACCGTGTGTCTCTGTTCCCCAGGGATTACCAGTTTGACACGGTGGTGCTACTGAACCTCATACTGTTCAAGGCTGCCGACTCGGCCCGGGACATCTACGAGCTGGCCATGCAGCTGCTACAGGTCGGTAACCCGGCTCGGCCTCACACTCGCACAGGGGACCCTCACAATGGACCCTATTCAGACATGGAGTGTGTGTGTTGCTATGAACTCTGAACTGTGAGCTTTTCAATGATACTCAACTGTAGGATAATGTTTGATTGTGTCGTGCTTACGTGCAAAATGTCTCCTCTCCCGGCGACTGCCGCTGCTGTTGACAATTTACTTTTGGTGGGCCAGCAACGGCAGTGCCCCCTTGCTTGCTACGCAGGCTAGCTAGCACTGCTCACCTGAAGCCCTGTGTGACACGGCTCTCTGTGGTGGGGGGGCGGTCTCTCAGTGTGCTGTTCTGTGCTCATGGATCTCTGGACCTCTCTCTGGTGTTCTTGTTGTCTGTCGTCCGTCAGATCCTGGAGCCCAAGTTGTTCCGCTACGCCCACAAGCTGGAGATCCAGCGAACGGACGGCATCCTGACCCCACCGTCGCCGCTGCCCCACCTCTACTCGCTGTCCTACTACCAGCTGTCTGAGGAGCTGGCGGGCACCTACCCCGAGCTCACGCTGCCCATCTTCTCAGGTTCACACCCGCCCCCTCCTCACTGCACCCTAGTGGCGCACATACTGAAACACATGCCCTGTAAAGTACTCCTATTATACCACCTGGAAGTATGGTGGATAGATCAGCCTACCAGTTGCTACAGTCCACTGGGTAGGCTGGTAGGCTGATCTATCCAGCATATTTCTAGGTGGACACTCCCACTTGTGATGTCAGGTGGGGCTAATCACGGCTAATCACGCTCACACCTGGTGGTATAAAATGTCTCCTTTAATGGGTCAAATACTGCCAAACATCAGGACGGGTTTACGATTTAGTTTTTTGAATCTCAGGACTCAGTTTGCAGCCTTCAATTTTTCACGGCAATTTTTTACAGCAGCCTACCTGTAGGTGTCCTAGAGCCAGGTGCCCTGACCCCTCCCTGTGGCCTGAATGACGTATATCTGCATTCGCTGTGACTAGTAACTAACGGTCTCCGTGGCGACGTCCCCCCCCCTCCACAGAGGTGAGCCAGCGCATCCAGACAGCGCACCCCGCAGGCCGGCAGGTCATGCTGCACTACCTGCTGCCCTGGATGAACAACGTGGAGCTGGTGGACTTCAAGCCGTGCGCCCAGCGGCCCGAGGAGCCCGGCGGCGGCGGCGCCCCCGGGGACGAGGAGGCGCAGGAGCGGGAGATGATGGTGAACAGCCGCCGCTGGCTGCGTGGCGAGGGCTGGGGCTCGCCGCATGCCACCACCATGGTGCTCAACAACCTCATGTTCATGACCGCCAAGGTGAGCGCAGGAGCAACGCACACATTTTATTACTAGGGGTGGAGTGGTATCTCACCAATCGATTATCGATTCAAAATCAATTCCTGATTCAAAATCGATTCTTGATTCCAAACGATTCCCGATTCAAGATCCATTCTCTATTGTGGTACTAATTTCTAGATTTACTCCGGTCAAGAAATGGTGGCAAACTAGGCAAGAGGAAAAAAAAAGAAACAAAATACAATTTATTTTGAGAAAGAGAAAGAGCACTACATTTTCAATCTTCATTACATTTTACTAAATAAATAAAATCCAGCAATCCAAAAAGAACACATTTGCTGTGCTGGTATATTTGGCAAGTAAACATTGACATTGTACATTTGTAAATGTGTTCGTTTATTTTTATTATTCTATTGATTTCCATATTGTTTTATTGCACTGTATTGTTATACAACCTGGCACAAGAATTTCCTTCGGGATTAATGAAGTTCTGTCTTATCTTGTCTTATCGTAAACCCAAAAAAAACACAATAAATCATAAATCATTAAACCAAAAACCAGCCGGCTGCTAACAAGCGGTTCTGTTACTCCGCAGTACGGAGACGAGTTTGCCTGGTCCGAGATCGAGAACGTCTGGACCACGCTGGCCGACAGCTGGTCCAAGAACCTCAAGATCATCCTCCACTTCCTCATCAGCATGGCGGGCGTCAACAGCGACCCCAGTCTGCTGCCCTACGTAAGACCTACCTACACACACCCCCCCGCCCCGCCCCCTTCCTGCTTCCTGTCCTCATAGGTCAGCCTGTCCTCATAAGTTAGTTTCGCTGTACACACACCTGTGACTCCTCATAAGTCAGGTCTACAGTATACACCTCCTCACCCTCTGGTCCTCATAAGTCAGGTCTACAGTATACACTTCCTCACCCTCCGGTCCTCATAAGTCAGGTCTACAGTATACACCTCCTCAGCCTCCGGTCCTCATAAGTCAGGTCTACAGTATACACCTCGTAGAGCGGCATGGAGTCGCCTGCGCGGGTGGGGGAGCGGGAGAGGGAGGAGAGGGCACTTAGCAACCGCAGCATCGCTGGTAACCATGACAATAAATAGACACAGTCCCCCCACGAGAGATGTCGTCTCTGTGGGAGAGTCCCGTGTCCCTCGTGGCAGACATACTGTACAGCCTAGCGGAGGCCTGGGAGGTCGTTAGCCAGCAGATTAGTACATCAAGGCGACCCTCTCCACCAGAGGTCGAGGGTTAACGAGGCGGCAGGTCAAAGTTCACCGACGTTGAACTTGGGAGTTAAATCATCGGTCCGCATTCCCTAACTGACTGATACATCAATTTAACACGCCGGTGAAAGGCTTTCTCTGAGCTAACTGCTGGTGTGAACGTGACGGGATGAGGGGAGGGGGTCAGAGGTCAGAGGTCAGGGAGAGGGCACGCACTTTTCTCCTCCTCGTAGGAGCCCCCGGAGCTGCTGCTGTAGCGCGACTCCAGCCGGTGGTGCTGGCGGGACAGGTTGATGTTCAGGCCACTGTACACATCCAGGTGAGGGTAGCTGTAGGTAACAGAGTAAGGAACAGAAATCAGTAATATCAGTAATGTAACAGTAAAGTAACAGTAAAGTAACAGTGAAGTAACAGTAAAGTAACATTTGTAACAGTCTCATAAGGAAGGTGGTGTATGTTTGCAGGAGACTGTGTTTGAACTAGTTTTACCTCCTCAAGGTATCTAGGACATTGTATTAGTGTATTAGTGTATGCATGTTCCAACTAGTTCTACTACTACCAGGGTATGTGGTACATATGTTTAACATTAAAGTAACACTTCAACAATATCAAAATAGTTTTCGCTGTCTGAATATCTTATCTTTCCTATATATTTGTATATTTTGACTGTACATTGTACATTTGTAAATCAGTTTCTTTATTATTCGGTTGATTTCTCTGTTGTTTTATTGTACTGCATTGCGAAGCAACCTGGCACAAGACTTTCCTTCTTATCTCATCTTATTTTAACAGTTAGTTTATGGCCACCAGTGAATGCATCTTTCAAGATATTGTAAAACAAAGTCTGAAGAAGTTTGGGTATATGTTTATGTGTAAATGTTGGCAGATATTCTAACTAGCCTTGAGACGTGTGTGTGTACGTGCATGAGTGTGTGTGTGTGTGCATGTATGTGTGTGTGTGTGCATGAGTGTGTGTGTTTGCGTGTGCCTACCCGTCCTCCATGTTGGGGTCCTTCATCTTGCTGTCGTGATGTCCGTCGCTCCCGGGCACCATGGTGTTACTGCTGGACGTGGTTCCTGGAGAGACACACCAGCAGCAAACCTCTGGTTACACTTCCTGTCTCTACTTCAGCTTCATGGGGTCAGGGTGGGATCAGGGTGGGGTCACGGTGGGGTCAGGGTAGGATCAGGGTGGGGTCAGGGTAGTACCTTTGGTGACAAAGCGAGGGGAGGGTGGGGGGGGTCAGGGTGGTGTACCTGTGGTGACGGAGCGAGGTTGGGGGAGGGTGGGGGTGGGGGGGTCAGGGTGGTGTACCTGTGGTGACGGAGCGAGGTTGGGGGAGGGTGGGGGTGGGGGGGTCAGGGTGGGGTTAGGGTGGCGTACCTGTGGTGACGGAGCGAGGGGAGGGTGGGGGTGTCAGGGTGGGGTCAGGGTGGCGTACCTGTGGTGACGGAGGGGATCTTGTAGCTGGCACTGATGCGGTAGTAGGGGGGGTTGTCCATGTGCGTGACGCTGGAGCACACCGGCTCCATCAGCTCCAGCTCACACATCAGCTCTTCCAGCAGCTGGATGGTCTTGTCCCGACCCAGGAACACCACCACCCTCTTCACCTGCACACACACACACACACACACACACACACAGGCCTCACTTATGAGGACCGGAGGCTGAGGAGGTGTATACTGTAGACACATGGAGATGATCAGGCATCAGTACTGCATGCTGGCTGTATGTCCCTGTAAACAGTTATCCTGATACCAGTGGTTCTGGATGTCTCCCCCCCCCCCCTCCCCCCAGGCCATGTCTGCGGTGCTGTGCTGCGGCCCAGTGGCCGACAATGTGGGGCTCTCCTCGGACGGCTACCTGTACAAGTGGCTGGACAACATCCTGGACTCCCAGGACAGGAAGGTGAGCAAGGGCCCGCCTCCCACCCCTCACCTGTGGGCAATCAGTACCAGGGTAGTGGTAACTAGTGCTAATGGATGTTAACCAGATGCTAACAGATTGTAATGCTCTTCTAATGTTATTCTCCTACGCCACACGACCCTGCTAACGGCTGCTAACAGACGGGTGCTAACGGGTGTGCTAACGGATGCTACCGTGTCTGTGCCCCCCCCGTGTCAGTGCACCAGCTGGGCTGCGAGGCGGTGATGCTGCTGCTGGAGCTGAACCCGGACCAGAGCAACCTGATGTTCTGGGCCGTGGACCGTTGCTACACGGGCTCGAGGCGCGTAGCCGCCGGGTGCTTCAGGGCCATCGCTAACGTCTTCCACAACAGGTGGGTGGTCGCCCGTGATCGTGATTGGTCGGTGGGTCTGGGAGTGTTGATGTCGTCCTGCTATCGGTAAACTGAAGTGATGCGTTCTGGTCTAGCGTTGGACTTCTACGCCTTCTCATCCTGGGTGGTACATCATGCTTGTATATCATGTTACTATCATGTTACTTATTGTAATCTGTATTCCAGTCATTACCCTTGAGAGCATTTAGAAGATGGTTTTATCCAAAGCGACTCCCAGTGCCGACCGTGTGTCTCTGTTCCCCAGGGATTACCAGTTTGACACGGTGGTGCTACTGAACCTCATACTGTTCAAGGCTGCCGACTCGGCCCGGGACATCTACGAGCTGGCCATGCAGCTGCTACAGGTCGGTAACCCGGCCCGGCCTCACACTCGCACAGAGGACCCTCACAATGGACCCTATTCAGACATGGAGTGTGTGTGTTGCTATGAACTCTGAACTGTGAGCTTTTCAATGATACTCAACTGTAGGATAATGTTTGATTGTGTCGTGCTTACGTGCAAAATGTCTCCTCTCCCGGCGACTGCCGCTGCTGTTGACAATTTACTTTTGGTGGGCCAGCAACGGCAGTGCCCCCTTGCTTGCTACACAGGCTAGCTAGCACTGCTCACCTGAAGCCCTGTGTGACACGGCTCTGTGTGGTGGGGGGGGCGGTCTCTCAGTGTGCTGTTCTATGCTCATGGATCTCTGGACCTCTCTCTGGTGTTCTTGTTGTCTGTCGTCCGTCAGATCCTGGAGCCCAAGTTGTTCCGCTACGCCCACAAGCTGGAGATCCAGCGAACGGACGGCATCCTGACCCCGCCGTCGCCGCTGCCCCACCTCTACTCGCTGTCCTACTACCAGCTGTCTGAGGAGCTGGCGGGCACCTACCCCGAGCTCACGCTGCCCATCTTCTCAGGTTCACACCCGCCCCCTCCTCACTGCACCCTAGTGGCGCACATACTGAAACACATGCCCTGTAAAGTACTCCTATTATACCGCCTGGAAGTATGGTGGATAGATCAGCCTACCAGTTGCTACGGTCCACTGGGTAGGCTGGTAGGCTGATCTATCCAACATGCTTCTAGGTGGACACTCCCACTTGTGATGTCAGGTGGGGCTAATCACGGCTAATCACGCTCACACCTGGTGGTATAAAATGTCTCCTTTAATGGGTCAAATACTGCCAAACATCAGGACGGGTTTACGATTTAGTTTTTTGAATCTCAGGACTCAGTTTGCAGCCTTCAATTTTTCACGGCAATTACAGCAGCCTACCTGTAGGTGTCCTAGAGCCAGGTGCCCTGACCCCTCCCTGTGGCCTGAATGACGTATATCTGCATTCGCTGTGACTAGTAACTAACGGTCTCCGTGGCGACGTCCCCCCCCTCCACAGAGGTGAGCCAGCGCATCCAGACAGCGCACCCCGCAGGCCGGCAGGTCATGCTGCACTACCTGCTGCCCTGGATGAACAACGTGGAGCTGGTGGACTTCAAGCCGTGCGCCCAGCGACCCGAGGAGCCCGGCGGCGGCGGTGCCCCCGGCGACGAGGAGGCGCAGGAGCGGGAGATGATGGTGAACAGCCGCCGCTGGCTGCGTGGCGAGGGCTGGGGCTCGCCGCATGCCACCACCATGGTGCTCAACAACCTCATGTTCATGACCGCCAAGGTGAGCGCAGGAGCAACGCACACATTTTACTACTAGGGGTGGAGTGGTATCTCACCATTCGATTATCGATTCAAAAAATAAATTCTTGATTCAAAATCAATTCTTGATTCCAAACGATTCCCGATTCAAGATCCATTCTCTATTGTGGTACTAATTTCTAGATTTACTCCGGTCAAGAAATGGTGGCAAACTAGGCAAGAGGAAAAAAAAAGAAACAAAATACAATTTATTTTGAGAAAGAGAAAGGGCACTACATTTTCAAAAAAAAATTGTATTACATTTTACTAAATAAATAAAATCCAGCAATCCAAAAAGAACACATTTGCTGTGCTGGTATATTTGGCAAGTAAACATTGACATTGTACATTTGTAAATGTGTTCGTTTATTTTTATTATTCTATTGATTTCCATATTGTTTTATTGCACTGTATTGTTATACAACCTGGCACAAGAATTTCCTTCGGGATTAATAAAGTCTTATCTTGTCTTATCGTAAACCCAAAAAAAACACAATAAATCATAAATCATTACCAGCCGGCTGCTAACAAGCGGTTCTGTTACTCCGCAGTACGGAGACGAGTTTGCCTGGTCTGAGATCGAGAACGTCTGGACCACGCTGGCCGACAGCTGGTCCAAGAACCTCAAGATCATCCTCCACTTCCTCATCAGCATGGCGGGCGTCAACAGCGACCCCAGTCTGCTGCCCTACGTAAGACCTACCTACACACACCCCCCCGCCCCGCCCCCTTCCTGCTTCCTGTCCTCATAGGTCAGCCTGTCCTCATAAGTTAGTTTCACTGTACACACACCTGTGACTCCTCATAAGCCAGGTCTACAGTATACACCTCCTCACCCTCTGGTCCTCATAAGTCAGGTCTACAGTATACACCTCCTCACGCTCTGGTCCTCATAAGTCAGGTCTACAGTATACACTTCCTCACCCTCCGGTCCTCATAAGTCAGGTCTACAGTATACATCGTCAGGTGGGGGTCAACCCACAGAGTCACATTATGAGGTGGGATCCATGGGTCACATGGGTAGGGGTGTAATATGTCACATGACCAGGTGTAAAGTACTCCCCGAGTGGGAATAAAATGGACAATATAACATGCAAGGAACCAATAGGAAATCAGCAGGAGAGGTGGACTGTGGGTTGACCCCCACCTGACCCCCCTCCCATGTGACCTGCAGGAGTGCAGGACCTGATGCCGGACCACCACCAGCCGTCCCCCATGACGGACTCGGGCCTGAGCTCCTCGTCCACCTCCTCCAGCATCAGCCTTGGGGTGGGGGCCTTCTCCCCGCTGCCTCCCTCCATGCTCCACCAGGTGGACCTCGCCGCCCTGCAGGACCACAAGGTCAAAGCTCTCATTGAGTTCATCAGCTCCAGGTGAGGAATGGGAGGCCTCGTCTGACCCGGCCCGCTTCTGTGCTCGTGTGCATAGAACTGTAACTAAGCCACCGCTAACGTCGTGTTGATTGTTTCTGGTTGTGTGCTCACATGCTGTTTGTTTTGTGTATGTGTTTGGTTCCATGCTCACAGTCGAGTCTCAGTGGATTGGGTATTTTCACGCTGCATGGGTTTGGGTTTGTGCGCGTGCGTGCGTTTGTGTGTGCGCAGTGTAGCATGTAAATAGGTTTGTGTGGGAGTGTGTGTGTTTAGTGGCTGGCTTAATTGGTCTCACCTGGCCCAGTTAGAGTCTGGGGTGGGGCTACGACCTCACCTGACTCTGGGCCAGGTGAGGCTGTAGCCCCACCCACCCCAGACTCTAACTGGGGCCAGGTGAGGCCGCAGCCCCACCCACCCCAGACTCTAACTGGGCCAGGTGAGGCCAATTAAGCCAGCCACTAAACACACACACACTCCCAGAGTTTGGATTTGCAGTGGTCGTATTATTATACAGGAAGTCACTGCTGGTCCTGTCCTCTGTGTTGTCGCGGTGTGATGATGTCATCGTGATGATGTCATGGTGTGTGTGTGTGTGTGTCGGTTCTGCAGGAAGCGTGGGCCTCTCTGGAACCACGAGGACGTGGCGCCGAAGAACCCCCACATCAAGAGCGCTGAGCAGCTCAGCGTCTTCCTCAGACACGTGGTGGGCGTGTTCAAACAGTCCAACTCAGGTTGGTACGGCAACGCACACTGATTGTGACTCCTCCCACGGCCATATGTGACCCCTCCCACAGCCATATATGACTCCTCACACCGCCATATGCGACTTATCTTATCTTATCTTAACTCTGCTCTTGCTGTCCCTCCTGCAGGTTTCCAGTTGGAGTCCCTGCTGAGCGAGGTGGCCCTGCAGACGGCGCTGTCCTGCTCCTCCCGCCACTACGCAGGCCGCTCCTTCCAGATCTTCAGGGCCCTCAAGCAGCCGCTGACCCCGGCCACGCTGTCCGACGTCCTGTCGCGCCTCGTGGAGACCGTGGGCGACCCGGGGGAGGAGGCCCAGGTGGAGAACCCCTGCTAGGCTATCCCCTGCTAGGCTAACCCCTGCTAGGCTAACCACTGTTACGCTATCCCCTGCTAGGCTATCCACCACTAAGTTAACCGTCCTCTGCTGTCTTCTCAGGGCTTCGTCATCGAGCTGCTGTTGACGCTGGAGTCTGGCATCGACACGCTGGCTGACACCGTGAAGAACTACGACCTCCTCACCGCCTTGGCACAGTACGTCCTCCTGAACATGTCTTCTTGTCCTCCTGAACGTGTCCTGTCCTCCTGAACGTGTCCCGTCCTCCTGAACCTGTCCTGTCCTCCCGAACATTAACTAACGCTGCTGTGTGTCTCTTCCAGGACCTCGGGTCACGACCCCCTGCTGGGCGCCAAGCTGGCGGCCAACCGCAAGAGCACGGGCCAGCTGAACCTGAGCAGCGGCGGTCTCTTCCAGCACTACCACGCGGCCCACGGCGCCCACGCCCGCAGCAACTCGCTCCGCGCCAACCTGATGGGCGAGCGCAGGGCGGACCGCCGCCGCAGCAACACCCTGGACGTGGCCGACCGGCTGGGCGGCAGCCACGGCAACCTGGCCCGCACGCGCAGCCTCTCCTCGCTACGGGAGGGCGGCGGGGGTCCGGGAGGAGGGGGGGGAGGTCCGGGAGGAGGAGGAGGGGGTCCGGGAGGAGGAGGCGGCGGTGGAGACACCATGCCCCCCGTGGTGGACCCCTCCAACCTGATGGCCACGGTGTTCTGGATCGCCACGTCGCTGCTGGAGTCGGACTACGAGTTTGAGTACCTGCTGGCGCTGCGGCTGCTCAACAAGCTGCTGGGCCAGCTGCCCCTGGACCGGGCCGACAGCCGGGAGCGTCTGGAGCGGGTGCTGGCCCAGCTCAAGTGGTACAGCTACCCCGGGCTGCTGCAGCTCTTCCTCAAGGGCTTCACCTCCGCCTCCACCCAGGAGCTCAGCATCCACCTGCTCAGCAAGCTCATCAGCGTGTCCCGACACACGCTGGTCGACCCCGCGCAGTTGTCAGGTAAACAACAACAACAACGATTATGTCATCATTCAAAAAAGCCCTCTCAACCCACCTCTCCAGACTTGCCTTCCCCAGCTCAACCTCTTCTATTCCATGTTTTTATTTGTTTTCTATTAAAGATTTTACTGCTGTTTTATCCTGCTGTATGTAAAGCGCCTTTGAGTACTTTGAAAAGCGCTGTATAAATTTGATGTATTATTATTATTATTATGAGGAAGAACTCCTGTAGTTCATCCACTACAGGAGTCTCTCCCCTAAGTTATAGTTCATCAACTACAGGAGTCTCTCCCCTAAGTTATAGTTCATCAACTACAGGAGTCTCTCCCCTAAGTTGTAGTTCATCAACTACAGGAGAGACCGTTTAATGAAACCCTGTCTCCCCACCTCCTCCACCTCCACCTCCACCTCCGTCTTGTTTCTCCCCGCAGGCTTCCCCCTCAACATCCTGTGCCTGCTGCCGCACCTCATCCAGCACTTCGACAGCCCCACGGCCTTCTGCAAGGAGACGGCCGAGCGCGTGGCCAAGGTGTGCGCCGAGGAGAAGTCGCCCACGCTCGCCAACCTGGCCCACATGATGTCGCTGTACAGCACGCGCAGCTACTCCCGCGACTCCACCAACTGGATCAACGTGGTGTGCCGCTACGTGCACGACGCCTTCGCCGACATCACCTTCAACCTGGTCACCTACCTGGCCGAGGTGGGCGGGGTCAGGGCCGCTCGTTAGTGGTGCACACCTGTGTTGTGTGCACCTTTATGTGACACCTCCTCTATATACCTGTGTCTTAACATGACATCTCCTCTATATACCTGTATCTTAACATGACACCTCCTCTGACCTCAGTCTGTTGTCGTCTCTCTCCCGTCAGCTGCTGGAGAAAGGACTTCCCAGCATGCAACAGTCGCTGCTGCAGATCATCTACAGCCTGTTGAGTCACATCGACCTGTCGGCGGCGCCCGTCAAACAGTTCAACCTGGAGATCATGAAGATCATCGGGAAATACGTCCAGGTGAGACCCGTGGTTGTTCCGACGGAGAACAGCGGTTCCGCGGTGTGTTCAGCTGTGTGGTTCCGTCTCTGGTCGAGGGGGAGGATCTTTGGGGTTTGATGAAGCCAGCGTGACAATCTGTGGTTTACGTTCTCAGAATAGCAATCATAATTCATGACCTCAATCATCAACTATCATCTACTGTATATTCGCTGTGTGTGAATTTGTCCACAAAGACATTCTTGGACTGTTCGTGTACATACTGTACTTTAGTCCAGCGGCAGATAGATCGGAATAGACGCACAGGATCGTGTTAGAGGTGTTTCCGGTGTTTCGCTCCCCGCCAAAAGGTTCTGGGTTCGTCAGCAGTCTCATCTGACGTCATCCTTGAGCAAGATTCACCCTGACCCCAACTTGCTCCTTAAAGACGAGGATCTGAATTCACTGCGAGTCGCTTTGGATAAAAGCATCCGCTAACTCACTAAGTGGGAGCTATAGGGTCCTTAGTGATGCAGGCTCTAGGTCTAGGACACTATGTCGGATAGCGGCTCCCTGACCGCGGCGACCCCGTTAGTGGAGCGTAGCGGAGGAGTGGGCGCCTGCAGACACATCTCCCTGCCTCTGTGGGAGCCTTTTACCAGCCCACCACTGGCTGACCCCAGCCCCAGGCTCCAGGCTCACTCACCCACCCGCTGCCTGTCAAGCCTGCTTTTGTAGCGCGCACGCCTGCACAGTACCGTGCACGCCTGCACAGTAGCCTGCGCGGCGAGGAACCCGTATAGAGGAATGTAGGTCGATCCGTCGTAGTAGCTGGATGACATAATGACTCTGGCCTTCAGTTGACGCAGAAAAAACTCGTGCTCTCTCCTACTCACATATTTCTCGGACTCCTACACAACCCTTCCACATTGTTGTGTGTCGATCTGTGTGTATTTCTTGTGTGTGTGTGTTTGACTGCTTTTGTGCCTGCCCTGTACATAAGAGAGCATTCATGAGGGTGTGTTTATGTCTGAGGATTAATGTGTGTGCGTGTGTCTGTGTGTGTGTGTGTGTCTCCGCCCTCCAGAGCCCGTATTGGAAGGAGGCCCAGAACATCCTGAAGCTGGTGGTGTCGCGCTCGGCCAGCCTGGTTGTTCCGGATGAGATGCAGCGCTCGTACAGCGGCGAGTCGTCGTCGGGCTCCCCGGAGATCGCCTTCACGCGCATCTTCAACAACACCTCCAAGGAGCTGCCCGGGAAGACCCTGGACTTCCACTTCGACATCTCCGAGGTCAGAGCTCCTCCTCCTCTCTCTCCTCTTTCTCCCTGTCCTCCTGCCTCTCCTCAGTTGTTCTCTCGTGGCTTTTACTTACTGCTGAGGGGTCAAAGGTTATGAGATGTTCATGGGCGGGGCGGGGGGTGCTAGCTTGGATGTCTGGTCTTCATATCGAGATACAACTTTCTCGTCTTGGATACTCAGTTCATCTCTCGACATTAGAGTTCATCTCTCTTGTTATAAGAGGACATTAGAGTTCATCTCTTTTTATGAGTACGTTACAATAGAGTTCATCTCTCTTGTTATAAGACTGAAGAAAAATGTGGAACATTACATGAGACACCAAATGAGTCATCAAATCCAGATTAACAATAATGTTTTGTATCACGTGTTCTGTTTTACTTGATGCTGAAAGAAATGTATTGTACAGGAGACTGTTGCTGTGTGTTTGTGATGATGAGACCTCTAATGTTGCACAGCATAACGGGGAGATGTTGATGTGTGAGTGTGGTGGTCTCTCGCTCTCTCTCTCTCTCTCCAGACGCCCATCATAGGACACAAGTACGGAGACCAGCGCACCCCGGTGGGCCGCGTGGGCAAGCAGCAGGTGATCGCCGTCACCAGGAGCACCTCGTCCACGTCCTCGGGCTCCAACTCCAACGGCCTCGTGCCCGTCAGCTGGAAGAGGCCCCAGCTCTCTCAGGTAACCGCGGTGACCGCACACCTGGCCGATCGTTTGCATCGCCGTAGCGATACACCTGATGTGACCAGGCGACCGTAGGGACACACCTGACGAGCAGGTAAACATAGCAACACACCTGGTGTAATTCCTCTCTGACGTTGTTGTTGTTGTTGTTGTTTCAGAGGAGAACTCGGGAGAAGCTGATGAATGTCTTGTCGCTCTGCGGACCCGAGTCGGGAATTCCCAAAAACCCATCGGTAAGGCCCCGGAGCACCACTATAGACCACTAATAGACAACCACAAACCACCACAGACCTCCATAGACCACCATAGACCACCACAGACCTCCATAGACCACCACAGACCACCATAGACCACTTATAGACCTCCACAGACCTCCATAGACCACTATAGACCACCACAGACCTCCATAGACCTCCATAGACCACTATAGATCACCACAGACCACTTATAGACTACCGTAGACCTCCATAGACCACCATAGACCACAGAGTACTGCTCTGTCACTACAGATAGACGCGGACCAACAGTTTTGTGTAATTAGTTAATCAACGTTGGTCACAATGGCTCCATGTTTTTTTTAATGGCTTATGTTTTTGTTTTTGCGATATTTGCAAAAGTGTGCGGTGCTGCCCCCTGGTGGTGGCTGAGCCTTGAGTCTCCTCCTCTTCCTCCTCCTCCTCCCCAGGTGGTGTTCTCCTCCAGCGAGGACCTGGACTGCGTGGAGCAGCAGAGCAGCCTGGATTCCCCACCGGTGGAGGAAGGCGGTGGGCGGGGGGGGAGGACGATGGCCAGGGCGAGGACACCGGCAGCGAGCAGCAGTTTGGAGTCTTCAAGGACTTTGACTTCCTGGACGTGGAGCTGGAGGACACGGAGGTGAGCGCTCTGGAGCACCGGGGAGGTCGGAGGTCGGGCGGTAGAGGAACCCTCCCCCTCCCTCGCTGGTGCTACGATGCCCAGGCAGCAGACCGGAGGGCTGCTTCTCCTGGACACTATATGTGCTTCAATGCATGGGGATGCACTCGGACACCACGGGCGTCTTCTGGGCTACGCTTACTGTAAATGCACTTGTGTTCTCTCTGATGCACTTAGATCAGGGCTGTCAAACTCATTTGAGGTTGAGGGCCGTAACAGACCAAGTGCTACTTAGCGGGGGCCTCACAAAAAAAAATACTTTTGATATAATTGAAGATGTACTGTCTGTGCATGAGTTTTAAAATGCCTCATTACCTTAATTAAACTAGTGAAATGAGGAATATACACAAGGCTAGAGTCTGAGGGATTTAGGCCAACATCCTTTCTCAAGTTTCTTATATTCCTCTTTAACGCCGTGTGAGCGAAATAGTCTTATAGCTCCATCGCCAGCTCCCTGAACTCAGAAAATGCACATCGCAACCCGTGCAGCTTAGTGGTTATTTGTAGGAATTAGAATACATTTTTGCGTGTGTTATGGATTAAAGGAAGAAATCACGAAGAAAAAGAAGATCAAGTCCATTTGATGAAATTGCCCAGGCCGGAATCGCCTTCGCGGGCCGCCCATTGTTTGGACCACCCTGACTTAGATGGCTGAAATGCACCTTGAGCAAAACCTGCTTGCATCAATGTGCAGTTTCAGAGTGTCTCAGCTATACTTGATTTACACTTTAAATACACCTGATCTCGCCATACAGATGACACAATCTCAAAAAGGTGAGTCTGCACAAAGAAAAATGGAATATTGCAGCAATACCTTTATTATGCATTGTCTGCTGGGAAGTAGTTAACTCAACTACTTACTTTTACGCATGCAAGGTCCAAAATGGTGAAACATTAGCAGGTTCTCCATGACAATGTACCTTTTTTTCTTGTGGTTGTTTAGTTTATTGATCTTCGTTGTTCTTGTTATTGTCTTGTTTTTACGTGGACAATGTTTTGTCCGAATCCCTCGTCTTCTGTTTCTGACTCAAATCGGTCTCACAAAGTCGGTAGAGGGAAAACAAACGTCTCGTCTGTCTGGTCGTCTGTCTTCTGCTCTAACAATCCTAGTCTTCTAACTCACCTCTCACCTTTCTTCTTCTTCTCCTCCTCTCTTACCACAAGGAGTTGCAGGTAAAGTTTCCCGCAGCGCCCCCCCCCGCTGTTGCCCGTTAGTCTCCCGGATGCTTGTGATTGGTGTCTGTCGTATGTGTCGTGGTTTCCTTCGAGTACAAACCTTCATACCGGCTGTGGAAGAAAAACACATGCCAATGAGTTTCTTCCCACAGCTTTCGCTTTCGGTGCGTCAGGAAACTTGGAAAGTTAAAAAGAGTTGAGATGAGCTTGAGCACTGTACTTCAGTATTCGCTGACGTGGGCGATGTGGATGTGTTCTCAGCCGAGCTACAGGACAAAGCACAGATCACAAAAATAAAGAGATGATTGAGAACATTTCATAACGTTTAAATTAAAACATTTTAAAAAAAAAGCTCTTGGCTGATAAAAAAAAATAAGAAGAAAAGAAATGATATTGAAATTCCGGCACCGTTTCATTCATTTATGTATGTATTTGTCTTCAGTTATATTCTTTTCAGTCCACCTAATGGTGGTACGTGTTGTGTACGTTACGTTGTGATGTGTGTACATGTCCGTGTACGTGTTCGTGTGTTGTTACTTGCCGAGTCGCCGTGTCTTAATCGCAGCTGTGGCGGCATCGTAAACCGCCTTGCTGTGCCCCCGGTGTCCTGCAGGGGGAGAGCATGGACAACTTTAACTGGGGCGTGCGCCGTCGCTCGCTGGACAGCATGGACAAGGGGGACACGCCGTCCCTGCAGGAGTGCCAGTACACGGGCAGCACGCCCAGCCTCAACCTCACCAACCAGGAGGACGAGACGGACGAGTCGTCTGAGGAGGAGGTACTGAGTGCTAGCCAGATTCTCACGCGCGCCAACCTCGTAAGTCCAAGCCACGCCCCCACCCGCCGAATCAGACCACACCCCCTACCCCCCCCCCCCCCCCTCCCCATCCCCATCCCTGCCCCTGCCTCGCCACGCTCCTCCTCACTCAGATGGCTGGCATGGTGTGGGTGTGGGTGTTGGGTGTGTGTGTGTGTGTGTGTGTGCGTGTGCGTGTGTGTGTGAGCTGAGCCAATGGGTCAGAGGCTATCTGCTTGCTTCCTGGCTGGTGATGATAGACACGCCCCCCTCCAAGCCCCCCCTAGCCCCCCCCCCCCCCCCCCCCTACTGCATCGTTACTGCTGCTGCTGCTGCTGCTGTCACACTCCCACCGCGAGCCGGTAAGCAGCTCAGCACAGCGTAGGAGAGAGATAACACTCACGCTAACGTCGGCGTGCTGAGATCCTGAGGATAGTTCCTTCCAAGCACATCGTATTCATAAACATCATATTATTGTCAGAATCAATCAGCTTTATTGCCTTAGTTTTTACAAACAAGGAATGTGCTTTTGTGAAATTAGTGCATAACATTGAACATTAAACAGAAAGTAATCATATAGAAAAAGATATATAAAAAAAGATATATAAATTACATAAAAATATTATTATTAACTGTATGCTGTTGTACTTGGAAGCTAAAATGGCCACTGTTGATCTGAAGGAACTTCAGACCCCAAAATCTGAGCCACTGTGCCGGATTGGTTCAAGAGGTTATCAGTCACTCTAGGCCCGCCCATAGCCACAACACGCTCATCTACACACTGTACGTGAAGATATAGTAAGTAAGTAAGGTATATATCGCCAACACAGAGGAGACTTTCAGCTTTAGATGTGCGACGTGAAGGTCTAATGCACTTTAAACACTTTAAAGGCCGCATGGTTTCTCTGCCCTCTGCTTAATGCTAGACGCTGGCCCATGAGGCCGCTGCTCTCGGCTACCCCTCCTTGCTTCGCACCTCGTCGCTAGGACTCTGTGAGCTAACCTGGATGCAGCGTGATGCTTCAGGCTGGCTTCTGCACGCTTCTATTCTCTAATATATATACACATTCCTCTACTTCCTGCTCTGCGGTGCATTCTGGGAATGAGCTGAACTCCCCTAAAACCCTCTTCTCTCCACCCCCTCGTACACACACCGTTCAGCATGCAGTGTAATGTGACATGAGACCGCTGGTAGTGATGCTCCTCGTTACGCTACGTGACTCCTACCCGGTGTTGCACGATGTTAGCTCGATGTTTATGCCTTGACCGTTTGCATTGTTGACTAAAAAGACTAAAAGGGATGTGACTGAAATAATAACGAGATTAAGACGTCAAGCTAATCGACGTGTGTTTATGTCCACTAATGCTCTTTGTGTAAACATCATGGATGGATCGATAGATGATGGATGCATGCCTAATAATGAAACCGAACAGAGAAAGCCGCGAGCTGCTGTAGCGTTTAGCGAAGCACGTTTGCAGCAAACGACGACGACCCTGTGAACCAGTAGGAATTAGTTTTTAGATATGAAGTGGGTTTAATTTAAAAGATACCAGTGGGGTTGTGTTGTCTTCCATCCATGTGCGGTCGCAGACGATGCTTATCTCTTGTCATTTCCTGTACAGCTGAACAGCGACTCGGCCACCGACGACACCGCCTCCAACCACGTGGACTCCCTGCTCCGGTCCCAGGAGTCGTCCGGCAGCGTTCTGACGGGCGGCGAGGACGCCGGCTGCTGCCCACCGCCAACGCTGCCGCCGCCGCCGGCCTCCTCCTCCTCCTCGTCCTCCTCCCTCCCCTCCCACCCGTCCCTGCCCCGGCTGGACAGCCCCACCCTGCTGGAGCGCGCCCACTCAGACAGCGCCAGCAGCGGTCAGCTACCTGAGGTGCGAATAATCGGGATCAGTGATTCACCGTGGTGCTCGGGAGCTTTCTAGTGTCTCTGCTGCTGCTGCTGCCGTGTTATAGGGGGGGCTCTGCCTGTCTCTCTCTCCTGCCTGTCTGTCTGCCTGCCTGTCTGTCTGCCTGCCTGCCTTTGGGTCTGTCTGCAACAATAGGTGTCTAGGTGGGACATATATTGCTGGTCATTTGGGCTGTGTGCCTACCTGTCTGTCTGCTAGCTTGTCTGTCTGTCTGTCTGTCTGTGTGATGGGGTGAAGCACAGCAGGCGTGTGTGTGTGTGCGTGTGTGTGCGTGTGCGTGTGTGCGTGTGTGTGTGTGTGCGCTCTGGGTGTTGGGGGGGGCGTGCGTGCTTGGGGCCTCCAGCTCTCTCTCTCTCTTCCTTGTTCTCTGTGGGGTGCGCTTGTTTTGATCGGGGGAGAGATCTTAAGCGCAGAGCATAACCAAAAAAAAAAAAAACCCCCCAGCGCCTCCCACCTCAGGTCAGCTGTAACTGCTAACTAATGATTCCCACCTCCGAGCCCGAGCGCTCCCAACACCTAACCCCTCCCCTCCGACGCCGTCACCTCCCTCGACCCCACTGACATGTGAGTACCAGCATCACCACTCTGAGACCGGGGCTAGCCTGGAGCGAAGGGGGGCCGTAGCTAGCTGTCGTCTGATTGGTCCAGGGGGGTTAACAACCACTTCAACGTCACCTCCTCTCCTCCACGCCTCCTCGCTCGCTCTCTCTCTCTCTCTCTCCCTTCACACTAACACACACCGTGCGTCTTGACCCCTGACCTCACGGGGGCAACGCATCATGCGTCGCCACGTGATCTGTCCTGGGGGGGGGGGGGGGCTATCGGTACGCCGAGGTCGAGTTTCCCGAGTCTGGTTTAGGGGGGGGGGGGGGGGGGAGAACCATGGCTGGGTTTCTGGCGGACGGCTCGTGAGCCAAGATCTGGCCTGCAGCCTCAATGTCGCGTGGAGGACATCTCCTCCATCACGGGGCCCCCGGCTCTTAGTTTAATGAGCTTCAGATAAAAGCATCAATAGTCTTGGTCACCACCCCCCCCCTCCACCTCACCTCTCCCACCTCCTCCAACCCAACCAAAGATGACGGAACCAGGCAACGTTCCTTGGAAGCCTTTCTGCGAAGTTGCTGGCACAATTTGGGCCTCCCCCCCCCCACCCACCCCTTCCCTCCCTCCGCTTGCATTAGCCTCTCTTCAGTAAAAACACACAAAAAATATGAATAGGGGGGTGGTTGGGGGCGGGGGGATATGAATGTGTTCAGTCAGCCAGGGCCTCGCTGTGTCATCACGTTAAATACCCCCCCCCCCCCGCTTCCCTACTCCCTCTCAACCCTGCCTCCCCCGTTCCCTTGTCATCCCATCCCTCCCGGCCACTTTCCATGATGGGATGTAATCTGGTGGCAGACCGCGTCATTCACCGTAACCGCCGGCTACGAGGTTCTGATGTAATCCGGCATCCATATCACAGAGCTAACCCAGAGCCAAGAGGAAAACAAACGCACATGTCGCCCTCCCTCCCTCCCTCCTCCTCCTCCTCATCCCTTCTCTCCTCCCCTCCTCCTTCCTCTCCCTCTCCTCCTCCTCTTCCCCCCCCCCTTTGCGTCGCTGTAGTCTGAGTTTGTAACACCACCCTTCACGTCGCCCGCCTCGGCTCGTGCAGGGAAACCCAATCAGCGGACGGCCGTGTTTCCTTCATAATGTTTTCTCTTTTGCTGACGCCGGCGAAAAAACGCACGTCTTTACTCAGAGGAAGAATTCATTTATCGCGGGTGCGCCCGTAAATCAGCGTTTTATGGGGGCCTTAGTGGCGGGAAAGTGGCCTGACAGTCCCCCCGTCCCCCATTGGTCGGCCCGGCACTCACGGGCCCCCCACGGCTGCTGTGGGCGGAGCTTTACGAGCGCCCTGGGGGTCACGTGCTCGTCGGCACCCCGGTGATGGACCGTTATTAGCCCGCCATTTGTTCGATATTTCCCGGCGCTTCTCGCGAGCGGGAACGTTTCCTTCCCAGAGCCACTCTGAGAGAGTGACATTGTTAATGGAGGCGGTCGATCTCATGGTGTACTAGCAGCCTCTGCTAACGTGAAGCTAAGTGTACACACTGTGTGTACTGTACGTGCGCGGAGAAGAACCTTGCGGTTGTTGTAAATGGGATTTTGTCTTTTATTAAACCTGCACTAAGTTTAAGTCTCATTAGCGGCCTCTAGTGGCTTACGTTATCTATGCAGTTTCATTTTTAGACAAAGTTACTGTTGTCTGAGATATTCCCACACTAACCACAATAAATCTGTTTAGACAGACAGACGTCCCTGTGTGGGTTGACTCGTGGATGGGTTTGTTTTATCCTTGAGAAATTTGCTAGCTCTTATAATTTTTTAATGGAGTAAACGGCTGCAGTAGAAAAGTAACACAGTGCAGCTTTAAAATGTAAAAGTGCTGGTATTCTTTTCATCTGCCGCCTCCTGAGCGCCCCCGTGTGGCCGTGTGTGTTTCAGGACGCCGTTAGCATGACCGCGGCGGACGAGCTCAGTAGCAGCGTGAGCGAGGACACAGGGTTCTGCAGCGCCCCCCCGCTGCCCTCCGACCGCCTGGACCTCTGCGACCTCCCCGACTCCCAGGACCCCCAGGACGAGCTGGACCCGGCCCCCCCTCCCCCGCCGGCCAGCGACACCCCGCCGGGGTTCCTGTGTGAGGAGGACGAGGCCCTCCGGCCGCGACCCCTGGCCTTGACGCCGCTGCCGCCGCCGCTGCCCGACAGCCCCTGCGGCTCGGTTTGCGAGGACGACGTGACGCTGGCGCTCAAGGAGTTGGACGAGCGCTGCGAGGAGGAGGAGGCCGACTTCTCGGACATGTCCAGGTGAGCGCAGCTAGGGGCTCCTAGATGCTCCTCGTAGGTCGATGGTGAACCAGGTGCCAACGCTTCACGACCATCAGCATGCCATCTTTGTTTCTCATAGAGCAATGCTGTCATTATTGCTTAACTTTGTCAAGTTCTCGCAGAGTAACGTGAGATCTTTGTCCGGTAACTTCTTCAGTGTCACACGGAACAATGTGATTGAGGGCTCTTAAACCCACTTCCTCAAGTATTCGTAGAACAATCGTCTAAGGCTATCGGTTTCAGTTTCAGTGTCTCATGAAGCGACGGTTCACGGGACACAAGCTGTCTTAAGGCAGCGTGTTTACGTTGTCGGGTATGTTTCTCAGGTCTTCATAGACCTCAGAAATTGATTTAACCACCGCAGTGTTGTAAGGCGTGTCTGAGGTCCTTGCAGCGATGCATTAAATCCATCAGAAATGTGTTCCATCAGCAACACTTGAGATCCTTCTGGAAGCTGCCTCAGGTCCTTGTAGTGCAACGTGTAATTCACACGCATCAGCAATAATTTCAGATCATAGATCAGCTGGAACCTCTTAATGATCTGGAGGCAGAGTTTCTGCTATCCCACCCCTTGGGTGCTGGGATGGCCTGGTGTTTTACTGGGAGCCCCTCTCCTTCTTCTTGTAATGAGGGTCTTTACACAGAGTTCTCCTGGGGTTTGTCTGAACTGAACCTGCTGACACCAGGCACCCTTCCTGTGTGGTTCCTCTCCCTGGAGGAACCACTCCGTTTGAAGGTTGTCCTGGAAGCTCTGTGTGAAGGTGGGCCAAGCAAGGCTGGGGGACATGGAGCCCAGCAGCCAGGGACACAAATCAAAGTTTGAGCGTCGCCGCATAACGGCGCCGTGCCAAACCCTCGAAAAACAAACGCCCGGCGACGGACCGATGACTCACGGAGAACGTGGTGATGTTCCCCCGGGTCTGGAGAACGGCCACAGATCTCATCTGTCTTTCGCGTCTTTGCTTTGTTCCGATTGGATGTTGTACTTATTTGATGAGATGAGTCCAAACTTAATCGTAGAGAGAGTGGTGGGTGGTCCCCCCTCTCTGCCATTATGTTTCCAGAAAGTCTCGTCGTCTTCTGTCCGTGTTCTGTCTGGTTTGTTACGGCACATCGCATACAGAACATACGGTCGGAATTTTGTTACGGCACGTCGCATACAGAACATAGCAAACACATCCCAACCACACGCTGAAGAGTCTGAGAACACGGGAAGTGTACAGCGGCCCGAGAGCGCCGTGTCAGGAACGAGCATACTGTTGACATGGCATGGACGCAGCCAGGCTTCCTCCTCGTTGTCGTAGGCGACGGGCTGGAAGGCGGCCAGGATGGCGGAGAGGAAGGGCGAGGGGGGCGGCGACGGCCGGACCTCCGGGAAGCCATCGGCCTCGCCGTCATCTTGACTGGAACACACGCAGCGGGCGGCGCTAAGAAGGTGCTAACAGTGCTAACACAGAGCTAACCCGCTGAAGCACAGATCTAACACAGGTGGCTAACAAGGCGAAGAAGAACTAACGACAGGTGGCTAAGAACCGGCCTTGAACGAACAGTGGCTAACACCGAGCGAACGAACAGGGAAAGGCAAACACAAGGCTAACACAGTGCGAGGACAATCTAACAAAGCGAGTGACTAAGCTGAACCAGGAGCTAGAGCCCAGACCAAAGAGGAAAACAAGACGCGCTCTCCCTTCTCCTCCTCCCTCCTCCTCCTTCCTCCTCCATTCCCTCCCCCTCTCCCTCCTCCTCCCTCTCCTCTCCCCCTCTCTCCCTCCTCCCTCCCTCCTCCTCCTCCTCCTCTCTCCCCTCCTCCCCTCCCCTCCTCCTCCTCCTCCTCCCTCCTCCTTCCCTCCTCCCTCCCTCCCTCCTCCCCTCCCTCCCCTCTCCTCCCTCCTCCCTCTCCTCCTCCCTCTCCTCCTTCTCCTCCCTCTCCTCCTCCCTCTCCCTCCCTCTCCCTCCCCTCCTCCTCCCTCCTCCTCCTCCCCTCCTCCCTTCCCTCCCTCCTCTCTCCCCTCCCTCGCCTCCCTCCCGCTACTCTCTCCCCTCCTCCCTCCCCGCGGTCTATTTTGAGCTCTATTCTGCTGCAGTAGCCCGGCCGCCACACACACACACACACAACAACAACACACTGAGCACACTATTAGCATCTTAGCATCTTAGCACGCGAACCCGGAGATACTCACAGGCCGGTGGGACCAAAGAGCCTGAAGAAGCACACGGAGTAGATGTAGCGCAGGCTAGTGCTGCCCAGCGACACCGCTTCTGTCCTCATCCTCACCTCCGCCTGCCTCTCTCTCCCGCTCTCTCTCTCTCTCTCTCTCTCTCTCTCTCTCTCTCTCTCTCTCTCTCTCTCTCTCTCTCTATCTCTCTCTCGCTCTCTCTCTCTCTCTCGTCCTGAGCTCTGCAGCACGCGAGCGCTGCAGCGGGTAACAGCAGCAGCAATAGCAGCAGCAGCAGCAGCTCCCGTCCCACTCAGCACAGTGCAGAGAAGAGAGAAGCTAGCTGCTCCGCCACCACGCTGACAACAACAACAACAACAACAACAACAACAACAACAACAACAGCAGCAGCAGCAGCTCCTGTGGTCAGCGGCCAGGCCCCGGGCTCGCTCGCCCCACTCTCACTCTCTCCCTTTCTTTGCTTCTTGGCACATAAACACTTCTTCTTCTCCACTTTCAGACGTCGCTTTTATTCAAGCCCCCCCCCCCCCCCCCCCCCTCCCTCCCTCCATGCAATTCAGCTGAAGATGTCATTTTTATCATCTGTGTAAATAATAATAATAATGATGATTTAAATGAGAACATCCCCGCTACGTCGGGATAGAATAGAATAGAATAGAACTTTATTAATCCCGAAGGAAATTCTTGTGCCAGGTTGCATAGCGATACAGTACAAAAACCACAGATTGATAAAATAACGAACGTATGTGCAAATTACAGTTAAATATACAAATATGTGGGCAAGATAAGATATTCCGACCGTATGTTCTGTATGCGACGTGCCGTAACAAACCGCGTCGACTGCGCATTAGCGGATCAAACCAGACAGAACACGGACAGAAGACGACAAGACTTTCTGGAAACATAATGGCAGAGAGGGAATTGATGATATATGAGGCGTAAAGCAACAGAAAGCAAACACATCCCAACCACACGCTGAAGAGTCTGAGAACACGGGAAGTGTACAGCGGCCCGAGAGCGCCGTGTCAGGAACGAGCATACTGTTGACATGGCATGGACGCAGCCAGGCTTCCTCCTCGTTGTCGTAGGCGACGGGCTGGAAGGCGGCCAGGATGGCGGAGAGGAAGGGCGAGGGGGGCGGCGACGGCCGGACCTCCGGGAAGCCATCGGCCTCGCCGTCATCTTGACTGGAACACACGCAGCGGGCGGCGCTAAGAAGGTGCTAACAGTGCTAACACAGAGCTAACCCGCTGAAGCACAGATCTAACACAGGTGGCTAACAAGGCGAAGAAGAACTAACGACAGGTGGCTAAGAACCGGCCTTGAACGAACAGTGGCTAACACCGAGCGAACGAACAGGGAAAGGCAAACACAAGGCTAACACAGTGCGAGGACAATCTAACAAAGCGAGTGACTAAGCTGAACCAGGAGCTAGAGCCCAGACCAAAGAGGAAAACAAGACGCTTGGCTGGTGTCTGGATGCCTGGTAACACCCCCTCCCCTCCTCTCCCCTCCCTCCCCTCTCCCCCCCTCCCTCCTCCCCTCCCCCTCTCTCTCCCTCCCCCTCCCTCCTCCATCCCTCCTCCTCCTCCCTCCTCTCCCTTCCCCTCCTCCCCTCCTCCTCCCCCTCCTCCTTCCCCTCCTCCCTCCCTCCCTCCCCCTCCTCCCCTCTCCTCCCTCCTCCTCCTCCCTTCCCCCTCCTCCTCCTCCTCCTCTCCTCCTCCTCTCCCCCTCCCTCCCCTCCTCTCCCTCCTCCCCTCCCTCCTCCTCCCCTCCTCCTTCCTCCCCTCCTCCCCTCCCTCGCCTCCCTCCCGCTAATCTCTCCCCTCCTCCCTCCCTGCGGTCTATTTTGAGCTCTATTCTGCTGCAGTAGCCCGGCCGCCACACACACACACACAACAACAACACACTGAGCACACTATTAGCATCTTAGCATCTTAGCACGCGAACCCGGAGATACTCACAGGCCGGTGGGACCAAAGAGCCTGAAGAAGCACACGGAGTAGATGTAGCGCAGGCTAGTGCTGCCCAGCGACACCGCTTCTGTCCTCATCCTCACCTCCGCCTGCCTCTCTCTCCCGCTCTCTCTCTCTCTCTCTCTCTCTCTCTCTCTCTCTCTCTCTCTGTGTCTCTCTCTCTCTCTCTCTCTCTCTCTCTCTCTCTCTCTCTCGTCCTGAGCTCTGCAGCACGCGAGCGCTGCAGCGGGTAACAGCAGCAGCAATAGCAGCAGCAGCAGCAGCTCCCGTCCCACTCAGCACAGTGCAGAGAAGAGAGAAGCTAGCTGCTCCGCCACCACGCTGACAACAACAACAACAACAACAACAACAACAACAACAACAACAGCAGCAGCAGCAGCTCCTGTGGTCAGCGGCCAGGCCCCGGGCTCGCTCGCCCCACTCTCACTCTCTCCCTTTCTTTGCTTCTTGGCACATAAACACTTCTTCTCCACTTTCAGACGTTGCTTTTATTCAAGCCCCCCCCCCTCCCCCCCCCCCTCCCTCCCTCCACTGAGAGGAGAGATTTGAGTTTGACATGTGGTGAGTCATGTTATGATTATGAATAGAATAGAATAGAATAGAATAGAACTTTATTAATCCCGAAGGAAATTCTTGTGCCAGGTTGCATAGCGATACAGTACAAAAACCACAGATTGATAAAATAACTAACGTATGTGCAAATTACAGTTAAATATACAAATATGTGGGCAAGATAAGATATTCCGACGGCGAATTGGCATAAAGTGAAAGTACTGTATTGCTATGCAACCTGGCACAAGAATTTCCTTTGGGATTAATAAAGTTCTATCTTATCTTATCTTATCTTACTGTTGTTTACCGCAGAACATCCAGAGGAAGTTTGGTTCCATCACACACTCGGCGGTCAGGTTCCTGGGGGAGGGGCTCCAGCGAATGGGCAACCAGTTCCTCAGCTCCCTGGAGGTCATGACCTCTCACTCCCACTGTCCCACCGTGCTACTGGACGCCGAGACGGTGAGACGGCAGAGAAAAAAAATAAATAAAAAAGCATTTTGAAGCTTTTTGGGAAATTGAAAATAATGAAAAATGAAATGAACAGTTTTTGAACTCTTTTAACTTCCATTTCCTGATCCTACCTGGAGACCCTAAGATGTGTTTTGACTCCTCTACCCTTTCCCCTCTCTCCCGTTTCCTATGTCCTGTGTCCTGTCTCCTCTGTCCTCCCGTCTCCCGTCTCCTCTGTCCTCTATCCATCTGTCCGTCTCCCGTGGGTGCAGCTGTTGTCCTGTGGTCTCCTGGAGACGTTGAAGTTCAGCGTGCTGGAGCTACAGGAGCATCTGGACACCTACAACGGCAAGAGAGAGGCTGCCGAGCAGGTGGGCCCCTTCATCACCCTCTCGTCCCCATCCTCCTCCTCATCATCCTCCTCCTCATTCTCCTCAGTCACCCATCTCTCCCTTCTCTGGGGGAGACTGGGGAGGTTTTTATAAAGTCTTGAAGAGTGGAGAGAGAGTGTCTGTGTGTCTGTCACAGCGGGAGTTGGTCCGTCTGCCAGTCTGTCTCTCTTCGCTGGTTGTCTCTCTCTCTCCTCTCTCTCTCTCTCTCTCTCGGCAGTCCTGTATCCGTCAGTCTGTCTCTCCGTCCCTCTCTACTTCCGTCTATCTGATTGTCTGACTGTGCATCCGTCGCGATCGCATCTGGGCCCGGTGGTGGCGGTGGAGTTAATCATTTCCAACGTGCAGGAGCCTCATCTTCATCTCAATCTCTCATCGGGCCATGCAGCTAAAAATACGTTATCTCTGGCTGGCTAAATGGGTTTGAGATGGGGCCTGTAGGAGGAGGAGGAGGAGGAAGGCTTGGTGTGGAGGAGGATTAAGGAGGGGATGGAGAGAGGGAGAGGAGGCAGCGCAGGACCACGGAGGCAGGCGGAGGAGGGAGACGCGGTGGGTGGAGCCAAAGGAGGTGGTGGTTGAAGAAGCCAGAGGGTGAGGTGGTGGTGGAGCGAGGCAGAGAGGATGAGGAGCGTGCTTGGTGGATGTTAGTGGTGGATCAATATGTAGGAGTAGAATTAAGAGGGAGGTGGAGGTGGAGTCGGAGGAGGTGGTGGTGGAGCCAAGAGGAGGAGGAGGAGTTAAGGCAGGGGATGCGAGAAGAGGAGGAGGAGGTGGTGGTGGTGGTGGAGGAGGCTGGTGGTGCGAGGAGGAGGAGCGAGGGTTCTAGGGGGGAACAGATGAGATTGCGTAGGCTACTCGGATGCAGGGGGAGGGGCTAATTGAATGAGGCAGCAGCGGTCCTGAGGGGCTGCCCCCCCACACACTCACAGACCTCCCGTTTAAATGTCGACCCACACTCACCACATCTTCCAAATTAATTAAATCTTATGCCCCGGCCCCGGCCTACCGCCTCGCTCGCGCAGTTATTACCAATGACGCCCATGCGCGCACACGCACCAGCACCACACACACCACAAACACCGACGAGCCACATCAGCACACCACCGTTAAGCACAGCATCACACCGACAATGGGGGGAGGTAGGGGAAAACTTTCTTGAAAACCTCACATGTTTATTCGGATTTTTTTCCCCCTCTCTCCTCTCTCTCCCGAGTCGCTTCTCTTCTCTCTCTTCTCTCTCTCTCTCTTCCTCTCCACTCTCTCACTCTTATCTGTTCCATCTCTCCCCGTCATCCTTCATATATCAGTTGATTATACATCCTCTCTTCCTCTCCCCAATCTCTCTATCTCTCCTCCGGTCTATCTCTCTTCTCTTCTCTCTCTCTTCCTCTTTATCATGTCCCATGCTTCTCCGCCCCGTCTCCTTCATATATTGATATACATATCTCTTCTCTCTCTCTATGTCTCTCTCTCTCTCCCCCCCAGTGGCTGGAGAACTGCAGGAAGACGTTTGGAGATAAAGATGGCTGCCAGCGGGGGACCACCCAGACCCAGGTAGGGACCTCAGCCCCACCCCAACCCCTCAGCCCCGCCCCGAGCTCTCAGCCCCGCCCCCGCCTCTCAGACGGGGCGTCCAGAGGCCAATGACAACAGAGATTTAATATAAAAGCCCTCATTTCAATAATTCTGTCATTTACATGAATACCTGATGTTAACAAAGACATGAAGCCCTAAGTGGCTGATTTAAATAAAGACCTCGTTTTAACATCAATAAAGTTTCGCCCCCTCACGCCAAATCACCTGTCTTGTCTGAGGCCTAATTGGTCGTCAGTTCCGGGAAGAGTAGAGGAACCGGCAGAATAATCCAATCAGGGCGCAGGCTGAGGGGGGAGGAGTCCAGACGAATGATGCTGTCTGCCTGCTAGCATCTTTTAGCTGTCAATTTAGCAGATGACGGCAAGATAGAGACATTGATCGATCAGACTTGGACACGCCTCCTCTCTCTCCTACTGTACATGCTGTCTTGCTGTGTCTCTCTACCCTCCCTCTCTCTCCTACTGCCTTGCTGTCCTCTCTACCTCCCTCTCTTCTCGACTGTGTCCTGTCTACTTACTTCTCCTGACCTCCTCTCTACCTAGTCGTGCCCTGTCTCTCTACCCTTCCCTCTCTCGCTAAATGTCTTGCTCGTGTCTCTCTAACTCTCTCCGTCTCTCTCGCTGACATGCCTTGGCTGGTCTCTCTACCCTCCTCTCTTCCGACTGTGTTCATCTACAGCTCGCTCTCTCCCTACTCGTCCCTTGCTGCCCTTCTCTCTACTTCCCCTCTCTCCATAATTTCGGTTGCTCGTGTCTCTCTACCCTGCCTCTCTCTCCCTATTGGTCTGCTGTCTTCTCAATAGTTGCCGGTTGGTTACCAGATGGAGCGATCGTGAGGGACCAAGGCGCTTTAGTCTCCTCCTAGAGATCAGAGCTCTGGCTAGCCTAGCACTCTGCTAGCAAGAGGAACACTCGCCGGCTAGCAGAGCGCTAGGCTAGCAGGGCGCTAGGCTAGCAGAGCGCTCTCAGAATTGTGGCGGGCTAACGGAGCTCCGGCCATCAGAGTGTCGACTAGCTTACACGTTCGCTAGCTAGTGAGGCTCTGGCTAGCTGAACGCTCGCCGGCTCATAGCGGTTAGCGATACGAGCCTAGCTAGAACAACTCGCTCTGTGGCGCGCCGCCACGTTAGCCGCGGTGTTCCAGCGCACTAATTCTTGATTCTTCTTCTTCTTCCTCTCCTGTGTTGTCGTCCGTTGTCGTTGTGACCGTTGCTGCGCGCCTTCTTGCTTCTTAGCACATGGAGAACCTGGCAGTAAGTGGTTCTCGAACCCCTGAACTCTCTCTCTCCTCACCAGTCCTCATAACTCCTCATCCATCCAGACCTCCGCTGACCCACCATAGCCGAGCCGCTGCATCCTGCTGTTCCTACCTCCGTCTTTATTTAACCCCGCCCCCCCCGGCCCCCAGACCCACCCCCTTCATACTTCATCCCCCTCCTCCTCCTCACTGCTGGTGGTGGTGGGTGGGGTTGTTGTGTGGGGTTGTGGGAGTGGGGTGTGGGTGGGTGGCCGTGGGTTACCAGGAGAGATGTTTACCGTACGTTCATCATGCATGCATGCTGTTACTCCTCCTCCTCCTACTCCTCCTCCTCCTCCTCGCCATGGTTTCCTGTCATTACGTCGTCACGGAGATGGGACCTGGGTTATTATGGGATGTTTTGTTTGGCAGACAGGCCTGCTGCTGTTCCCCCCTTCCCCCCCGGTCACACATTAACTCCTTCATCAGCCGCCATCTTCCTCATCTCTCCCCCCCCCTAATCCAGGATCCACATCCCTCTAGTCATGTGACATCCGTCTAGTCATGTGACCCTGTGAGTTCTGGGGAATGTGTGTGTGTGTGTGTGAGATTTAGAATTACTTTATAGATCTCTGTCTCTCTGTCTGTCTCTCTCTGTCTCTGTCTCTCTCTCTCTCTCTCTCTCTCTCTCTCTCTCTCTCTCTCTCTCCAGGAGCTGGAGTTATGTCGCCGGCTCTATAAGCTGCACTTCCAGCTGCTGCTGCTCTTCCAGGCGTACTGTCAAGCTCATCAGCAGGGTGGACACCATCAAGAGAGAGGCGGAGGTACAGTAGCCCCGCCTTCCCCCACCATGGACACTTCACGTCACGCCCCCCGCCCCCCACCAACCATACTCACTAAAACTTGCGCAGGCCAGTTCGGTGGATTTACAAACCATAACAAACCGTGGAACTACCAGTTGAGCTAGCCAAGGAAGGGAATTGAACCTGTAACCCAGGCAGCCTTAATGCCTAATTGGCTCCACCAATTAGGCTACACAGGGAATCGAATCGCTAACCCTCACAGTGTTGGTGCCTTGCTCTACCACAGCTAGACAGGGAATCAAACCCATAACCCTCGCGGTGTTGGTGCCTTGCTCTACCAGAGGATCATTACTTCATGGTCCTAAATGGTTTCCAGCACCAGTGAGAGAGATGCCAACAGCTCCTGGATCTCTTGATTTATTGTTTACTGCTCATGAGTCATCGGCAGACACTTTTATAAAAAGTGACTCGCGGTGAATATATACATGTCATTACAGAGCAGGTTGTACCAGCAGACACTGGGGATCGAACCCGGAACCTTCCAGCCGGGAGTCGAACACGGTAACCGCGACGACGTCCGGTGTCTTCTGGCCAACTTGTTTTTCCGTGCGGCCCTGAACTCGTACCGCGGTGGGGAGTGTGTGTATCTCCGAGCGGGAGTGTGTCGATGCGCTGAACGATCGCAGAGCGGGGGGTCCGGGCGGTCCCTATCTCTGCCGTCCCCGCTCTCCGAGGTTTTTATGGCTCTTAGGGGCTCTTTAATCAAATGAAAGCTCTCTATGAGATTACATTCTCCTGGCCGCGGCCTCTCATACGCTGGCTCCCCAGTTAATCAGCCGCTGACGTCCGCCCCCCGCGTTCAAACACGAGCGCCGTCATCCGCGCTCCGTCACCGTCTGCCTGCCTGTCTCACCGTCTCTGACTTCCTGTCCTGTCTGACCCCCCTCTCACCCCCGTCAGGTGACCAACATGTCAGACGAGCTGGCTCTGCTGGAGAGCTGTCTGAAGGCGGCGGAGACGGGCAGCGAGGGGCAGGACGCGGTCCGTCTCCCGGACGAGGCCCAGGCCAGCACGGAGACGGCCATCCAGTCGCTGATCGAGACCCTGAGGGCCCGAGACTTCACCTCCGCCCTCAACCAGGTCAAGCTCTTCAGGTAGGTCCACCGGGCGGCTCCACGCTGGAGCGCCTGCGGAAGGTTTGCTGCCAACCTTCACGATCAATATATACAAGAGCGGTTTTACAGTTAAAGATTCGTTGTGGTTTGAATGTCGATGGAACCTTTTTTTTTTTCACGATCATTTATTTGGAGATCGATGGATGAACATATAAATATAAATCGGTTTAGTTTGAGAAAGACCAAAAACCCAATCCTCAATCAATCCTCAACCTGGAATGTTTTTTGTGTTGTGTTGTTAGTTAACTTTTAATTGGCCTCTAGATGGCAGCAGAGTAACCATGCAGTCGTTCGCTCTTTAAACCCTCTTAGCACAGAATGAGGCCTGCGGTGACCCCTGACCCCTCTCTCTCTGGGCAGGTCTCTGTGGCCGTGCGACATCTTCGGCAGCGAGGCGGACGACGCCGTGCAGACGCTGCTCCACATCTACTTCCGCCACCAGACGCTGGGCCAGACGGGCTGCGTGGCGGTGCTGGGGCCCAGCGGCGACGCCTCCCAGGCCAGCGGGCGCCTCATGGAGCTCAACCTGCAGATCCGCCAGGCGCTCAGCCAGGCGCAGGGCCCCGTCCGCCTCGCCCGCCCCGCCATGGTCAGGGTGGGGCTGTGAAACGCATCGAACGCACCCCCCGTGCCCCCCTACCGACCTAGAGAGACACACATACACACACACTCACACTCACACGCTCTCTGCTGCTCCTCCCTGGAAGTGGGCGTGGCCCCCGGGGAGAGACGGGTGGTAGAGGACGAGGAGGAGGCCGGCTTCTGATTGGACAAGATACTAAGACTTAACCAATAAGGGCTAACGGAGGCGTGGGGGGAGGGGGTGGGTACCTGTGACTCATCGGTCTCCGTTCGATGACATCGCAGAGTCTCCTCCCCTCCCGCCCCTCCCCCCCCCCCCCCCTCCCCCCGGACGGATGCGCGGTCTGCAAATTCAGCTGCAATAAAGCATGTGCCAGAGCTGACGTAGAGACGAACACGACAGATTTTATTTTTTCTTATCTTATCTCGTTGCTTTTGGTTGCGTGGTGCAGAGCCGTGTGTGTGTGTGTGTGTGTGTGTGTGTGTGTGTGTGTGTGTGTGTGTGTGTGTGTGTGTGTGTGTTGTGTGTGTGTGTGTGTGTGTGTGTGTGTGTGTGTGTGTGTGTGTGTGTGTGTGTGTGTGTGTGTGTGTGTGTGTGTGAAGAGAGAGTGGGGTGGGGGGTGAGATTCTGTCCACATCCTGAAGCAACAAACGCATTAAAAGAAAAAAAAAATCACATAAAAAAAAAAAATACACAAAAAGTGGGAGGTTCCAGAGCATGCTTGAAAGAGAGAGCACTGCAAGAGTATTTTTTTGGGAGAAATGTATTTTTTAGTAGTGCTACTATCCTAGGTTGTAAATGTATTGGGTATTTAACATGTTAACCCCGGGGGGGTGGGGTGCCCCCCCCGCCCCCTCGGCTGTAAAAAGAGAAATATATCCGTTTATTGACCCGCGACTCTTTAACCAAATAAGTACCTGCCTTTTAGAGACTTGTAACAGTGTGCTGTGTATTGGATACGCTGGTATGCACACACAGATACACAAACACACACAGATACACACAGAAAACTGCATTTGATTGCACACGAGTGCAGACGAGCTCCTGCTCTGGGATGTGGGGGGGGGGGGGGTGTACGTAACTTATTCTCCTGTGTATATATTTTAGAAGGTGTATAGCGTGTAAAAGCAGTATTTTTTTTGTGTAATGCACTGTTAGCCCGGATGGGGCCGGACGGAGGGGAGTTCGCTCCACTGTTGAGGTCCAGTCTCACACTTAAAAACAAAAAAAAAAAAAACCTTTTCCCAAACTCTGGCTTGCTTGACGCTTGTAACCCGGGACGGGAGTCTGATATATTTTTTTGGGGGTGGGGGTGGTTTAACCAAATCTCGACCAATGAAAGTGGCGTGTAGCCTCTCTCCTGTTGGACGGCTGCAGCCAATCCAAGCTGAGTCCTATGCATTCCTCTTTTCCACTGTGATCTATCCCCCTCCTCCTCACCCTCTCTCCCCCAGGTTTGTGTCGACTCCCCCCCTCCTCCCCCCCGGCACATCGTAACATTCACTGTAGTCTCCAGAGCTCCTTGGCTTGCCTGCTACTTTTACAATGCTGTTATTAAAAATGGATATATTATTTACCTGGAAGAGATGCATTATATATACACACACACACGATTCTCACAGCAGCCTTCACTCGGGACAAATAAAGACAGTAAACATGTTTGGTTGTGACGACTCGTTTCTGTACCGGAGGCTCACGGTCTCTCGACCACCCAGTTAGCAGAGTGGAGGGTCCCAGTCGGATCAATAAGATCATCCAATTAGTGGGGGATCAATAAGCATCATATGGTCTGGAATGTGCCACTCTGATCATGTGACCGTTAAGAACAGACCAGTTCTAGACCAATCCCCGCCTTCCTGCACATTTTATGAGTCAACGCTATTAATTGCCAAGTTACAGGAAAGCAAATAAAACCACAGAGCGGAGACCGAGGTGCCAGAGAGTTCATTTATTATTTCAACAGATTTCAGCCACGGCATCAAAAGTCCCGAACCAGAAAACAAAAAACTAAACGTCTGAATGAACTGAGGAACACAGGAGGTCGGGGGTCGAGGGTCGGGGGTCGCGCTAGATGATGTACTTGTAGCTGAAGGTGCTCTCGCAGGACAGCCGCTTGCCCTTGCAGCGGCCGCACAGATCCTGCCGGTGGGGTCGCTTGGGGTCGACGTGTCGCTGGGTCCACGCGCACGAGCAGCGGCCCTTGTTGCAGGTCTGGGAGGAGGGAGGAGGGGAGGGGAGAGGGGTCAAAGGTTAGTTAGGGGAGGAGCTCACGCCAAAGAAACGACGCCATGTTGTAGAAGAGCCTCACATGACACGTGATGTCTTCCACGCGGTACGGGTTGAATTCCTTCTGGCATTTTCTGCAAAACTGTTTGAAATAAACCTGAAGGACAAAGTGGGCGTGAGTTAGAGAGGGGGAGGGAGGGGAGGGGCCAAGGGGTGGGGGCGGGGCATCTGCTGGGGCATGTCCTCACCTTACTGGTACCCTGGACGCACCACACGTAGGCGCTCTCCCACCGCAGGTTGCACCCCCGGCAGTGATAGAAGCCATACTTCTGCTCCAGGAACTGAGCAGAGAGAGAGAGACAGACAAAGAGACAGACAGATTGAGACAGAGAGAGCGACAGACACAGAGAGAGACAGACAGACAGACGTCAGTTTCACTGTTAATTGGCCGGCTGCGGGCTGCAGGTGTGCGACTCACCTGAAACCTCACGCGGGTCTTCGAGGTGTCTGACTCCTCCTTGACGGCCTCGGACGTCTCGGCTCCACGAGGCTCCTCCCCCTTCCCCCCCTCCGCTACTCGAGGCTCCTCCCCCTCCGGCTGCTCCCCCTGCTCCTCCGGGGGGGGCGGGTCTCCGCTCGCCGCGTCTTTGACGTCATCATCACCACCATCATCATCATCGGGGAGCCGCGCGGTGATGAAGGTGCGGTACGCCACCGGGGAGTAGAGCGCGAGGGTGCGCGGGTACCGCACCGGTGACCTTTGACCCGGTGACCCCTGACCCTCCTGCCGCACACGCCCCCGGGGCTCGCCTGCAAGACGCGCGTCGCCGCGCGTCTTGCAGGCGAGCCGCGGGAGCGTGCGCGGGCCCAGCGCGCACTGCACAGCCGCGTGCGCGCGCGGGTTCACCTGCACGGCCACGTCGCGCGTGTTCGCTCTGCGCATGCGCGGCGTCAGCGCGGGGTTCACCTGGGCCAGGAGCGCGCGGAACGCCTCGGCGTCCGCGGCGCTCGGCGGGAAACAAGACTTCCGGTAGCGCCACACCGTGTCACGTGGCTTGTGGTAGCGGTACGGGTTGTTGTTGATGTTGTTGTTGTGGTGGTAATAGTAGCTGCTGTTGTTGTTGTCATCGTCGTAGGAGGAGTAGCAGCACGTGTCTGACTGCTCGTACGACGCCATCTTGTCGACACGTGGTCGCTGTGGCGCGGGATATAAATGCACCGGAAGTCGGCTGGAGGCCAATTAGCGCTAATTGCCACGTGGAGGCTCGTTGTGGTTGTTGTTGTTGTCTTTTCACATCAAACACAATAAGACACACGGCTTCCTTCTGCTCAGGATGGTTTTTTATTCATTCATTCATAAATCTCTCGTTAAGCGCTGATTTATAATTATAATTATTATACACAAAATGTACAATCATGTTCTCTCTCCTTGGCACCGCATGGCTGCAAATAAATAAAATACATTATTATTATTGTTGTTTATTCTGATGTTCCACACATTAAACACATCAAGTCCTGCAGTCTGCCTCCCAGCAGACACCTGATTGGTTACATAAGTCCACAGGTGAAGGTGAAGATGAAGATGATGCTTTGGCAGAAGAAAACTCCTCTAGAAACAAACTTTATGAGAACTTTATGGCTTTTTATTTTCACGTATTTGGCTGAAATGTTCCGGTTGAAGTAGCTTATGTAACGACGCACACATGACACGCCAGTCTGTCTTCTTCCTGTACACGATGAAGGGGGGGGGTTAGGGGTCACTCCGGGGGTCACACGGGGGTTGAGTCGGTGCAGCCCTCCAGCCGGATGGTGTTGGGGTCGCTGGAGGTCACGGCGCCGTACGAGCCGTCGTCGTCGTCGTCGTCCTCAAACCGCTGGTATGAGACGCCGGTGGCCCCGCCCCTTCCCGTTGCCACGGTTGGCCGCATCCGGCTTGTGCAGAACCTCCTTCCGGTACGCTCTGTACACCAGGATGAAGACGCCGGCCTCGGCCGCCTGAAAGAGCGCGTAGAGCAGCGGGAACATGTACATGCTGCCCATCAGGTGGGGCGGGAACGCCAGTTTCAGGATGGCGGTGCACAGCTGCACGTTCTGGCAACCCGTCTCCATGGAGACGGCGCGGCAGCTGCTGGGCGGCAGGCCGAACAGCGTGGCGAGGCCGTAGCCGGCCGCGTAGCCGCAGGCGGGCATCAGCACGGCCACCACGTAGACGGCGGGCGGGATGGTGGACAGCAGCGCCGGGCCCAACATGGCGCCCGTCAGGATGAACAGGAGGATGAGCGTGACCAGCAGGGACCACAGCGACACCTGCAGGCCGGCGGGGGGAACACGACACGACACACGTCACCTGACGTCAGTGAAGCTTCAGCTGCAGCTGCAGGATCATGACATAACCCCGCCCCCTCCCCTCCTCAGCCCCGCCCCCTCCTCCCTCCCTTCATTCTGAAGATGGGATTTTAGCAAGATTTTTTAAATATATATTAAAAAAAAATTATATAAATATATATAATTTATTTGAAAAAAATTATTAAACATTTTTTTTTATAAAAAAGAATCAAAATATTTGTTATTAACAAAATGTGTTATTACAAATGTGTTTACAAAATACTATATGAAAATGTTTTGGTTTTTGTACAAAATCTAAATAAAAATATACAACATTTGTGTTTTTTTATATTTAAAAAAAATACATACAGCCCATATGAGCTTTGGTGCACTCTATGGTGCAAATGAAACTATCCTTTAAATAGACAATCCTCAATAAAACATGACAATCTAATAAAAGTGTTTTCTTCAGTCTCGGTTACCTTCAGCAACACGTCGGCCACCCTGGTGTAGCGGTGGCGCAGCAGGACGCCCAGGCCGATGGGCAGCAGGGTGCCGCACAGCGTCAGGATGATGGCGCCGAACGGCATCAGCTCCACCACGGGCGTGTTGATCCAGGCGCGGCTGTACACCCACAGACACAGTGGCATGAGCACCAGGGCCAGCAGGGTGGACGAGATGGTCATGATGATGCTGAGGAGAGAGGACAGAGAGACACCAGAGAGCTGTGAGAGAGGACCGTGGACACACACACACACACACACTGCTGCGGGGGTTCAACTACACGTTAACAAGTTCATAGAGTATGAAAAGTCACAACATTCAGTCATTTTATCCACTTTTGAGCCGCGCGTAAAAGTGGGAACCGCGCGTAAAGTCCCCGCTCCTTGTGCGTAATGGCTGTGTGCCGCCCTCAACACAACGATACGAGCCTCGCTTACAATTAGAAATAGTAGATGAACATCCGAGGCAACAGATCCTCAATATTAATATCCTCCCGCCGATTAAAAACACCGACTAGAGACAGACTGCGTCCCGGTGAGCCGCCTGACGCGCACCGACCCCACCTGAGGTTCATCTCTCCGTTGACCAGCAGCGACAGGATGTTGGACAGGTTGCCTCCCGGACAGCAGCCGCACAGCAGCACGGCCATGGCCGCCACGTCCTCCAGGGAGAAGGCCAGCGCCAGCAGGAAGGCCAGCAGGGGCATGACGACGAACTGGCAGACCAGGGCCAGCAGGACCCCCACGGGTCTCCGGATCTGCTCGCCGAGCTGGCCGATGTCCACCGTGCAGCCCAGACCCAGCATGGTGAAGCACAGCACCAGACCCACGAACACGTTGATGCCGTGGCTCAGCGGGGAGTCCCAGAAGGCGGGGACCCGCAGGTGGCCCGGGTCGGTCGGCACCGCCATGAGCTCCGCGTCCCTGGCGCGTAACGCCTCCATGGTGAAGTCTCAAAAACGACGAATAAAATCGCTTTTAAAGTGTAGAAGTCCCCCGAACACCCCGCTAAACACCCCGCTAAACACCCCGCTAAAGCATCCTGTAGGACCCCTGGGGGCCAAGCGCGCATCCAGATGACCCGTCGTGCGCGCAGAGGAGGAGACACTCCCTCTCTCTCTCTCTCTCTCTCTCTCTCTCTCTCTCTCTCTCTCTCTCTCTCTCTCTCTCTCTCTCTCTCTCTCTCTCTCTCCCCTCCGGTGTCCGCGCTGTGGAGACTCTGTGAGGTTCCCGGTGACGCGGTGCCACATTCACAAATGCACCGAGAGGAGAAGGAGGAGGAGAGGAGAGGAGAGGAGAGGAGGAGGAGGAGGAGGAGGAGAGGAGAGGAGAGGAGGAGAGGAGAGGAGAGGAGGAGGAGAGGAGAGGAGGAGGAGAGTACAGGAGTCTCCTCCGGTCTGCAGATGTCGTGATGGAGCCGCGCGTCACCAAGTCAGCCCCCCCCCCCCCCCCCCCCCCCCCCCCCCCCCCCCCCCCCCCCCCCCCCCCCCTGCTGATTATCTTATCAGAACTTATCTTAAACATCCATAAAACACATTTAACTCATTTTACGCCCTGAACAGCACGGAAAAGAAGACAATTGATAGATAATTGCAAATTAGAGTTAATTGCAAAGAGAGTCGGCCTGCTTTATGTCTTAACACAACGTGAACATTATTCTAGGCTCATATCGGCTGTACATGGCGGCCCTTGAACTAAAACACCGTTTGGGTTCATTAAGATACTTTAATAGACTAAATATTCGTGATTCTGTGGGAATAAAAACGTGGACCAGCTTCACGGTGGGTGACGCTTTAGAGACACGTGACCTTTATGTTGGCGCACTGAGTGTGAAGAAGATGGAGAAGAGGTCACCGCTTTATTCTAAGCCCTTCATCTCCCTTTCTCTCTCTTCCTCCCCTTTCGTCCCCCTTTCTCTCTTTTCCTCTCCCTTCTCTCTCTCTTCCCATCCCTTTATCTCCTTTTCTCTCTCTTATTCTCCGTTCCTCTCTCTCTTTCTCTCTTCCTCCCCCCTTCTCTCTCTTCCTCTCCCTCTCTCTCTCTCTCTCTCTCTCTCTTCATGAATGTGTGTGGTCCGCTGAGCTTGAAGGTCTCATCTGGAGCATGAGGTTCTGATGATGGTTCTGATCAGAAACAGATCTGACCATACGATGCTGTTGGGCTTATCTCTCTCTCTGCCTCTCTCTCTCTCTCTCTCTCTCTCTCTCTCTCTCTTCTCTCTCTCTCTCTCGCGCTCTCTGTTCTCTCTCTCTCTCTTTCTCTGCCTCTGTGTGTGTGTGTGTGTGTGTGTGTGTGTAGATTATAGCTAAAGGGACCCAGCGCCCCCTAGCGGCGGGTGTGAGGAGTGACAGTCCCAGTGGGCCCCTGGCTGCAGCTGTACTGTCCAGAGGTTGATTGGAGACACGCTGGTGGGTCTCGTTACTCGGGAGGTCGGTGGTTTGTTGGCTTAAAAGTACAGACATGTAGTGTTTTGTGACTTAGTATGAAGATTACGATCTAAATGAACCATTTTGAGTTTATTTCATGATTTATGTTGCCCTCAAAAATGTATTGGAGACTAATTGTCATGAATCTTCACCTGTTATCCAGACCATGACCCCTGACCCCTGACCCACTGGACCACAAGAGTCTTCGCCAAACAGGTAATACTTTTATTTGTAAGTTTATTTGTGTTTCATGGGTTTATGAAACTAAGTGTATGTTGGGTTGTATTCTTGCTTCAGATGAGCAGGTTGAGTCCTGTGTGTACCAGCTCACTACATGTTTAATGATGAATGTGTTCCTGAATTCATGATACTATATTAGACTACGTAGTTTTTGTATATTAGAATAGTTCTTAGAATATATCATAACATATATCAGCCTAAACACTATACGATCAAAGTATTTTGTTATTTTATTTAGATATACCAGTTATGTATTTTTGGAGAGCTTGATTGGAAACATGCTGGACATGTTTGTGATACCCTGACCCATTGTAACGTGTTGTCACTCATTCATATATATATATATATATATATATATATATATATATATATATAAGGCTTGTAGTTGCAATCTTGTCCACTTTGACTCTTCCTTATGAAATATACCTAATAATTCAACAAATGTACTTTTTGTACGTCGCTAATTATAAATAAAGAATCCACAAGAGCAAAGAAGAGGTTTTCAACTTTATTTTTTGAAGTGTGTGTTTACAGGGAAAACTGAATGTCATGTTCATGGATATAAAAAAGTTCCATAACAAAAACCATCACACAAAAGGTGTCGTTTAGTAACATTCTCTCCTGTTCCACGGAGGCAACCTCTTTAATAAATAATCATTTACATAATTATAAATATGAAGGCGTTTTTAACATACTTTTTTAAAGCAATTATAAATGATTTCAGTTACATAAAAAAAACCCAAACACATATGCAAACAAGTTAACCAAGCAAAAATGCAAATCATTGGCAAACCCATAACATTGGCACAAAATGAACAAAAAGCACTTAAAATAAAAGTAGAAATGTAAATTATAGGCACTAGTTTGATAATATCCGGCACACCATTTACCAAATAATCATCCCGATGTTTTTTTCTCCGGCGTGCAGCACAAGAGAGGACAGCTACGCGTTTAAAACCTTCCGGTACGTCCCCGACACGGTTCCTCGGTCACGGCACCACTGACACACACTGCAGGCTCACAACACCACACTGGAGTTCAGTCCTCACACATTTATCGACGTGGTGGAGATCAGGGGTTCAGACGAATTAAAACACGCAGAGAGAGACTTGGTTGGTTGGTCTCCGCCTGAATAAAACATTCATGGTTCTCTTCAAAATGGACGCCAGCTAAAACAAGGCTTTGGGGAGTTAGCTTTACGTTGAGGTTTAAAAACGTACATTTCTTAATTTAATTTTTTTAAAGAAAATCAAAACAAATACTGATATGGATGCTTGGACATATAAACTGCATAAATAATTTGAATAAATAATCTCCGAAAGAAACATCTGCTTACATTCATGCTGAATTTCAGGAGGAGAAACTCTAGAACCAGTTGAGAGGTCCTGAACTAAGACCTGAAGCTCCTCAGAACCAGATGCAGAGGTCCTGAAGACTCAAGGCTCCTCCAGACCTTCCTGATAAGGTCACTCCCCGCCTAAAGACACAAGCGATTTTCAGACCTTTAAGGTAGAGGAGCTTTGTGACTGAAGCACCGTCAGACCTTTCTGATTTGAAGAGTTCTCAGTTTTAGACATTTTAGATCAGGGAGCTCCGAGCCGGTCAGACCTTCTGGATTGAGGAGGTCCGCGATGGAAGGCCCTTCAGCCCTGCAGAGTCGAGGAGCCCTCAGCGTCAGGACGTGACAGATTTTCAGAGCTGTTGGTTAAGGCAGCTCCCAGCATGAAGACACGAGAGCCGGTGAGAGCTTCTTTCTGGATCGAAGAACGCCACGATTGAGGCATCTTCAGACCTGACGAGCTCTCGGCATCAGGACACCGGCGCCTCGCAGACGTTTCCCGGTCGATGGGCTTGCAGCCCCGAGACCTGAAGCACCTTCTGACAGAAGAGTGTATAGCGCCGTGATCGAAGCACCGACAAGACGTGAGGAACCAAGGAGCTCTGAGACACAAAGGAACTTCAGCCCTTGCCTGACCTCTCACAGCGGAACAGAGTCCAGAGAGAGCAAACAAATTGTGCAGAAACGTTTAAACCTGAGGGAAAAGGAAGAGGAAGGTGGAGAAGAAGAAGAGGATGGAGGAACAGCTGGATGTGGAGTCTGGGGAGATGAGTTACAGACCAGAGGAACAGGCGAGCGGTGCCCTCTTCTGGTGGCCCAGAAGAATTATAATTTTTTGTCTGCTTTCTTGGCCATTGCCCTTGCTATGCGCCTCTGAAGCGCAGCTGTCTTTTCAGGTCCAACAGAATGGACACCTAGTTTTCTTCTTTTGAGTCGTTTTGTTTTCTACTTAAAGTCTTTTCTCTTTTCAACTCTTTAAAGGAATTTGGGTAAAGTCTTTCTCTTCTTCTTGACTCTGGATAAAGTGCCATAGTTGAACCGCCTGCCCCTCGGTCGAGAGTGGGTGTGGTTGTTGCCAGCGCCCCTCTGGTGGCGGCCCTCCAGGGTGGTGTGCAGCGCCCTCGGGGCGGCCTCGGTGTGTCGTGCGCCCTCTGGTGCGGGGCCCCTCAGGTGGTTGGCAGCGCCTCCGGTGGCGGGCCTCAGGGTGGTGTGCAGCGCCCTCTGGTGGCGGGCCTCAGGGTGGTGTGCAGCGCCCTCTGGTGGCGGGCCTCAGTCAGAGCGGGTGGTGGTGTGCAGCGCCCTCTGGTGGCGGGCCTCAGGGTGGTGTGCAGCGCCCTCTGGTGGCGGGCCTCAGGGTGGTGTGCAGCGCCCTCTGGTGGCGGGCCTCAGGGTGGTGTGCAGCGCCCTCTGGTGGCGGGCCTCAGTAACAGCCTTCCCTCCAGTTCTCCGCAGAAGCGCCGTAGGACCGGGGGGCGGGCAGAGACCTGAGAACCACCAAGACAACACATCATCCTCTGAGGCGATGAAACCTGAACCCTAAACCCTAATAGATGAAACCCTAACCGTAAATCCTAATATTAAATCCTATTATAAAACCATAACCCTAAACCCTAATATGAAACCATAACCCAAACCCTAATATGGACATAACCATAACCCTAAACCCTGATATGAACCCTACACACCTAAATAGGAAACCATAATCTTAAAATGAAACCCTAACCCTAAGATGAAACCCGGAGCCCAAACCCCAACCCTAATCTAAAACCCTAACCCGTGTGTGTGTGTGAGTCTGTGCATCAGTACCTGCGTACAGGCTGGGCCAGCTTGGTGCGGGGCAGCGGGATGCCCCCCCCTCCGCCCCCCGAGGGAGCGCTGGGGCGGGGCAGGCCGCTGCGGGGCGGGGCCAGGGAGCGGGCGGGGGCGGAGGCCCCGGGGCCCGGGCCGGGCGTGGCCTTGAGCGGCTGCCTGAGGGCCAGCGGGGACGGCAGGGCCGGGGACCGCAGCTTACTGGGAGACGGGACTGGGAAGGAGAACACACCAGTATGCTTAACTACACACACTTATACATGAAGTACCTAGTGGAGACATGTGTATAGGTAGTATATATATGGAGATATTTATACAAGTACCTAGTATAGACATGTATATACAGTATATAGGTAGTATATATAGATATTTATACAAGTACCTAGTATAGACATGTATATAGGTAGTATATATAGATATTTATACAAGTACCTAGTATAGACATGTATATAGGTAGTATATATAGATATTTATACAAGTACCTAGTATAGACATGTATATAGGTAGTATATAGACATGTATATAGGTAGTATATATAGATATTTATACAAGTACCTAGTATAGACATGTATATAGGTAGCATATATAGATATTTATACAAGTACCTAGTATAGACATGTATATAGGTAGCATATATAGATATTTATACAAGTACCTAGTATAGACATGTATATAGGTAGTGTATAGACATGTACATATATAGGTAGTATATATAGATATTTATACAAGTACCTAGTATAGACATGTGTATAGGTAGTATTTAAACATAGTCCGATAGAAAGTGTATATCGGTAGTATACAGTATATTCACACACATGCATACAGTATTAGTATTTCTAAAAGTACTTGGTATGGACATGTATATCGGGAGTATATATATTCTCACATATGGAGGTATTCATACGTACCTAGTATAGATATGTGTATATAGAGGTATTTAAAGGCACTGTAAGCGATATTTGTGTGTTAAAATAAGTGTTAAATAGATCTATGTTCCAACAGGTGTCACTGATAAAGGGTGTTTGGTCAGTAACTCGGGTCTCCCAGTCCCTCCACTCTGCAGGAAACTGAGAAATATTTTCTGGTATCCTGTTCCCACTTCATCCAATCAGGAGAGAGAACTCCACAAGGAGGCGGTCCTCTCTGGGTGTTCGCGGGCGGCCAGCAGGACTTCAGTGTTGACTGACAGCGGTGGAGAAGGTGAGGCGACCCTCTCCAGCACGACTTACACAACCCAGACATGTGAGGGGAGGTAGGAGGGGAGGAGCTAACTGCAGAAACTGACAGGAAGTTGACCAATACAACATCGCTTACAGCGCCTTTAAACAAGTACATAGTAGATATTCTATCGTATAGTATGTTCACACACACACACATGTGTATATATAGGTATTTATACCAGTACTTATCGTGTAGACATGTTTAGATATAACTATGCATATGGATAGATATTATATATTCTTACATATTCTACTGTACACGCATACATACTGGTTTATACAACTAATAAACATACTTTAAATAGATAGGACTAAATATGTATATAGATAAATATTATTCTACGTTATATACACTTTATTATACTATGGTATATATACATGTATATAGTACAGTGTACTGTAGTATATGCATATATATGTATACATGTACATTATAGATAGATATTATATATCTTATACTACACACATATATGCGGGGATATATATGTGTGTTTATAGTACAGTACATAGACATACATGTCTATATAGACTATAACTACAGAGCATATGCTGATGGTTCCTGTGTCACCTTGTGGTGGAGGGACGCAGGTACGCTAATCTATTACGATGTATGGGACATGGCAGGGAGGTGATCCAGCATACGTCACGTTTAGACGTCCCAGCATGACATGGTGTCTTCGTAAACCAACAAACGATGGAGGAAGATGGGCTAAGACAGGCCCCCCCCCCCCCAGGATGGTAGTGTATGTGTAGGTTAGATGAGGCAGGTCGTACAACATCAACACGCACAACCACAGCAATGGAGGCACAATCACAATATTCACAAATGCTCAGTAGGCTAGAGTCCTCAGTGAATACTCACTGAAATCTGCCTCCTCTCCGAAGCAACAGGACAGGGGGACTAGGGATGGAGACAGGAGCAGAGACCAGCCTTAATTCACCGATCCAACTTAAAGAGCAACTACACACTGCACCACAGCTTGGAGTTTGCTGCCACCTGAAGGTGAAACCCTGCAACTACGGGACTCGATGTAGAACATGGATTGGTTGTGTTGCTCATGTATTTATAGAAATAGGTTTGTCTATTTTGTGTCGGGACGCTTAATCGATGTGTTTATTGTTGTATGGTATGTATATTAGAATAACTTGGCTGCTGTCAGCAATGTCTGCTTACGTCACTTTGTTTTGATGAAGTCTCATGATTCTCATGGATTCAGATCTACAACAAATGTAATCCATAGAACCGTGAGACTCAAAGTAATTTAATCTGTCGTATTATCTTGCTAATTGATACTTTCCGGTAGCTTTCTTTGCAAATCTACGTACAAAGTGCACAGATCAGTGTAGCACATTTTAACCTGTAGAGGGCAGCACACTCAAATGTGATCTACTGTGGGGTTCCTCTTTAAAGCTACACACTTCCATTGGTGTTGGTGTTAAAACGGGCCTTACCAAGCCCAAACCTAACCTTGTGGACCAGGGAGGCAGGGAACGAGCAGGTTCTGAATAAGTGTGTGACAGGAACGCACAAAGGCCCAACAAGAAGTTCTGCCGCTTTGACAATCCAACTGGAAGCCAACCAGAACCTTCTGACGGCTTGAGGACATGTTTGCAGAGTTTAACTTTATTATATTAACTATAATATCCTTCGAGACCCCTCGAGACAGATTTCGCCTATGAAGCCTTGAACGGGTGACACTGAGGAAAAGGTACATGTTATGCACAGGTGCACTGGGCGCAGGGTGTTCCCGACGCTCCGGCTGGAAGGTTCTGCGTTCAATCCCCTCAACGCCAACGCGACACCTCGCCCTTACCTGCTCTGAACTGACATGCATCTCTCTCCTCTGTCGGTCACTTTGGATGGAAGCTAAATGCCTTGGTAGTAAATGGTAATGGCGGGAGGTCAGTACGTTAGCTGCATGATGGTGAAGCTTCTGTTAGCTCATCCAGGTACACCCCGCCCCTAACCCTCACCCCCCCCCACAGCCAGAACTGCCCGTGTCAGCAGTACTGCTCTCACGAGTTCAGCATGAGAAGGATTTCCATGGAGCCGAGGAGGCTTGAAAGAGCTGGGGCACGTTCTCACTCCGTCCAAAAAGATATATAGAGTCTAGAGACCGTGGACAACAGTCTATTTAATAGATGATGAACAAACCTGTCAACAGACAGTTTTGCAAAACTTGCCAATTCTATCATGATAGAATTGCATTGCCTTGCTTTGGACAAAAGCGTCTGTCAAATGCCTCAAATGTAAATTTCAATCAAACCTTTGTAGCATGACATTCTGGTTGTTTGTGTGTCTTAAAACACTGCTTAACCTTCTGGGTCAAGTCAACCTTAGCTTAACGTGATGCAAACATCCCAGAATGCAAACACGGGTGCACTGGAACACACTGAGGCCTGGCTCTCTCAGGAGGAGTTCCGTCTGAACCAGGAGGTGAGCCTGTTTGGTCTCTGGAGACACACCTTTGATTGGACCCCACGTTAAATGCCACATCGTTTACAGGTGCCCGGTCGTGGGATGTGTTTGTGTGGCCAGAGAGCCGTTACCTCGCAGGGCTGACGGGCTTTGGAGGAGCTGTTTGGTTTTTGGAGTGGCGCGGGTCGGGGTGGAGGAGGACCTGGGGGTGCGGCCCGCTGTAAAACAGGGTTATGTCAGCAGGGGGCGTGGCAGCCCCGTGGACGAGGCCGGGACGCGGAAAGGAAAGGCTCGGGGCATGCACCGGCTGCAGGTGCATTAAGGGGCCACGAGAGGGCGGTGCAGGCAAACATTCCCAGCTGTAGCAGAGGTGCATGGGCAGGAGTCCAGGAAGAGACACAAGGAGCACATGCTTCAGAGAGGAGGAGGAGGTGGTGAGGAGGAAGAGGCGGAGCTTAAGCTGTGACATTTCCACCCATGAGTTCATGCAACAAACAGAACTGCCTTTAGATATCTTTCATGAGCACAAAGTAAATAAATAAGGTAATTTCCAGGGGTTAGGGTATTAATAATGATCAATCAGACAGATAAGAGCTAACTTCTCCTGATGTGACTCAAGTTCAGATCTCCCTTAACATCCTTTCCTTATCGTGGGGGGGTTGACCTCCTCCGACACTGAAGCGCCCATGACAACATCATCATCATCATCGTTGGTGCCCAACCAGCACCCTTCTCTTGCCAGTCCCGCCCACATCCCAGAGAGCCCGCCTCCACCCTGGATTAAGACGCTGCCCTTTAACTTGAGCCTTGGCGTCTGTAAGCCGCCAGCGCATTAGGAGTTCCAGGATTACGGCGCAGAGCTTTAATTACGACTCTCTGGGATGATCCGGCCTGATATCGTTAACGCAATCAATCAATTAAGGGCGCGGTCTGATCGGGAGCCCTCAGAGCTGTGTCTGAAGTGTTGATGCCGTGAAGAGTGTGCAGCTGCTGTGTACAACAACCAAACCAGCCCTGCGACGACCCACAGCTCCGACACGGAACTGAAAGTGATGCTCAGTCATGACGAGAGGAGGGGGAAATGAAACAACAACTTGAAAAGAAAAGTCGGAAAGACGTGAAACCCGAAAGTGAAAGGAACGTCTCCGGCGAGACCAAAGCCAAGACACTCAGAGGCGTGTGAAGTCCCAGACGGCGAGCGCTAGCATGCCCAGAGAGAGTCAGCGCTGAGACACGGAGACGTCCTCCATACACACACATGTGAGGACTCCCCCAGACGCTACCGGTTAGCCTACATGCTCACCAAGCTAGCTAGTAGTGTGCTGGAGGTGCAAACAATTTGAGCTAATCTAAGACGTTCTCACTTCACATTTAATATCTTGTGTATGTAATGTCCAATTCAAAAAGATGACTACAAATATGACTGCAATATCTTGTGACTTGGCTACGGTAACTCAGCTGACATAACATGAGTCAGGTTCTGCAGGTTCTGGTTCTAGCGGGGGGCTACTCACTAGCAGACTGGTTCTGGTTCTAGCAGGTTCTAGCGGGGGGCTACTCACTAGCAGACTGGTTCTGGTTCTAGCAGGTACTAGTGGGTTTTAGCAGTGCTACTCACTAGCAGACTGGTTCTGGTTCTAGCAGGTACTAGTGGGTTCTAGCAGTGCTACTCACTAGCAGACTGGTTCTGGTTCTAGCGTGTTCTAGCGGTGTTGCTCACAAGCAGACTGGTTCTAGCGGGGGGCTACTCACTAGCAGACTGGTTCTGGTTCTTGTTCTAGTGGGTTCTAGCGGGGGGCTACTCACTAGCAGACTGGTTCTGGTGGCGCGGGGGGCTACTCACTAGCAGACTGGTTCTGGTTCTAGCGGGTTCTAGCAGTGGGCTACTCACTAGCAGACTGGTTCTGGTTCTAGCGGGGGACTACTCACTAGCAGACTGGTTCTGGTGGCGCGGGGATCCTCCGTTGGGCGTCTGCAGGTTGGACTCCATGCTGCGGCTGTTCTTGACGGGCTCGGGACACGGCCGGTCCGGTACCGAGGAGCGGCTCAGGTTGGGCAGGCTCCGTCTCAGTTTCTCTGCAAGACCAGAACCAGAGGACACACGTGAGGGTCTGACCAGGACACACCTGAGGGTCCGGTCTGATTAGGAGACATCTGAGGGTCTGGTCCGGTCTGACAGGACACACCTGAGGGTTCTGTCTGAACCAAACCAGAGGTAAACCTAGTCTCTCTCTCTCTCTATGCCTATGTCTCTCTCTCCCTCTTTCTATGCCTATGTCTCTCGCTCACCTTCGTTCTTAACCACGTTGGCCTGCAGCTCGCCCCCATGGCTCTGCAGCGAGTGACGCGGCTGCTGCAGCCGGCTGATGATTGGCTGCGGGGAGCCGCGTCCGTGGCTCATAATTGGCTGCGGGGAGCCGCGTCCGTGGCTCATGATTGGCTGCGGGGAGCCGCGGGGGTGGCTGTAGTCGATGGAGCGCGCCGGGGAGCGGGATCGCGGCGAGTTGCGGGGCGAGGGGCGGGGCGAGTGGCGGGGGGAGGGACTGAATCGGTTGGGCAGCGGGTGGAAGGCGGGGGGCAGCGACTCGTCCTCGTCCTCCAGGCTGTGGGCGTCCAGCTCCTGGTCGCTGAAGGTGCTCCTCCGCAGGGAGTGGCAGGAGGAGCCGGAGCTGCGTCGGGAAGCCGTGGCGGCGTAGTCCTGCCTCAGACCTGCACACACACACACACAGTATTATAAAGTCCTGTACGACCACCAGGATGTAGGAGTCATAGCCGAGGTCTTGAGGTTAAGTAGTATTGGGAGTGTGTGGTCGTGGCTACGTACTCTCCTCCTGCATGCGGGCCAGGATCTGCACATCGGTGACGTCGTTGAGCTTGTAGGTGGTGGAGGAGCCCACCGAGTCCTCGTCCATCTCAGACGTGCTCAGCTCGCTGTCCACCGACGACTGGGGGCTCACGGCCGGAGGGTTCCTGTCTGCTGCCGCGTTACGCTGGTACACTGACACACACACACACACACACAATCATGTCATGACCCACATCACACGACCTATGACCATGTCACATGACCTACATCTGTAACACTGACCATGCCACATGATCTACATCACACGATCTACGCCACATGACCCCACTGACCCGTGTTTCCAGGCATCAGCTGCTGCCTGACGATGGGAACCCTGCAGGGCGTGGAGGAGGGCGAGTTGAACGCGCTGCCGCAGGGGCTGTTGGCCGCGTTGGTGCTGAACGGACTCCCATAGCCCACCTGCTGGGTGTAGGGGCTCCCGTATCCGCCTTGCTGGGTGTAGGGACTCCCGTAGCCGCCTTGCTGGGTGTAGGGACTCCCGTATCCGCCTTGCTGGGTATAGGGGGTCCCGTAGCCGCCTTGCTGGGTATAGGGGGTCCCGTAGCTCCCCTGCTGGGTGTAGGGGCTGCCATACAGACTCCGTCGCTTGTTGCCTGAAACCAGAGCAGAGGACAAACTCTCTCAGCGACAGGTCACTCGGCAGGTAGCTACGACAGCTAAGCCGCAAAACACATTCGAGTGACGTGATCTGCATTGTTATGAAGCATGTAATTATGCTCATTAGGGGGAACAAATATTCTGTTGCCGGTGAGATGAAACATTGTTCTGGAATGGAGATGGTTTGATCGAGAGGTGCTAACTGAGTTGATTATTTGTGGATGAGCCAAGAGTGTCAAGACTGTAATGTAAACTGTGTTTGAAGTTAGCGCTTCGCCACCATTGATTGATGACTCCACTATGAACCACTCTGAACAGTGCGAGCGAACATTCTGAGCCGTGGTTTCACCGAGAGCTGTGCTGCTGTGGAAGTGACAGACCTTCTAGTCAATCGTCTGTCGAACCGTACGGCTGGCTGGTGGGCAGTATGAAGACATCCTTCATTATTAGCTGCGTAAAACCCTCAACAATGCGCACCATTTAACTCGTACACGCTGCCGAGCGGAGCAGCACAATGCGTCTCTCTGTGCGACTCTGGGTCTCCCAGATGGTCAGCGCCTCGGTCAAAGAGTCCCCAGTGAGAGAGCTGTTGGGTCACTACAGGCTATGCAGAGGCCCGGTCTCCGAGCAGTCTCTGAACAGGCTGTAGGACACATCAGCATCACGGTCTGCTGCACAATGTCTTTACACTGCAGTGGTAAACATCCTTTATCATTACTGGGGACAAGTTTACTCTCTCTCTCTCGTTTACACAGCTGGGTGGAGCCTTGCCTCTCATAGCTCACTCTCTTCCCCCCCTCTCTCTCACTCACTCTCCCACTCTGGTCTACATTATTAAACACAACTTCGGGCCGCTGCCGGGAGGACCCCGGACCTCAGGAATGTCTCCAACATCACAACATGTAACCAGCGAGCCCACCGTCCGGGGCAGTGAACTGCAGATGTAAGCTCACTGTCCAGGGTGACTTACTCTGAATGGAATCTAGATGGAAGCAAGCTGCCAATGCAGACTACTCGCCTGTGGATGCTACCGCATGTTAACTGACCATGCAGGCTAACTGTCTGTGCAGGCTAACAGTCTCTGCAGGCTGACTATCCATGCCAGCTAACAGTCTCTGCAGGCTAACTGTCTCTGCAGGCTAACTGTCCATGCCAGCTAACTGTCTATGCAGGCTAACCTTAAGCTGGCCACCTTTTTTGAGCCTGGCCCATATTGTCTCGATGCATTCCATCCCAAGGCAGGCCAGACTAGCTGACATCCGCAGAGCCGGGTAATCCATCCTGAGGCACGTGGGCAAATCAAGTGTGTTTGCAAATCAAAGCTCTCCCCCGCTGCAGCTGTGCTAGCTCCTGTTCAACAATAACACGAGACCAGCGCAGCGACCACAGAACCGAGCTGAGACCGTTGCTGTTCTGCACGGTGAACAGGAACAATCCCCGGCATTGTGGCGAGGAGTCTAAAGCGGTCTCGGTGACGCGGGCGGCTTGTGAACGCCGCGGGGAGCTTTAGGGGTCTCACATGGCCGCACGCTGCAGAGGACACCGTTGTAAAGCCCTTTCTCTGATCCCCAGGGAAACGAATAACAAGAATAGAGTATTTGAAAATGTCCTCATTGTGTAGGAACACACCAACGCCCTGGCCTTAAACACAACTTGGTCATTTTGTCTTGGTGTGTCGCATATTAGGGTACTTGGCATGTGAGGGTACTTGGGATAGAGGGTACTTGGGATATAGGGTACTCGGTATAGAGGGTACTTGGGGTATAGAGGGTACTTTGCATATAGGGTACTCGGGACAGAGGGTACTTGGCCTCGAGAAAGAGACTGCTGCTCAGTGAGCCGACCCTGGGGAAACAAAAGGCGAGGTGTGAGTCACCAGGGCCACACTTCACAGAGGTACTGTTGACAGGCTACAGTCTGCCACCTTGGGCAAACAGCAGCCTGCTTCCTCCCCCATTGTATCGTACCAGTCGCCATGACACTAAAATAGACGTTTGTTTCGTTTTCCACGAGAAGAGGCCAGTTCCTTGAGAGGCATTCCTGAACCAATACACACTGACCCTGGCGCCATGGCAACGGACATTACCCCAAGGGGGAGAGAGCGAGAGAGCGGAGGGTGCGGCCTGGAAGATCTCTCGATCTCTCGCTCTCTTGCTCTCTCGCGCCCTCTCTCACTCTCTCACACAGGAAGCTGTGGGCTCTAAACACACAGGAAGACGATCTGTGTGTGAGGTGTGTGTCTCCCTGCAGCTGACTGTCTTGTCTCGCCTCCTTCCAGGCGACAGTAGGCTGTTGACTCTCCCCCAGCTGTCTGAAACCTTTGTGCTGTCATCTCTCTGTTTCTGTTGTTGGTGTTCGCAGGGCGGGAGGGAGGGATGGGAGGGAGGGAACCACTTCCACTCATCCAGCGGTCACTATGTCCATCACATCACTGATGACATCACCGCTGACTCAATCCAACAGAGCACACTGTGCTTCACTGCTTTCAACCCATCATACTTATATTAATACAGTGATGCCATTAATTCGTCCTCAGGAGGTGGGTGACAATGCCATTGTTGCTGAGTTGTTGACTGAGCAGCTAAAGCAAAGCAAACGCTCGTATCTCTGTGTGTTAACGGTGCCGTTTGGCTCCTCCTCGTGCTAATCCGCTCAGGATGATGCCGACCGAGGCAACGCGACAACAAAACTCATGCTTAGCATCAGTAGCCACAACACTGGACAACACAACACTGACAGCTATGACATCGCCGCCAGACTGGCTCTGCACTCCCTCACCTTGAACTGTTTCTTATGGTCTTTTTTTGCTTTTAGCTGACAAGCATTCATTTGTGCTGTGCTGTGTGTGTGTGTGTGTGTGTAGCTAGGTATTGTGTGTCTTGTGTGCGTGTGTCTCATTTTGTCCTCACTCTCTACCGTTGTTTGACCTTAAAGCTATAATCCTGTACGGTGCATCCAAACGGTGACGTTTCCGTGTTAGCGGTACGTGGCTCCCTTTAAATAACTCAAAAGTCACGAAGAGGCCGTGCTCTCCAGCGCCCCCCGATGGCAGGGCTGTCCGTCTCCTGCCCAGGTGCTATTCAGAGAAACAACATCAGCACGACTCATCTTCTCAGAATGGGCGGTCACATGACTAACGGTCACATGGTCTCACACGTGTAAAAATGGAACTGACCTCTGGCGTGTGTGGGGGGGGGGGTGCTGGGGACTATACTGGGACTAGTATTAGAGTGTGTGTGTGTGTGTGTCCCGGGTTCAGGGACATCACAGAAAGCAGGAGACCATAGATGAAGACACTAAACAGCGGGTTCAGGTCTTGTGGGCGGATGATGTGAGACAGCGGAGGGAGGGAGGGGAGACAGAACAAGGAGGAGTCATGGGAGGGGGGTTGGGGGGGGGGAGAGTGGAATCGCAGCAGTATGCAGCAAACGTTTTGTTTTTTTTTGTACACTTACTAATATATTGAACGATAGTTTCAAGACCGAGAGTTCACCTGGACTCTGCACAACCATAAACCCCCCGTTTGTACGTCTTGGCATGTTGAATGTTCTTAGATGTTGGCAACATGCTCAGAATTGCACGTCTGCTCTTATCTCAGCTATTATGCAGCAGCCTAGCAATTATGAAACTCGTTCTATTAGCCTCATAACCATGACTGCCTGAAACCGGCTCTATTCTTATCTTTATGTACCACAGTGATATATTGTCTCCTTCAACAAATGTACTCTTTGTAAGTCGCTTTGGATAAAAGTGTCCTCAATGTAAAATGTCAATGTTAAGTAGTAGTAACCTGACAAACTACTACCCACACACACACACACACACACACACACACACACACACACACAATTGAGCCTATTCTGCTGTGATTACTCATCCTGTTAGATTCAATACCAACCATGTCCAGGATTAACAATTTATTCTTCATTAACAACTGAATTAGCTGAAGATCATAAGAGGGAATTGTCATGCTCCGTTTAATCCTTTTGGTATTTGGCTCCAAGTGAAATGTGCTCAGAAACATAATTACAATACATTGTACCAGCTGAGGAGGGTGAGGATGTGGTTACCGGTGCAGGTGGGGATGGAGGTGTGGGTACCTGTGCAGGTGTGGGTGGGGATGGAGGCGTGGTTACCTGACATGGTGAGCTCCAGCCGGTGAATGAGGGAGCGCTTGGCTGACTCCATGTCGGGGCTGGGGTGGTCCAGGGCCTGGCGACACCACACCATGGGGCTCAGGGCCTTCTGCAAGGGGCTGTTCAGCTTAGCCTCGTACAACCTGGGGGGGGGGGGAGAGACAACCAACACCACAACCACGCGGTTAGGCTACGCACTGCTAGGCTAGGTACTGCTAGGCTATACAAAATCTGATTTTGTATGCGTGGGTTTCATTAATTGTATGTTTGGGCTTCACAATAGGACTTCACTATTTGGGAAGCTTCGCACTGCGTTTCGAGAGAGCAGTCCACTGAAACCGAGCCATCTATGGATGATCGTAATAAGAGGCCTTGCACCGCGTGGTGTTGGGCCGAGTGACCCCGAGGTTCACCGCTGGAATGTGGGGCTCCAGAAAGCCTCCATCGTGACGTTATGGAACAGCGGGAGGGTTACATCGGGCTTTAGTAATAAAGTGGTGTGTTTTTATTCAGACCCGTTTATTTGATTTGGAATGTATAGTGTTTTTAGCCTTGTGGTAGCTGAGCTGTACTTTTATTTGAACGTATAACAGTAACTTGATGATTATCTACTACGCTAGTTAATTGAAGCTATTCTGCAGACAGGACAGACCTACAGTACATGGAGGGAGGTTCTGCTTGGTGACTCTGGACTCTGTGAGGCCAAACCAGAACAGTCCAGCTCCTCGCTGAGGAAGCAGTAAGCACTTCTCTCCCCGTCTTGGAGAGACAGAAAGTGCTTCTTTGTTGCTCAAATACTCATGATTCATAAGAGACCTGTAAGACTGACGAGGTCACAAGGTCAAGAACTGAACGATTCAGCCGTCAAGGACCACAAGTTAACACAACCCTCAAGGTTTTATACCCCATAATCTGAATAGTGAAAAGTAAGAGACACCAGGAGAGGAGAGAATAGTGGAGAGGAGAGGAGAGGAGAGAAGGGAGGAGTGGAGAGAGAGGAATGCTGCTGCCAGGATAAGTCCTGAGTCAGCATGGGCTGCAGCAGGTGGTTAGAGCCTCCTGGCTGGAGGTATTACTACTGTAACACGCAGAGACAGGCCCCTGCTAAGAGAGACACACACAGATCGGGTCCAACTACATTCACAGTCACGAGAAAGCATTGAGATTCAGACCTCAACACCAGGATGACCGGGAAACCACAACAACGTCTCCACAACTGGACTCAATCATGAGCTAAATAATGGTCTATGTAGCCCATCATAGGGAGCCTGTCCACAAAATACCATCTATCCATCAAACCCTAACCCTTAATTCACAGACACAAAGCACTTTTTACAAGCCATGTGTCAGAAGGAATAATTTGTACTATTTGTACTAATTTGTCATATACCATGTTGGATGCATCATGTAGTAGTAAACTGTCAGAAGTAATAACATAGGAAACAAATACCATGTAGTAAGTACATGCTGTATGTACCATGGTGCAACTACAGTGTCCTATCATGCAGGATGGCTCATGTAGTATGTACCATGTTGTAGTTGCATGTACCATGTTGTATGTACCGTGTGTAGTAGTGTGTGGAATACGTTGAGCTTCCCCGGAAGAAGCAGGCCGTGTTGTAATCCAGCTCAATGCTAATTTGGGGATTACGGGTGTGTGTGTGTGTGACAGTTTGCCAGCGGGCAGGAATCATCCCTGGTAGCTCTTTAATCAGGGGGGGGGGGGTGTGTATATGTGTGTGTGCTATGCTACACACACGCCATAACCTGAATCTATCTTATGATGATCATACTGTGTGTTTGTATATATGTATATTTTCAGGTGTGTATATATGTTTTTTTAATGCATGTAAAAAAAAATGTATTCTTACTATTTTATCTTTTTTGCCTACTTTTCCCTGTTCACAATGGCCCTGTGTTATGATGTACATGTGACAATAAAACAGACTTGCCTTGAATAACTTTATTTAATTGGATGCTGAGGTCGACAGACTGTCTCTGATGATCAATCGGGGAATCCTAGCGGCGGCTCCTCCTCGTTATTCTATCTGTCGTTTCCTAAAGAGATGGTCTTTATGTGAACCTCAGACATCATGCCCAATGAGTGTGTGTGTGGCCTACAAGATGATGCAGCCGGGATATGAGGGTTGTCTCTCTCTCCTCCCTCACACACAGAGCCTTAAAAGTGTATATGTGTGTGTGTGTGCTATGCTACACACACGCCATAACCTGAATCTATCTTATGATGTGTATTGTGATGATCATACTGTGTGTGTGTGTGTGTGTATATATGTATATTTTCAGGTGTGTGTTTTTTTAATGCATGTAAAAAAAAAATGTATTCTTACTATTTTATCTTTTTTGCCTACTTTTCCCTGTTCACAATGGCCCTGTGTTATGATGTACATGTGACAATAAAACACTGACTTGCCTTGAATAACTTTATTTAATTGGATGCTGAGGTCGACAGACTGTCTCTGATGATCAATCGGGGAATCCTAGCGTCGGCTCCTCCTCGTTATTCTATCTGTCGTTTCCTAAAGAGATGGTCTTTATGTGAACCTCAGACATCATGCCCAATGCTTTCTGAGTGTGTGTGTGGCCTACAAGATGATGCAGCCGGGATATGAGGGTTGTCTCTCTCTCCTCCCTCACACACAGAGCCTTAAAAGGAGGTCAGGGTTTGCATGCAAGGAGAGGAGAATGTACAACAGAGAGAGACCCAGGGCCAACTGATTGTTACACTAATTGCCATGCTAAACTACACGTGTATTTCTCAGTATCTGACCTTTGACCTCATCATCCATGGCCAGGTCAGGAGGCCTGCCAGACAATGTCATCTTGTTTGATCGTTTTGATAGATGAAGTAGAAAACTTTATTCTAACCGTGTGAATGGTAGGACTACCTGAAGGTTATAACGGATTAATTGCCGTGCCAACCCAGGTCCTGTGAGTATAAACAGGAGGGGTAACCATGCCGGTGACTCCCAGGGGCACCATAACAAACTCAAACAAGTCTCTGCAGCCACGCGATCTGCCACATCGCTGCATTAAAGGGTTCAACGGGGCCACCGTGTCTCTGCTAGTACAGTAGGCAGAGGGAAGCAGTAGGCCTGCAGTAGTCCTCAGCTACACAGGTTCAAGGCCCCAGCCACGGAGTCAACATCGTATGCAATGACAGAGATTAAGGGATTGTTCTATGTTCTATGTTCTATGCATGTTCAATGTTATGCACGACTTCACAAAAGCACATTCCTTGTTGGTTTGTAAAAACTAAAAGGCAATAAAGCTCATTATGATTCTGATGAAGACAAGTCCAGATATTGTGGCTAAGGCTTAGGCTGAGCTTGTGGTAGCCTAACCCTAACCAGTTACTTACAACTTATTGTGAGGTCTGCAGCAGGTTGGCTGTCACAGCATTTGTTTTATATTGAATTGAGGGCCTGTATTGAGGGGGGGGGGGGGCTTTTGAGCATATCTGAATATTAAGGTTAATAGCAAGTTAATGATCGTACTACTTACTACTGGCCCAACAAAACAACACAACACAGCAGCTCTGACGTCAGAGAAGCGGCAGCGCCCTGAGTGTGTAGTGACGTCATAGCCAGGTCGTTTAAACAGCAACAGCAACAGCAAGCAGTCGTCCAGATCCTCCACAACAACAACAACAACCAGCAGCAGCAGCAGCCGTGCATTCCATCAGTATCGATGACTCTGCAGTTTACTAACGCAGAGGAGAGACGTCGTTTTGCAGACGATTATGGTGGCGGTGGTGGTGGTGCTGGTGGGCGGCTGTTGTCTCCAGACGCAGCTGCTAACAGTGACAGCAGCGGACACACTAAACACACGAAGCACCATCTAACCCCAACCCTATCACCACCACCACCACCACCACCACCCACTATCTAACCCCAACCCTATCACCACCACCACCACCACCCAGAGCCACTAACCCACCCACCCAGAGAGCCACTCACCAGCTGTCCTCCTCCTCGTTCAAACAGTCCATGTCCTCCAAGTCCAGGATGTCCACCTCGTCCAGGACCGAGTCGTCGTCGTCGCCCTCGTCGCCGTCATCCGTGGCGTCGGCGTAGAACGAGTTCATCACGCCCGCCGTGGTGGTGGCCCCCTCGCCGGCGTAGGACCTGCGGAAGCTGACGCCGTCGTACGAGAGTCTGGGGCTCAGGCAGCGGGAGTTCTCCAGGACTCCGCCGCCGCCTCCACCGAACCCGAACGTCCCCACCCCGGCGACGGCGGCCGACATGACGGGCGAGTCGTAGCCGGCGCTGTGGGGTCGGTTGTGGTGGTGGTGGTGCTGCTGCTGCTGCTGGTGGTGTTGTTGTTGGTGTTGTTGGTGGTTGGTGGTGGCCCAGCCCCAGCCCTAGCCCTAGCCCCGACGACGACGACACCGCCCCGGACGTGGAGCGGCTGCGGAGCTGCTCGTTCTGCTGCTCGAGTTTCTTCACCAGGTCCTGGAGCTTCCGCACCTCCAGGTCCGCGTTGATGTTCGAGTTGATGTCCTCCATGACGGCGGCGGCCCCCCCGGAGGAGGCGTCGGAGCCCCGGAGCCCCGGCCCGCCAAACCCCGCGGCGCTCTGCTCTGCTGCTCGGCTGCTCGGCTCGGCTCGGCTTGCTCGTCCGCCCGTCCGCCCGCTCCCAGGGGGGGCCTCCCAGAACACTCCACCCGAGTCGTCTAGAATCCTCCTCACTTATCTCTCCCTGTTATCGGCGTGTCCACCCCGGGTGCAACGCGCTGTGGCCGGGCTCCGCGCCGTCACCTCCGCCGGTCCGTCGCGGCCATCATCATCATCATTACCTTCTTCTTCATGATTCCTGTTTCCACCGAGACGTGACCGCGACCAACAGGCGGGCGGGACGCTGACGTCATGACGTAGCCGCCCGGTGTCCGCGGGGGCGCGCACGTCGCCACCACAGCGCATACGTGTTCACATTCTGCGCTTGAAGCGTTTTTTATTCTTTGTGGACTCAAAACTTTACTTGTGAACTTTATGTGCAACATTTTAATACCAATTTTTATATTTATTTTAATTAAAATCATACAACATAACAGGGAAAAAAAAAAAAAAGCAAACCGCACACACATTCTTATAAAACATTTATTACAGACATAATGGTATTCACTTTACATTGTGAGCTAGTTGTTCAGATTTTCTCTCTCTACTTCAGGTGAAGCCTAAGCGAGCTCCAGCTCTTCCTGGGACTCCAGGTGGGTCTCCACGTCCTCCATGGCCTCTCTGGCCTCGCCTCCCGCCTCTCCGGACTCTCTGGCCCCGCCGCCCGGCCCTCTCCCGTCGGCCTCGTCGGCCTCCTCCCCGTCCCCGTCCCCCCGGCTGGTCATCGACGCCTCCAGCACGCCCTGGTCCACGGCGGAGGCGTTCTGGGAGTCGCCTCCCTCCTCGTCCTCTTCGTCCTCGACGTCCATCTCGAACATCCTCACGTGCCTCAGGTTGGAGCTCAGCTGGAGGAGGAGAGACTCAAGTCAGGGGGGTGGGGGCCCATCTGAAGGTTCCATCTAGAAGGTTCCGTCTCAAAGGGTTCTAGCTACACCCAGAACACGGCTCGTCCGATCCTTAGTCTCAATACCCCGAACATACTCCTACTCTCAGAATCGAAAGGCAGAGCAGACATGTGGATGTGTTCCCATAATGGCCCATAATCACATGGCCTGTAAAGCCCTTTGAGACTGGAACTGTGATTAAGGGCTATACAAATAAAATTGACACACCACAACCCGAGAGGTGACGAGCGGTGGGTTCTGTTGTAAACGTACCACGCAGGCCACCTTGCGGATCCCGTTGACGGCCACAAACTGGGCCTTCATGTTCTCCATCACCCTCCATTGGTTCTCCAGAACCAGCGCCTGGCTGGGAACCGAGCCGATCTGCTGGTCCAGCCTGGTCACACACACACAGGACACATGGTTACACGTTGCCATGGTTACACCCGGTCACCATAGTTACGCCCCGTCACCATTTGCAGAATCTTAGCTGTGCTGTGATTGGCCCCTAAATGCCAATATTCGACTTCAATACGCACGCACACACACACCTGAGGGCAGGGTCCCAGTTGAACTTGCTCTCACAGCTGTGGGCGGAGCCGAGAGGAAGCTGAGCCAAGACACGCCCCCCGTCTTCCTCCCCCTCTGGGGCGTGCAGCACCACGGTCAGCATCTCGTCGTCATAGAAACGGGCATCCAGGCATCTGTATGCAGTGTCAGGCCTGAAGAGGATGAAACATTTAGTATTTAGGGTTGAGCAGGAGCAACAAGTGTGATGGAGGAGAGAGGGAGGGGCTTACTGGACGTCGTGTTGAAGCCCCACACTCAGGATGTTACCGAGGTCCACAGACACCACGCTGTTGGCCACCGGTCTGTCGGGAGAAAGAGTTATATAGAGACAGACCGTTACACAGATACAGACCGACAGTTACACAGATACAGACCGACAGTTACACAGATACAGACAGTTACACAGATACAGACCGACAGTTACACAGATACAGACCGACAAGTTACGCAGATACAGACAGTTACACAGATACAGACAGTTACACAGAGACAGACCGACCGTTACACAGATACAGACCGTCAGTTACACAGATACAGACCGACAGTTACACAGTTACAGAAAGTTACACAGATACAGACCGACAGTTACACAGTTACAGACAGTTACACAGATACAGACAAGACAGTTACACAGATACAAACCGTCAGTTACACAGATACAGACCCACAGTTACATATGCAGATTGAGACTGACAGATGCAAAGGGACAAATACAGATATACATACAAAAAAAACGTAAAAGACTAAGAGAGAGACACATCCATCCAGTACATACAGAGAGACAGGCAGACAGATAGACAGACACATCCATACAGTACATACAGAGAGACAGGCAGACAGAGACAGACATGGTCACCCAGCGCGGGCAGTGCCTCCATGCTACCTGTAGGGGTCAGTGGCCCTGCGCAGCAGGTAGATCTTGCAGGGGGACACCTCTGGCATGGTGAACGCCACGTAGTGCATGTTGGCCTTCTTGTCGTTCCACCTGCAGACAAACACACGTCAGCACACGCCTCTCTCTCTCTCTGATTGGTCCATAGTCAGATCACATGACTGCTGCTGCTGCTACGTACTGCGATGGGAGTTCGAAGAGACGCGGAGTGTTTTCAGAGCTACAGAGAAGGCAGAAAGTAATGATGGTTGATTTACATTGTGTAAACAATCGCACAATAGGACACTATGATGAAGGTGAAGGTAGAGACCAGTCCACACCTCTCTGGAACCGTGTAGAGGGGCACCAAGACAGCCTGTTTCACTGATTTGCCAATAACCTTCTGCAAGATATAAGCAGCGTTAACACAGAACATAGACAGCATTACAGGACACTGGTTGATCCCACAGACAGGTACACTATGATCCACCCTGTGCTACAATCGATGACGATCGATTCTAGGCAATGAAATAATGGCATCATTCTTTATTGATCATGGAGCACATTTAAACGTGGAGGCTTTCAGGTCTCTTACTGCCGGGTTCTGCAGGCACCGCTCGATCATTCCCTCCATCGTCCGCTTGACGAAGTGGAGAGACTTGTGGGGGTAGGAGGGGAACAGCAAGGGACTCGCTGCAAACACACATACATACACACACACACACACACACACACACACACTCTCTGAGCACGAGTACACAACAGAGGCCAAAGAAGACACCAGCGGTTAGGTGCGTGGTCTTTTATGAACTCCATTTCCCAGGGTACCTTTCAGGTGGCTGCTCTCCTGGAGGAAGTTGAGCCACTGGTTTCCTTGGGTGTTGGGCGGAGACACGAGGTCGTCGTCCTCGTCCTTCAGATACTGCACACACCAGCAGACGCGCCTGACATTAGAGACACTGGTCCCAGACTAGCGGTTCAGTCCACACGTCACATCAGCTCCCCCACAATGCAACGCTGCAGTCCTCCTCACCTGGCCCACGCGCTCCACATTGAAGTACTTCCCCTTGCGGTCGAACAGCTCTTCATTCTGTCAAGTCACACATTAGTTCATCATTGCAAACGGATGATGTCAGGTATTACAGGAACGGAAAGAGTTCACATTTCAGGAACTAGATGTCACATATTATTACAGGGCGACACCGTCTCTCTCACCTCACTGAAATGCTCAGACAGGAAGTCAGCCACAAAGGAGATGTCCTTCTGGGTCATCTGAGAGGGGTCAAATACAGCACAGCATTACGACATTAAAGGTCTGGTTCTGTGTTCTGGATGGGGTGCAAGACGGGTTCTCCTAACCTTGTTGAGCTCGGGGGGAACATGTTCCTCACACATCCTTAGCATTGCTGCAGGAGAACACAAGAAGGCAAACACACATCTGTGAGTTCACTGCGAATGTATTAAGGAAATGCAACGTGCATTGATTCATATTCAATTCAATATTTTTATGGATATCCTGGATAATTCCCTCCCCTATCCCGTGAACTTTTAATGTAGAAGTTTAATGTGATTTGGACCTTCTATGGGACATACTAAGCCACATTATCATAGATAATCAACTCTTACCCACGTACAGCCAGCGAAAGAAGGCCTTAAAGTTCTTCATACTTTTGTCAATGACTCTGTGGGCGGGAAACCAACTGAGTTAAAACAGGACAGAGGAGACGCACACATGGACTCTCTGGGTGGAGAAATCAATGCAACTCACTGCAGGAGTTCATTAGCTTTCAGGGAGAAGGAGCCCACAGCGGTGATGGCATCTGAACACCGGAAGGAGGAAAACTCACTCAGATCAATGGTGTCATTACGGGATATAAATGGTTTTATTAATGCTTTGGCTTCTACTCAGGGATCTGTTGTGGTTCTTCTAGTCGCTGTGTGTTTGGTTACAGTTAACTACAGCAGCAGATGTACGAGACCCAGATATACGGGTCTAGTGGTGTGTTTGGTATAGGTGGTTCTATAGGTTCTATAGAATGTAACTGGTTCTGTTCTGTAAGGTTCTTGACAAGTTGTGTTTCTGGTTCTATTGGCGGTGCGTTTGGAACCTTCTATATAAGGCATAAGATAAGGCATATGGTTCTGTAGCATATGGTTCTAGTTGTGGTTCTGGTTCTAGTGGCGGTGCGTTCGGTACCTTCTATAGCAGCTGCATTGAGGCCCAGGGGCTCGAACTTGTGCTTCCACAGACACATCCCTCGCACCTCACTGAGGTGGTACAGCAGAGCCTCGGAACCACTGGAGACAAGAGAGAAAGTCATGAATACAAGTCCTGGAAACGACAGAGAGACCCACTGAAAGTGACAGGTAGCTTTGCCAGTGTAGCTTTACCAGTGTTTACCCCCAACCCCTGTAATGGGCGAAACCCTGAGAGAGAACACAGGAGGGGGAGGCCTCCTTCTAAGGGTGGTTACGAGTACAGCAGGTGTTGAATGGGCGGGGCCTATGGTAGATTGACCAGGTGTGGTGACGGTAGTGATGTTTACCTCTGCAGGTGGCTGATGACCAGCTTCTGGATGCTGCTGTAGGACGACTCGATGGACTGGCCGAGCTTCTTCAGACCCTAGCACAACAACCACCGCACCAGGTAAGTTACAACTGACTAATGAGCAACCACAGTTACATGTACTTGCATGCATTGTGCTTTCATTCACACACCCCGCTTACCTTGACTGTGAGCTGGTTCATGAGCAGGGCCTGTAATTCAGGGCTGCATACAAATAAGAGGAAAGAACATGTATATCAAGGCTGAAGACACATTTACACGTCATATGCATAAGAGGATCTAATGTAAAATAAATTGTCAATTAAGACTAATATGTTAATTAAATATATTGAGGGAATTACAAAAATAATTGTGAGGAAATAATGAATTCAATATAAGTAGGAGATAATTAATCAAAGATAAATCAGATGTAATGAGGAAATAATGAAAGACAATGCAGGTAATGATTCTCACCTGGACTGTCCCCACAGTAACAGCTCTAGAAATTCATCCTGCACCTGAGTGCTGGTGTTCTTCTCCTACAAATTGCACGCACACACACACACACACACACACACGTAAAGATTTGCTATCCACCTACGTTACAGATCATGGAGAAACAGGGTAGGTAACGTTCAAGACATCCTGTCCACCTGAACGAACTTGGTGAGGCGCAGGTCCATCTGCATGAGGATCTCCTCCCAAGCCTCGCACATGCAGGTGAGGGACAGACGCAGGTACTGCAGCAGCGTGGAGATGTGGCTGAACTTCCGCGCCATCCGGGTCACCTCGGGCAGACAGTCCGACAGAAGCCCCGTGTCCAGCTGACCACACAGACACCGAGACACACACACACACACACACACACAGACAGACAGACAGACAAACAGACAGACACGCACACAAGCACGCACGTTGTATGCTCTGTTTATAATTATTTTGTAGTCTACAAAATCAGCAACATATTTAACATCTATTTGTTGTCCTTCCATTGCTGGGACTTTTCACCTCTGGGACGAATACATTATTATGGGATGTTATGTTATGTTATATTATGGGATGTTAATATGTTAGGCAGGAGGAGGTGGAGGCCTCACCTGGACGTAGCAGATCTCGGGGGTCGTTGTCCACCGAGCGGACCTCCGTGACAACTGACAGGGACTTCAGGTCGGTGGACAGACTGAGGCTGCGGCAGCTTCCCGGGACCTGGACACAGGAGCCGCGTTAGGACAAGACGCTAGCAGATCATGGGTGTGGCCATGATGGACTGACAAGACAGGTGAAGACCACGCCCTCCTCCTCTCCTCACCCCACTGAGCGTTGCGATGCGGTACATCCCGTAGGCGTAGAGCTCCACGCAGCCGGAGGCCCCGCCCACAACCAGGATGTTGAGTCTGGAGGGAAACAGGAAGTGACATCAGTCCAACCATGTAGCACAACACATCAGTGGAGTATTCCCTCCTCGTTGTGAACCTTGACCCCAACCGTACCTGACGTCTCCCAGCAGGTTCATAATCTCATCTGATTTCTCCTCACTGAAACGGAAGAACCCAAAACAACAAGACATATACATGATTATAATTCAGTACTATATATCAGCGATAAATTGGAATTGAGTTTGACAGTTTTGAATAGGGAGTAAAAGTGATGCATACCTGAATATATTTGATGTTGTGCTGTAGCTGAGGGTGAAGCAAAATGGTGTCAGTACAGTTTTAATATGGTATTCATATGTTATTAATTAGCGGTCGACCGATATGGGTTTTCAATGGCCGATGCCAATATTTAGACAGCTGATATTATTTATTGTAGAATGGTGGAATTGACACAAGGGGGAGCGCTAACGTTGTTCCACAGCCGCCACACATCAGCCGAAATGCCAGATATCAGTGGATTAATCGGCCGGCCGCTATTTGGTACAAAAGAGGCCCATCTCCTTGTGTGAAATACTCAAATCAACATATCAATTTCAATATTTCGTATGTATAGTAGTACAATTACCTTTTTGGAAGCGCTGGTAATTTAGGAAGAAAAAGTTTGGATTCGTCTTCAGAGTTGTAGAAGGAATTGAGGACACTGGAAGACACGGACCAGGTGTTACTGGACCAGGTGTTACTGGACCAGGTGCTCAATCAGAGTATAATATACTGTACTATACAACCTTATTATAACATAATGTGTATTAATGGAAAGATTGAGGCTTGTGGTGTCTACCTGCTCTCCTCCACCACCTCCATCCAGTGCATGCAGGACACAGCGTTCTCCACCGTGAACAGGTGGAGAATCTCCGCCTTCTCCACATCACACAGGACAACCTGCTTGGTGTCGCCCAGGGAGAAGGCCAGGACTGTGGGACAGGAAGATGGTGGTTACATGACAGCAGGTGCTCTTTTGAGTGGGCATCATTTAATTAACTTCTCATCAATAACCACAATAGACTATTTACTACATTTCCAACTAATGAAGGGACGTCAGTTCCTTACTCTTTCCATCGGGTCTCCAGGCCAGAGCTGTGATCTCCTTCCCTGTGTGCTCCGTGGCTGGGAGGCTCCACACACGGTGGAAGTGGGACAGACGATGTAGCAACAGCTAGAGAGAATAACAACACACACACAGCCATTTTATTTGACTAAACTACAACTACAACATTCTGGATAGAGAACTCGTGCTTCTAAGAGACAGAGGCAAGCAATAGTGTAGAGCTGTTTCCTAAAATGATCTTCGTTCGACTCAAATTCATGTGCAATAAGAGTCATGTGCATTATAATAACCAACTACAACAGGATGTAGACTCTACATCCTGTTGTAGTTGGTTATTATAATTAAACTAAATTTTGTAGAGGCTTGGGAAGAGAGCAGAAGAGAGCAAGGTTTTATCAAATAAACACCCAAACAACCCTCCCTCCCTCCCTCCCTCCCTCCCCAGGTTCCCCAGCCAGCGAGCAGCTCCCCACCTCCCGCGGAGGTGTTGGCCAGCGGCGGAGTCTAGGTCTCGTCTTGGCTGGACCAGGCCATGCACAGCACCGGGGTGGGCAGCTGCTTCTCCCCAACCTGCCGGAACGCGGGCATCCTTCAGGCTGGGAAACCTGGGAGGAAAAAACACAGCGTTTAGAATCTGACATGAGACAACCAGACAACAACAACAACAACAACACACCCCAGTAGAGTAGAAGAGAATAGAATAGAACTTTATTATTCCAGAAGGAAATTGGTGTGCCAGGTTACATAGCAATACAGTACAATAAAACAACATGGAAATCAACAGAATGATAAAAAGAAATAAACTAACAATAAACTAACTAGTCAGTCACTGACAGCTTGCTCTCAAACGTTGATCACGTGGATAACACGCATGGTTTACTGTATTTGTGGGCTCAGTGTTCTGTTATACACGTGTTATTGTCTTATATTAGTGTAATCTAGTGTGTATATTGCTCCAAATGCATGGTGGGTAACGAGCTAGCTGCTGTATGTATGTGTACAACTAATGCAGACACCAATACTGTGAAGATAGTAGTAATACCACAGTAGTAACCAAGTAGAAGATACAGTCTGTGGTCAGTAATAGATCCTTAAATAATCTAATCTCATTAAAGAACCATCAGATCAACAGTTTAGGATAATAACACCACCAGCAGCAACACTGTGTGCTGTCAGGGTGACAACTCTGCTATAAAACACGTCAACTCTGTGACATCACGTCGCTTACCGCGTCAATAACGTAACAGAAGAGTAACAGAACACAGCAGGACGCGTCGGACGTCATCTGCTTCAGTTTCACGTCACGATGCTGGGACGCCGTGTTGTTTTCGCGCCATCTTGGACCTCTCGACCAATGGCAGCGCGGCGACGGAGCGCGGGAAGGACGCGAGCGCGGGAAGGACACACCGAACCAAAAGCGATTCAGAATCCCAGCGCCCCCCCGGTGAGAGCACGTCATCTACTGCTGTGTTACATTCATTATTATGTAGTTATTTATTCAATATAGGTGATTCAATATTAGTTAAATATCAGCCAATTGTATTGACTAAAGTATAATAGTGCTCTGTAGCGACTTTAGTTAAATAATTCAGTTAATTAATACGCTAATCTAATTCAGCGTCAATGTTTTTGTCACGTTGTTTAGCTCGTTTAAAACAGTTTTAAGACAGATGAATACATTGAATTAATATTGAGTCAGAAATTATCTATAACCCACCATGGGTTGATTTGTATCTGGGTCGCCATTGGATAAATCAATTATCTCAATTATGTTAATTGATAGGCGACCTGCTGTAATGGGGGAGCTGGATGTGTGTGTGTGTGTGTGTGTGTATGGAAATAAATGTATAAAGCACCTTTCAAGACCAGGGTTACAAAGTGCAGTACAATGCACACAATGAGAAAAAATAGATATGAGATAAAAAAAAGAAAATGAAATGACAATATAAAAACAATAAAACACTAACACACTAAAGGACACAAACACAGAGGTCAAACACAGACAGTAACAATGATAAGACTACACAGAAAGACAAGCCCACATCACAGAACAAAGTGCTTACGAAACAGGTGAGTTTTTAACAGCTTTTTAAAGCTGTGGACTGACTGCTGTTTTTATGAGCACATATCTGTGTGTGTGTGTGTGTGTGTGTGTTGCCGCATGAGCTCATCTGTCTGTTTGTCTGCATCGGAGTGTGTGTGTGTCTCTGTATCTGTGTGTGTTGCCACATGAGCTCATCTGTCTGTCTGTCTGCATGGGAGTGTGTGTGTCTCTGTATCTGTGTGTGTGTGTCTCTGTATCTGTGTGTGTGTGTGTATCTGTGTGTGTGTCCAGTACGTCTCTATCAGTAGATAACCATAGAGCCAGAATAGCAGTGAGACACTGATAGGAGCCCGGCCACAAATAGACTAAATAGTGTTCAGCTCATCGTCTCCTCTCCAGTAATATGTTACAGTAATACAGTAATAAGTTACAGTAATACCGGTATGTGGAGTGGCAAGGAGAGGACTCTAACTACTCCACAAAAAAAGCTTAAATGAGGACGCGCTCTCCTCCCAGCGAAGACCTTCCCACCGCCATGCACTGTTAACTAGCTCTAGCGTTCAGCACGAGCTGTCAGGTCTCATTATCACATTAGCAAGTAGCTGAATATTGTATGACCTCAGATTGGATCGAGCTAATCATGTCATGTGTCATCACGTGTGTCCGTTTACACACAGGCATGTGGATGTTGGGTAAATCGAGGTGTAGCCTGTAGTGAACCTGACACACACACACACACACACACACACACACACACCTGCATTCACAGAAAACACACATGCATTTAATTTTACATTCACACACACACTCACACACACACACCTGCATTCACAAAAACACAGATGTAGTCACAGAAAACACACATGCATTTAATTTTACATGAACACGCACAAACATGTGCATTCACCCACTAACACACTCACACACACACGCATGCATTCACCCACGAACACAAACAAGCACACTCACAAAAAACACACGCATTCACCTGTTCACACACAAACACAGCCATTCACACACACACATTCACACACACACACACACACGTACACACACGTACACATACGTACACACACACACGTTCACACACATTCACATACACACATTCACAAACACTCACTCACACTTATTCCTGATATATTACACAAGTGGTCTAATCCCCATATGCCACCTTTCCCTCCCTCACCCTCACCCTCCCTCACCCCTCTCTCCCTCCCTCCCTCCCTCTCTCTCCATGGAGTGTGACTCTCTGTGTAACCTGAACCGGGCCCAAATATAGCCCCACACAGCGAGCCGTCTGCCCGGGGACAGATGGGAAGGCAGGCCTCCGCCGAGACCCCGCAGTCGAACCCAGGACCCTCCACTCTCTGTCCAAACAGCACCACCACTCCTCTCCTCGGAAGAGACACCTCTCTTTTCGCCTCCGTACAAATTTTTCATAATTTAGAGCATAAAACAAGAAGAATCCTGGAATCGCTCCGTCAGAGGGAAGCTGTGAGATAAACCGCCACCGTTAGGTGAGTTGTTGTTGTGTTGTCTGGACGTTACTGCTGCGGTGGCCATGTTGTTGTGTGTGTGTGTGTGTGATGGTGTGGTAGGTTTAGCACAAACCTGTGTTCACTAAATACATTTTTTTTTAATTGAATTAAAAAATTAATGATTTATTATTTTATTTTTATTTTTATGAATTTGTATTCTTTGAAAAGCAAAAATGCTGGCTCTGGCATTACATTGTGACACAATATTTGTGAATTAAAATCTTAAATAAAAAAATATACACTCACTGATTCTTATCGAATGCACTTTTAATTCATTAGAGTTTATGTAACCGCACAAGAATAGAAGATGAGTCGACTCTGCTGTCTGTGAGCGACCAGCGCAGCGTCCTCCACTCCACTGTAGACGCTGTTAATATTTAAAATGTTCCACATTCATATTCTATCACCGCAGCGGACTATCGGTACCATCGTTCTCCTTGATGAGATGTTTAAACTTGTTGGTCCATCCGTGACGTGACGTCGTGACGCCCCTGCGTGGCCCTGTTGCCCCCAGTGACTCTCTCTCTCTCCCTCTCTCCCACTCTCTCTCTCTCTCTTCCTCTCTTTCTCTCTCTTTCCCTCTCTTTCTCTCTCTCTCTCTCTCTCCCCCCTCTCTCTCACCCCTCTCTCCCCTCTCTCTCCCACTCTCCCCCCTATCTCTCTCTCTCTCCCTTCTTCTCCATCTCTCTCTCCATCTCCCTCTCTCTCGCTCTTCCTCTCCATCTCTCTCTCTCCCACTCTCCCCCTCTCTCCCTCTCCCCCCCCTCTCCATCTCCCTCTCTCTCTCTCTCTCTCTCTTCCCTCTCTCCCTCTCTCTCTCCTGTGGCGTCTCTCCGCCGCTCTGAAACGCACCCGGCAGGATTAAAAATAACAGCTGCTCTGTACACCGTCGTCGCCAGTCACCCTCACCCTCCGATCTCAACACACACACACACACAACACACACACGTGTATATCAACTGCTGGAGCACAGCCATTTTATCAACACAGTTGTGAGATTGCATGTATCTGCAGGAAAATGTCAGGCACGTGGAGCATGTAGTGTGTGGTTGTAGTGTGATGATGTCTCAGAGGCAGGCACAAAGGTAACGTCAAGAAATGCCCAGAGTTTAAATGTGTCACAGGATAATCATCAGCCTATAAATAATCAGAATAATTGTGGAACTTATACATGTACAGTACGATATACCGTACTGTACATGTGTTCCCCTATTAAGAAAACATGTGACAGTAATGACACTTAGGGAATGGTTGAAATGCGTTACATACAGTAGCTTGAGCACAGGTTCCAGTATGAGGTAGCAAGGGCCCAGTGGTTCTCTACTGGTCTAGCCTCAGGACCAGGTCTCCACTGGTCTAGTTTCAGGACCCACTCGTGTGTCATTAGTCATTAAGTCACGAAACCGCAAATAAAATGTATTTACCAAGTCCAGCTCTCAACAATGCCTTCATATACTGATTAAAAAAATATTGAGCGAACAAAAAGCTGCAACAATTGGGGCTAAACTCAATACAATAGTTAAGCCACTGAAACATGAATCAACGGTGAAACATGAATGAATTAATGGGTTTCTTCCTAAAGATTAGGGTTTGGCATACGCTGTGCTACCCACTTATGGCCCGCGACCCACCAGTTGAGAATCACTGGGCTGGACCCTGAGCGCAAAACCCACCCAGTCCTGTGAAGAGCATGGCTGCTGTTCCTGGGAGAGCATCGGCCATTAGACAGCTCATAGCCACATTTCCGTCACCTTGAATGTTGTTCTTATTGTTGTCATCTGCATGACGTCTGTCTCTGTCCGGAACAAGCCAGTAGTTTAGTGGTCAAAAGGGCTGTAACTTCCATTAGAGAATGACATAATCCTGAATCCTCAAACCGTCTGAACTCGATGACCTCATGACGCTAATATGCTTCAGGTCCTGTTGTTAACATCCCGGGTTGTTGGGCTGCTGATGTTGTGAGTGTAATCATTCTAAATTAAATATGAGTAGTAGAGAGCTAGCTTCCAATATAAGTGTACTGTATGTACTCTCACACAACATCTCGTCATTTAGCACAATATTTATAATCACGCCTCGTTTGTTCACATGGAGAACACCGGCCTTCAATTGCCAACATCAGACTTGTCTACAAACCCGTCTTTCTTTCTTTCTTTTATTTACATGCACGCACACCAAATGCACTTTTTTTAAAGCCGTGCCATGCTACAGTTTTTCCTCTATTGTTTAAACGTGTTGCTTGTTGTTCACTAAGGGTGTGTTTACCTTGTTTACCTTGCAGGATGCAGGACGGGAGTTGGACTCTGGAGCCCCTCCCCTCCCTGCTGCAGAAAGTCCATGCAGGGGGAGGGGCTTCTGACCTGGACGGGGGCGTGTTCTCCGAGGCGTCCTCCGACCTCTACCTGGACACCGGAGACACCGGAGACTTCGCCGACCTGACCGCCTTCCTCAGCGCCGATGAGATCAACCTCAGCCTGGACCTGGCCTGGGAGGCCTTCGGAGACGAGCCCGACGGTCCGGGTCCGGCCTCCCCCAAACCCACGCAAGAGGAGCCGGTTCTCCACTCTCCCCCCTCCATCCCCTCCCCCCCGCCCTCCCTCCCGCCCCCCCCCTCCATCCCCTCCCCCCCGCCGGTCCACACACCGCCCCCCATTCCCAGGTTTTCCATCCCCATCTCCCCCCCCGACCACCCAAACAAAGCTTTTTTCCCTCCGGACACCTCCTCCTCCAACGTGCTGTCCAGCAAAACCGTACAGACCTCCAGCGAGATGTCTCACACCTCGGCAGAGAGGTCCAAGGTCCACAGGGTCCACACGGCCCCAGTCTACAAGCAGGACGGGCCCCGGCTGCTCCACCACGGACTGGAACTCAACGATCGCGTGGCGTCGGCCACAGAGTTCTGCAGCCGAGCCGCCACCTTCATCGAGGAGCTGTCTTCGCTCTTCAAAGGTGCCCCCGGCCGCCCCACCGAGCAGCCGGCGGCCGAGGAGGAGTCTTCCTCCCCTGACAGTGGCTACCTGTCGCCCAGGAGCCAGCGGATGCCTCCGGTGGGCGCCGTCTCTGTCCTGCCCCAGCCACCCCAGCAGCCACCTCCGCCGGCCACCACCGCCGCCGCCGGCGGGGGGGTGCAGCCGCAGGGACCCTCGGTCCCAGCAGGGCCTGTGGGGTACCAGACCTCTTTGGGGGCTCAGAACCAGAGAGGACCGCTATCCCCACCCATTTTCACCCAGAAGCTGAGGAGTCAGGAGGTGGCAGAGGGAAGCCCCATTCAACTGGAGTGCCGAGTCGGCGGAAATCCACTCCCCCTCGTCCGGTAAGGTTCAACCTCTCCTCAAATGTTGGTCAGGTTCAACCTCTCCTCAGCTCAGATGGTCTGGTCAAGTTTAACCTCTCCTGAACTTCTGGTCAGGTTCAACCTCTCCTCAAATTCTGGTCAGGTTCAACCTTTCCTCAGCTCAGATGGTCTGGTCAAGTTTAACCTCTCCTCAACTTCTGGTCAGGTTCAACCTCTCCTCAAATTCTGCTCAGGTTCAACCTTTCCTCAGCTCAGATGGTCTGGTCAAGTTGAACCTCTCCTCAACTTCTGGTCAGGTTTAATCGCTCCTCAACTCAGTTAGTCTGGTCAGGTTCAACCTCTCCTAGACGTAGATTACTGCCCTTAATGTCACTGGTTCCACTCTCAGTAGCTGTTCACCAATACTACCAAGAGGTCTTTGAGCAAGGCACTTGAATGCAACAGGCTGGATATTTGGTCAATGATTAATGTGTGTGTGTGTGTATGTGAAGATGTATTGACTGAGGACATGTTCACTCAACAAATTGCGACTTGCTGTCTCTTTGTTTAGATATATACATTATATAAGTGCAAAGTTGTGTTATTGTTATACCCCTGTGCTTGTGAGCTTTCTCTCTGATCCTGAAGCCCAGAAGGTTCCTGACGGGCCTCAACCAGAGGGCTGTTTTAGGATAAATACCCTTGGCCCACTTTCAGAGCACTTGACTTGCTTACGCAGACATTCCTGTCACTGTAGTTATGAGCACCACAGCAGCAGCAGCAGCAGCCGCAGCATTCAGAGAGATAGCGTGTCTATGCTAGCATTATATCTGCCCAACCTACAGCCCCCCTGACCATCCCTGGAAGGACCGATCCCTCCACTGTGTTCCTTCTCAAGGTTTCTTCCCTCTGGGAGTTAGGGTAGTTTTTCCTCTTCATTGAGAGGGTTTAGAGTTAGGTGTTGTGGTTTAAAGTGGGCATGAGAAGCCTTTGGAACTGTGATTGACAGAGAACCATCATGCTTGGCCATGTTCTAATATAAAAGTGTAATTTGAGTGTTGTCGTCCGCAACATCAACTCTGTTGGAGCCATTGGCATCGTTGGTCCCGAACTAGCGTTGAAGCAGAACTCTCTGATAGAGGAAAATACTTCCTGTTCCTGAGCATTCGTTTTTAAGAGTTATACAAAAAAACATTGACTTGATTTTGGCTTGATATCAGCTAGCAGCTAGCAGCCAGCAGCTAGCAGCGCTACTGCTACTGGAGGTGATCTGGGTGCAGATCAGCGGCGTGTTGACATGCTGCCTCGCAGACCACCTGCTGTGGTCACCAGGGGACTTCCAGGCCTCATCTCAGAGCTTTTGTCAATCCCACCCGCCGGCCACGGTCGGTCAGAGAACCAGGGCCCCCCACCCGGCAGTTGTAGGAGTTCCAGTTCGGGGTGCCGTCCCTCCCACCCCCATCCCCCGTCCTATAACCCAGCTCTCCTACACACCGTAACTCATACCAGTCCACCGGTAAAGTAAAAATACACCCCCTCCCCTCTCTTGTTTCCTGATGTGTCAACTTTAAGACCACGGCGACCTCCTCGCTGTTTACTACAAAGTCCTTGCGACAACTAATTAAAGCGATGCTAAGCTTGGTGACCGTCTTTCGAAATGTCCGACCCTCTCTCTCTCTCTCTCTCTCTCTCTCTCTCTCTCTCTCTCTCTCTCTCTCTCTCTCTCTCTCTCTCTCTCTGAACCTTTGGTCGACTGCAGTTCTGTGTGATTCTATGTTTGGATGTCATACACCGCTTGTGTAACTGGGGGTCCGGAGGCTGCAGGTTAAAGACAGGCCCCTGGGTGATGTTTTACTGGCCCTCTCCTCTGGGCTATGGTGGAGGGTGGGTGAGGGGGGGGGGGGGGGGTGTATTAATAGTTTCCAGGCCAACAGGAGCCTGGGTCTGGAATGCCGGCAATGCCATGACGGGGCGCCTTCCTCTGTCAGGTCCCGTGTCTCTCCACACCTTCTTGGGGATCAGATAATGTAAAGGAGGAGTGTTGTTCTGCCCAGGAGAGGAGCCGGGCCCTGGGCCCCAGGGCCCCGCGGGGGGGGGGGGGGGGCACGCCCTGCTGAGACTAACACCAGAAATAACAGCCTCTGCACGGTCACGTCCACTTTATTCACAGCACCATTATCACAATTACAGCGTCTCCACGGGCCCACATTATCCTAAACACTGCAGAACGCTACGCCCAGAAGGGAAAGGGAAAAACTCAACCGGAACGGTAGAACCATTGAGAAGGAACTCACAGGAGCGTCTCGAGAGTAGAATGAAATGTGTATTACAAAAATAACGTTTACGTTAAGTTTGAAGGGGAATCCAGCGGTATTTATCCGGCTGAGCTGTGTGCGGGTTTTAAGTAAGTACACACCTCTTCTAAGATCTGACAGATTTAAGTGGACAGTAACATCTACATCTATCAATGTCCCAATACGAATGGTCGACTTGCTGTAGAATTAATCTGTCGGGGCCTGTGGTCAGAGAGCCATACAACATTTGATAACACGTAAAGAGGAAAAGTCAATATTTCGGGGTAAGAGGATGCTGTATCTCCCGGAGACACTAGAGGGCAGCAGGGTACTCTCTCCACATCAAACGGGTCGCTTCTCAAAGTTAAACCATGACAACATCTACATCTAAATAGAGAAAACAGCTCGGGTCAGACATTATCTTTGCAATCGGCTGAGCGTTTCCATTTCCCTTCTGTCCCGCACGCACGGAAACAAACCATCACTCAGTCGCGTCGTTTTAATGTGGTCTCGTCCAACCAGCGAGAGCCGTAACCTTTGGTAAAACCATATTACATTTCTATTGTTGGAGCCAGAAGTAGTTCAGATGAAATACTGTCCACCAGTCTTAGTAGCGGGGCCAAGGGTTTGCTGACAGACATGATGTGTGCGTGTGCGTGGTCTATGAGACAAACTCTTTGTACGTGTCATGTCTGGAAAAACCCAGAGATTGGTTGACAGAGGACACTACGGTGAGGACATGATTGTGTGGGCTTCTGTGTGTATGGACCATTTCGTTCTGCGGCAGATGCTATTCTCCCCACAGTGAATTCAGAGACAGCGCATTGTGAGTCATGCATTGGGAATCGAACCCCGTTCCTTTGTGCCGCCCCCCCCTGCCAGGTCCTGGTGGGGAGGTGATGCTGGAGTCCGTCTCCACATGAAAGCCTCTCAACTGTCCGGCGCTGCGCGGTGTTCCGCACCGTTTAATGGTCCAGGAAGTTTACTCTCCATTTAATGACTTCCTCCCGTGTTTTGTTTCTCATTACTTTTTATTTTATCGCTAATAAAACCCGCTTTGCATGTTGAACCTGCAGCCACGAGGCCTTGGACTGTTTACACATGTGTGCTTGGGTTGCGATTCCTTTTTGCGTGCAGACGCACACCTGTGTGTGGTGTGTGTGTGTGTGTGTGTGTGTGTGTGTGAGTGTTGGTTGCAACGCTGCATGAGGTCCAACCACCCCTGGAAAACCCCCTAGAGCCCTGCTTCTCTAGAGCCCTGCTTCATCTCTAGAGCTGTGCTTCATCTCTAGAGCCGTGCTTCTTCTCTAGAGCTGTGCTTCTCTAGAGCCCTGCTTCATCTCTAGAGCCGTGCTTCTTCTCTAGAGCCGTGCTTCATCTCTAGAGCCGTGCTTCTTCTCTAGAGCCGTGCATCTTCTCTAGAGCCGTGCTTCTTTAGAGCCGTGCTTCTTGAGAGCTGTGCTTCTTCTCTACAACCGTGCTTCTTCTCTAGATCTGTGCTTCTCTAGAGCCGTGCTTCTTCTCTAGAGCTGTGCTTCTTCTCTAGAGCCGTGCTTCTTCTCTAGAGCCGTGCATCTTCTCTAGAGCCGTGCTTCTTCTCTAGAGCTGTGCGTCTCCTTGCGTGTGGCTGACCAAGCAGGCTGAAGATGGATAGTATCTGATTACATTTTACGCACAATATTGTATGAATGTCTTTCTGGGATTAACTGCCAGTAAAGTGAATATGACAGAACGCCCTTTCCTTCCAGCCAAAACAGTCCTGTGTCACTTCCAATGGATGAATATCTTCCCTAAAATGGTGGACTGATGATTATGTAAGCTCTTCTTTGGCTCCTCGAAGAACAATTTCAAGTAATCGCAATTTTATGGCTCTGCCAACGGAGAAGGATCCAGGATAATGACCGGGTGCTGCGGCTCTGCAGTTTTCCTTTCTTTTTTACATTTTAAAGCGATAGAGGTGGAATCCGTGGCTTGGCGCTGGGTGTGGCTACCGGTGGGCGTGGCTCGTGGTACTGTGGGGGCGTGTCCTGCCGCGACCCAAGGTAATATGGAGTGTTTTGGCCGTGACCTGTTGTGGTCAACGTCTGTTACGGTTCAACATCAAATTGTGGGCTGTGTTGGGTGTGGTCTGCGGTGTCGAGGGCTGTAGGGGCGTGGCCTGGCCATGCAGACGGGTGTGGATGTGTGCCGTGTCATGGAGGAATTGTAGGTCATTTTTAAAGAAGAAGACTTTTAAGGCTGCTCAAAGTTGGAGCCTGATGCTTGTAGTGGTGCATGTGTGCATCTGTGCCGATATGTGTGTGTGTGTGTGTGTGTGTGTGTGTGTGTGTGTGTGTGTGTGTGTGTGTGTGTGTGTGTGTGTGTGTGTGTGCTGAATGAATAAGTTCTTTATTCTTACTAGATTGAATAACTGCTATTGATGCTTACCAGCACACGTTGCATGAACGTCTGAGAAATCTAATTTGTGCATCTGTGTGTGTGTGTGTGTGTGTGTGTGTGTGTGTTTGCATGGATAAGAATTGTATGAACACAATTGGATGTGTGAGGTCTGATTTGAACAGGACTGCATCTGATTAGTCATGAAGACAATTGAGTACCGGTTCCAGCCCGGAGCAGGGAAGTCCCTGGCCCGGGCGGTCTGGGAGGCTATTTGAAGGTATTTGGTTCCGATAATCCCGCCCTGCGTTCGCGCTTGTGTTGCAGCCAATGTGGCTTTAGGATGGAGAACAGAGAGCGAGGCTTCGGTCCGGGCCAACACGCAGAACCACACTGCAGTGAAACGACACAAGCACGGTTCTTAGGCTGCTTGTGGACTTTAGCGACAAATATAGTAGGTTACACACACACACACACACACACGTACACACTCTCTCACAATTCATCTGTCGTCAATATACAGCAAGGAGGAGGATGAATATTTAACTTAGCCTAAGCTTTTTTCTTAGGTTAAGATGTTCTTGTCTTATCTGTAGCCAAAATGTTTGACTTATGAACTTTACGTCCATAAACCAAACCTAACAACTCCCCCCCTCCCCCCCCGACCTTCATTTGACCCCCAGGTTCGCCCACAGGCTAGCTTAGCAACACTAGCGTCAGCCTCAGGCGGCAATAAGTGACCGCTTGTTGACTCATGACATAGCTTAGCGTAGCTGCTAAGCTAATTGCTCGCCCCCCCTTTCAGACGTCTGCCGTGTTTGATCTCTGCAGGAGAGGATGAGAAATTATCGGAAGAAGAATGACCCGTGATAAAGAAAATATGACACATTTTGTTCTTCTTGTATTTTTATAGCGTTAGTGGTGTGTGTGTGTGTGTGTGTGCGGCGGTGATGTCATAATGATGTCGCCGATCTAAAGTGGAGATAAGTAGTGATGTGGGAGCAGAGGAGGCCCTCTCTGCTTTCCTGCCCCCCGGTGGAGACGTTTGGCATCACACCGGCGGGGAGGTTTGAGTGGCAGGGAGCCGCGCGGTCGGCGTGGGGATTCTGTTGTGCCCGCGCGAAGTTGTCAGTGTGACGCGTTGGCTAGTTCACACATCACTGGCAACTGTGTCTGTGAAGGAAAATAAGGAGTGTGTGTGTGTGTGTGTGTGTGTGTGTGTGTGTGTGTGTGTGTGTGTGTGTGTGTGTGTGTGTGTGTGTGTGTGTGTCATTAGGTATATATGTCTTCCTCTGTGAATGTAATCCTCTGGAACATATGGGATTTTTTGTGGAATTGTATTGACAGTCTGATGTTATCTTACGTCACCAAGGTGCTACACACACACACACACACACACACACACACACACACACATTTTGTGGTTTCATCTCAGTGAAAACATTTGCTCCTATAGAATCCATCTGTCTGCCTGCCTGTTTGTCTGCCTGCATGTCTGTCCGTCTGTCTGCTTGTCTGTCTAACTGCCTGCCTGTCTGTCTATCTGCCTGCCTATCTGTCTGTCTGTCTGTCTGTCTGCTTGTCTAATTGCCTTCCTGTCTGTCTGCCTGTCTGCTTGTCTAACTGCCTGCCTGTCTGCCTGCCTGACTGCCTGCCTGTCTGCCTATCTGTCTGTCTCTCTGTTAGCCTGTCTGTCTGTCTGTTGGCATGTGTGTCTGCCTGTGTGTTGGTCTTGACATGTTTTCATTGATGTTTAAAATGACGTAGTTCACATCATCTTAAAATAGCTTTTTATAGATTCTTGTAACTGTTCGCCTCCCCTGGAACAATAAAGTTTAATTTGATAGCTGAGGTGGGGGTGGGGGGGGGGGGGGGGGGAAGGGGGTGGGTTCTGGGAGGCATGTGGCCCCCTGGGGTCCCCACCTGGTGTGGGAACAGGGGCTCTGCTCTGCAGGTGCTACCCCCCCCCCCCCCCCGCCCTCCTCACCTGCGTGTGGAATCCACCTGAGAGAAGCTGCTCGTTAGATGCAGCTTACTGTAATCTGCGGTCTGGTGATCAGGTATCTGGCGCCATCTTCCATTCTTCCCCAGCACTTTGAATTCCTGCGCGGCTGCCAGCGGTTTGATCTTCTTCTGATTCACATGTCTTTAAGAGAGGTCGGGGGTCGGCCTTTTTAATTCAGAGGAATTTATAAGCGTTTTCTCTCTACTCCCGGGAAAGCGGACAAGAATCCACTGCCGCCCGCAGCGCCCGTTTTCAAGTGGGATTTTGTGAATGTGTTTTTCCGCTGCTCTGGGAATGTGTGTGTGTGTGTGAGGAAACTTGTTTTAGCAACAGTTAAGGAGAGTGACTCGCCTCTTGCTTCACACGCTTCTGGTCCTTCTGGACAGACGGACGGCTCTTTTAACGGCCTTTTTATTCCCTCATCTCTTCGCGTTTGTCTGTTCTATGACCCCCCCCCCCCCCGGGATCCTCTCCTCTCTGACCCTATAAGGCCTGACAGGATGCAAGTTATTGTTGAAATGTTGATGAGGAATTTGAGTGTCTCGAAGTGTTTTAGATTGCAGTTCAACATGTTATCCATCAGGAATGTGACGTGGTCTTTCAGTGGCTGTCCTCCCCACGGTCTTAGACTTAGAACACAGTCCTCACTAACTGGTTTAGAACACAATCATCTCCACAGTACTGAGTGTCGGTCCTCGCAGGCACGCGCGCGTGTGTGTGTGTGTTTGTGTTTGTGGGACCGCGCTGCGTCGGACTTTCGGGGGAACGGATTTCTTGTTGTTGTTATTTCCTTCTGGTTTCCTTGGAGCTAAATTAACAGGTTGTCATGGCGATGCGCCGGGGGCGGACCGCGGCAGAGTGACCGCAGGGTGAACTGTTCAGGCAAAACACAAATGTCCCCGTTCACAATGTTTATTGGTTTGCAACTATCGGACAATTGGAGTTTGTAATGATTTTGCTTTAGTGTGTGCCCCTGTGTGTGTGTGTGTGTGTGTGTGTGTGTGTGTGTGTGTGTGTGGATTTGTCTGTGTGTGTGTATGTGACATCATGCAGCCTAGAATTTGTAATGATTTGCTTTAATTATGTGTGTGTGTATATGTGTGCATGGGTGGATTTGTGTGTGTGTGTGTGTGACATCATACAGCCTTATCCATGTCTTTGAAGCAGACCTCCATGTAATTGGAGACTCACCTCGAAGCTGCAGAGACAGTGAGAGAGTCTCTTCTCGTCCTGAGCCAGGGGTTACAACTCATAACACACACAAACACACACACACATACACACACACACACTGTGTGCGTGTGTGTGTGTGTGTATGTGTGTGTGTATGACTGTATATAATGCCTATGTGTGTATGAGTGTGTGACGGAATGAGTGTTTGTCTGTTTGTGTATGTATGTGTTTGTGTGTGTGTGTGTGTCTCTTACCATCTGTCCTTAGCTACCAGCTGCTGTCTGAGCTCTCTCTCTCTCTCTCTCTCTCTCTCTCTCTCTCTCTCTCTCTCTCTCTCTCTCTCTCTCTCTCTCTCTCTCTCTCTCTCTCTCTCTCTCTCTTCCGCCCCCCCCCCCCCAACAGTACCTGTTGCTCTGTTAAGTGTGTGTTCTAATTGCTCTTGTTAGCTTGTCATGGAGGCAATGCTCTCCCTTTGTGTGTCAGGATACAGTCCTATCACATTACATATTCCTCACCCCCCTCCTCACCCCCCTCACCCAGACGTTACCCCCAGGAGAGTATGTGAGGTCACTTTCTCTCAAACTGTAGGGTTGTTGGTTCAAAGCCTGATTCCTCGAGCCAGACAACTCCGAGCTGCCTGTGTGTCCTTGCATGGTTGACTCTTTGAATGTGTGTGTGAATTGATCGATGTGTGTGACTGTGTGTTTGTGTGTGTGTCTGTGTGTGTGTGTGTGAGTGGATGAATGTGCTTCTGAATGGACGAATGTGTGTGTGTGTGAATGGACGGTATGAAAAGCGCTGTGTTAGTGTGGCTTCAGAGGTCAGGGTTGATGCGGAGCCAGGGAGGTCTGGGCCAGGCGGCTCCAGAACCAGAACCAAGCCTCAACTACAGAGAGCCCCGGGCTTCTCATGCTGAACATTAGAAACTCAGGAGAACCCAGTGAACCCAGAGAACACAGAGAACACAGAGAACAGGGCAGGCTAGAACACCTCCAGTAAAAACAGCTGTGAACGAGAGACACCCGAGGGACGTCTTGGTGAACCGAGATCTGAACCTTGAGGATTTGAACTTGCATCAGGTCACAGTTGAAGGGTTGAGATTCCCTCCCTCTCTCTCTCTCCCTCCTCTGCCTCCCTTGTGCTCTCCCTCTCTTTCCCTCTCCCTCATCCTCTGCTAACCATCCTCTCCCTCTCGCTCTCTCTCTCTCTCTCTCTCTCTCTCTCTCTCTCTCTCTCTCTCTCTCTCTCTCTCTCTCTCTCTGTGTATGGCATGCTCTCACCACTGGTGTGGAATGTGGCAGCTCTCTCTCTCTCTCTCTCTCTGTCTCTCTCTCTCTCTCGCTCACTCTCTCTCTGTGCTGTGTGCTGTGGCCCGGCGTCTCTCGCCCGCCCGCCCCCCTCGGCTCCCAGTGTCTTCCAGTGTCTCGCGGTGAGGTCTCCTGGTGGAGGAGGAGAGGCTCACTCACTGACACTCAGTTCCCCAGCATCCCAGACTCCCGTTCTCAGTCAGGCAGCCTTAGCACTTCCTGTCCAGGGACCCTAACTTCCTCCGGCCGCTAGCAGCACCGCAGGTAAGTTCAGGTCAGCTTTAGATCTGGGCTTTTTATTGGATGTCATCTGCTGTTGTTGTCTTGTGGTTGTCTCAGCTACTAGCTCTGTCTTTAGTGTAGTGTAGTGTGTAGTGTAGTGTGTAGTCATTGCTTTATTTTTGCTGTATTTTCTCTGATGAGCAGGCAGGATAGTCTAGTAGTCTAGAGCTCAGGGTTCAATTCCCAATATCGGCAGCCTCCCTGTAGGCAACCTTCGGCGAGACTGTGTCTGAATTCACTGTGTGGCGCTTTTTACTTTGGATAAAACTATCTGATAATAGACTCAATCATAACTGTAATGAAAGACGGAGTATATTCCATACATGTGTATTCTTGGTTTACATTAGATGTACAAGAGATGTGAATATATTATCGGTGAACATGTCAGTGGTGTCTGTCTGGGGTTGGTTCTGAGCATTGGGCTGGTCTTCAGGCATATACTGCTACCCGGGTGAGGGGGGGGGTGTGTGTGTGTGTGTGTGTGTGTGTGTGTGTGTGTGTGTGTGTGTGTGTGTGTGTGTGTGTGTGTGTGTGTGCTTTGTTGCTCAGCTGCTGTACATGTGTCTGTCACTGTCTAAGTAGGGACTATCTTTGTACATCTTTGGCATTTAACCCCCCCCCACACACACACACACACACACACACACACACACACACACACACACACTACTGTATTTGTGTACTGTATTCTGGTATTCAGTCCCTCACTCCCGTGTTCCCACTACGCTTCCTGTCTGCCGTGATTTCTCCTGGACTGAATCATCGCAGTGATTTTAGATTCATGATGTCACAGGCTGATGGGTGTGAGGCATCCCTCGGCCATCCCTGCCCCTCCAGTTGTCTTCCGTTCCAGAAAAATCCCCTGACCTTTGACCTTTGAACCAGGCCTAGATACACCGGCTATTTTTATTCTGGCCACAAGTTCCTCTTCCTCATCAGGATTGTTGTCGTCGTGTTTTGAGTGGAAGTGGACGATATTAAATGATGACACATCTTCAGATCATCCAGATCAAAGTTTAACAAGCTCTCGAACGAACATGGAAAGTGAACAAGGAGGCGTCCATGTTGTGCCCAACGTCTCCAGGGTTTGAGGTTCTGGTGGAACTTCTGGTCGAGGTTCTGGTGGAGGTTCTGGTCAAGGTTCTGGTGGAGCTTCTGGTGGAGGTCCTGGTCAAGTTCCTGGTCAAGGTTCTGGTGGAGCTTCTGGTCGAGGTTCTGGTGGAGCTTCTGGTGGAGCTTCTGGTGGAGGTTCTGGTGGAGCTTCTGGTTGAGGTTCTGGTCGTGGTCCTGGTGGAGGTTCTGGTGGAGATCCTGGTGGAGCTTCTGGTGGAGGTTGCCGTCGAGGTCCTGGTGGAGCTTCTGGTGGAGGTTCTGGTGGAGGATCTGGTGGAGGTCCTGGTGGAGGTTGCGGTCGAGGTCCTGGTGCCGCCGGAACACCGGACCGGTGTGCTTGTGTTGTGTTCCGTAAACAAGCAGCACTGTCGGCGACTTCCCAGCGAATGGTTTGAATTAGAGAGCCGTTCCCCCGCGCTGGAGAGCAGCCGGGGCTTTTTCCTGCCGGTGGCGGCGGTGGCGGCGGGCGGGCGGAGTTTCTGCGGTGGCCTTTGAAGCGCGCGGACATCCCTCCATTACAGCTGGAGGCTCCGTCTTCCTGTGGCGGATAATGGAAGCAGCATGGCCTCTGTTGTAGTTTGTAATTAGGACTACAGACGGCCTCCGCGCCGCCGCTATGCCCTGTTGTCCTGCTGTCTGCTGCTGGAGGCTCTGGGGGAGAGACACACACACACACACACACACACACACACATAGACACGAAGACAGACAGGAGTACGGGCAGCGAGCGACAGACAGACAGACAGACTGACAGACTGTAAGTAGCACGAGGCAGGGACCGTAAGATGGACAGACAGAGAGACAGTAAGTAAGAAGTAAGAGGGAGAGACCGATAGAGACAGACAGACAGGGAGACTGGGTGAGACAGACAGACAGAGACAGTAAGATGGGGAGCCAGACACACAGGGATAGACAGAAAGGGAGAAAGAGAGACAGGGAGAAAGAAACAGACAGACAGACAGACAGGAAGAGGCAGATAGACAGGGAGTCCCAGAGGTTATCATTGAAAGGTGATCTTATGTTTAAACTTTAAATCCCTCCACCCTCTTTCGATCTTCAGTTTCACACTATTATTTTTTCTCTCTCTCTCTCTCTCTCTCTCTCTCTCTCTCTCTCTCTCTCCCCCCCCCTCCTCCTCCTGTTCTCCGGGGTCTGTGGTTAAACCGAGCTTCGCTTCATAAAACTTTCCATCAACAGCAGCGAATAACAAGACGGTCAGGCCAGGAGACCGGGCCCCCGGTGGCACGTAGACCCGGGGCCAGCCGAGGCCCCTCTAGCCCTCCCCTCCTCACCTGTGGGTCTCGGGGTGGGCGGGGTCTCAGGGTGGGTGGGGTCTCAGGGTAGGCGGGGTCTCAGGGTTGTGTGTGGCCTGTTTAACGTAGTAAACCGCTCTGAGACCAGAACAGCTCTGAGACCAGAACAGCTCTCAGACCAGAACAGTATTCAGAGCAGAACAGCTCTCAGACCAGAACAGTATTCAGACCAGAACAGCTCTCAGACCAGAACAGTATTCAGACCAGAACAGCTCTCAGACCAGAACAGCTCTCAGACCAGCACAGTGTTCAGAATGGCACATTCCATTGAAAGGACCAGTTTACCCCTCCCTCACTCCACATTCAGAACACACCACACAAATGGACAAATTAAGATGAATTAAGATGCATTAAACATTAGCGTCTGTCTCCAATGAGTGCACACAGCAATTATCCATAACAACAGATCACAAAGTGTGATTTAATAGAAACTTTTACCGCGCTGCGCCTTGGAGGGCTGTGTGTCGTGGGGAGGGGTCTTTATTTGTAGTGAGCATGTGTGCAACTGTGTGTGTGTGTGTGTGTGTGTGTGGGGGGGTCTGTATTTGTGCGTGTGCGTGTGTGTGTGTGTGTGTGTGTGTGTGCGTTGGTCTGGTCTGGATTTCATCAGACTGTTTGTTTCAAACAATGGTCTGCATCTCCATGGCTCTACCTCCACAGAGCCGTGTGTTCACCGCGCACCACGGAAAACTATTTAACAGCCCCGCGGATTAGAGAGGCTTCGCGAGTACCAGCAGCCTTCCTGGTCCGTGTGTCCGAGGATCTGCGATGTGGACTTTGGTTCTAATGTATGACTTTGTGGAAATGTCTCGAGTTAGCTTAGCCTGTCGCCCCTTCTGGACACCTCTCGCCTTTCTCTGCAGGGATGCAACACAAACACACATGTGCACAGACACACCAGACACACACACATGCAGACACACATGCACACACACGCATGATACAAAGTCTAATCCTTCCCGGTCGTAAAAGGTAGTTTTTCTCCAATGAACACATTAGTTTAACAATGTTCTGTTGTAGTAGTTTAATCCTTTCCCTGCTGCCGTTATTGTGAATTAACCCCTGATGTTCCAGAGGAAGGGACAACCCTCTTATGGTAACTAACGAGCCTTCTTAGGTTATAATTGACAAACACTCTTAAGGTAATTAACGAACTCTCTTAGGGTAACTATTAATGAACACTCTTAAGGTAATTAACGAACCCTCTTAGGGTAACTATTAATGAAGACTCTTAAGGTAATTAACGAACCCTCTTATTAATGAACCCGTTAACGAGAACCGGTACCACTATGGAACCGGTTCCCGTACAACCGGTACTAACCGTACCGAATCAAAACGCATATTTCGGTGCCTCATTTCGGTGCCAGTAGTTAAAATGCCATTTGAAATATCCACCGCATTTTAGCGCCCTCTAGTGCTCGAAACGAAATATCGCTGATGCACACGTCACGCTGCCCAACCCACACCTAACTTTAGTAAACATTTCAATCAGACAGTGACAGCAAGTACCCGCAAAATGCCGAAACCACGACGGTCGAAAGTCTGGCTGCATTTTACCCCAAAAAACGCGAACAATAGTACCTGCAACAAATGTTTAAAAACCTTCTTAGTTTTAGTCTAGTTTTCGTCGACGGAAACTCAGAACATTTTAGTCTAGTTTTCTTCGACGAAAACTCATAAAATGTTAGTCTAGTTTTAGTCACATTTAAAAAAACAAGATGACCGGAACTGCTGTGAACAACAGACCGGGTATCCTTCTAGTGATTGCATAGATCGTCATACTGCGCGAAGATTTGATGCATTCATCTGATTGATAAAAACCCGACAATGCGCGCCTGCCCCCCCTTGGCGGTGGTCGCTAGACCTTATTAAGACGCAGAAGCGCCTGGTCCTGTTCAACTTTAGTTGAATGAGCGTAGAAACACTGGACGTTTTGATCAAGATCACCAGCAATGAGTTGATCAGCGTGACTACAGTCCGTCTTCTTGGTGTGTGTGTGTGTGTGTGTGTGTGTGTGTGTGTGTGTGTGTGTGTGTTGTGTGTTGTGTGTGTGTTGTGTGTTGTGTGTTGTGTGTTGTGTGTGTGTGTGTGTTGTGTGTTGTGTGTTGTGTTGTGTGTGTGTGGATCAGGCGCTTCTGCGTCTTAATAAGGTCGAGCGACCACCGCCAGAATGTCGCATTTTCTTCACATTCTCCCGTCTATGATGATCTTTTGATGGTTTGTTTTTTTCCCACTGTAGAAACAACCACCGGCTCCTCTGTTCCATCAAAGTTATTCATTATTTCATTCAATGAATAATTTCGCTTAAAATCTCTTACGATATGTGTGTGTTGTCTCTGACAGGACTTTGACAGCTGTCACTAGGCTAGTTAAGTCACGGGAATGGCGCGCTGTGATTGGCCGAGCGGATATATCTGAGTCTGCTGAAAATCTGTCGTGGCGTTTATCACAGTTTGGAAAGAAAGGGAATAATATAATAATATAATAATATAATAATATAATAATATAATGCAGAGAAACTAGCCGGTTGTCGCGTTTTGCGGAAACGATTCTTTTTTTTTTTTAATGGCGCTTATCGCGTTTTGGAATCAAACTCTTTAATAATTAATTCAATTTTGAATGTCCGTTCGTCCACCACTAACATTTTCGTCTCGTCTCGTCTCGTCAACGAAAGTAAAAATAGATTTAGTCACAGTTTTTATTTTCAAAGATCCGTTTTCGTCACGTCAACGTCACGTCTTAGTCATGGGAAAAAGGTCGTTAACGCATATTTTTCGTCAAACATTTCGTTAACGAAATTAACACTGGTTGTTGTTTGCTCTTTTTAAAGAAGGTATCGGTTCTGGCACCGTTTTGGCACCGGTATCGTTTTAAAAGTATCGGTTTGGCACCGGTATCGGATAAATCTAAACGATACCCAACCCTACTCTTAAGGTAATTAACGAACCCTCTTAGGGTAACTATTAATGAAGACTCTTAAGGTAATTAACGAACCCTCTTAGGGTAACTATTAATGAAGACTCTTAAGGTAATTAACGAACCCTCTTAGGGTAACTATTAATGAACACTCTTAAGGTAATTAACGAACCCTCTTAGGGTAACTATTAATGAAGACTCTTAAGGTAATTAACGAACCCTCTTAGGGTAACTATTAATGAACACTCTACACACAACACACACACCACAACACACACACACACACCACAACACAACACACACAACCCACACACACCAAACCACACAACCACAACAACACAACACCACCCACACCACAACACAACACCACCCACACACCACCCACACCACCACACAACACCACCACCACACACAACACCACCCACCAACACAACACAACACAACACACACCACCCACACCACACACAACAACCACACCACACCACACACACACACACACACCACCACACACCACGCACACGCACACGCACACACACACACACACACACAGGACTGTAGATGTGTGTGTTCAGGATGATGTTCTCCTGTCTCCAGATGCCGGGTCCAACGTCTTCTCAGAACCCAGCAGAACCTATCCACTGCCACTGTGCCCCTCCGGCTCACAAGGTAACACACACACACACACTAGGGGTTGCACGACTTCTGATTTTTTCAAGTCGACTTTTCTATCAATAAAGCCGATGTAACGTCGACGCGTCGTTGATGACGTCATCACATACACACGCACGCAAAAAACTGAGACAGAATGACCACGTGACCACTACGTCTCCCGGTAGGCGTCGACTTGTGGTAGTGACGTCGACGCGTCGATTAGTCGACTTTTCTGTGCAAGCCCTAACACACACACACACACACACACACACACACACACACACACACACACACACACACCCTACAGGTTCAGGCAGAACAGAGCGGGTCAGGACTCTCATTCAGTCTACAGGCCTTAAATCAGTTAACACCTCACTCCAGAAGACACACACACACACGCACGTATACAATGGTGAATCATCTCAATGAGAGGAGTGTGACCTATGGGTGATGTCCAATCTACCCACCTACACACAACACACACACCCAAAAGAAAACCCATAAACACACACAACACACATGCACCCACTTTCTATGGTTCTCTGGCATTACTTGTGGTGTTCGAGCAACCGAATCAGTGGCTCTTCTACGGAACCACAGGAAGAGAGAAACATTTAGTGTTTGACAGAGATAGAGGTCCGCCCCCCCCCCCCCCTCACACACAACACCACACACACACACGCGGTCTTGGGTCCTTGTTGTTCAGGGCAGGGGGGTCCTCATGGTGGACAGGGGTTCTCCATGGACGTGCAAACAGGAGATCTTTAGCCTGAAGTATCTTCCATCACAACACAACCTCCGGGACCGCTATGACGTCCTCTGTGGTGGGAAACCCTTAGAACGTAGGCAGAGGAGGAGAGACGTCCACCTTGGCTCGTTGTTTCAGGCAAGGTCTCTCTCCTCTCTGTCTCTCTGTCCTCATTCTCTCTCGTCTCTCTCTCCTCTCTCTCCCCTCCATCCCTGTCTGGTCCTCTCCTCCTCTCTCTCTGTCTGCCTCTGTGGCTGTTGACAGCGTGACAAACAGAGCACAGACATCCAGCCTCGCCTCATGTTGAGACATCCTAACGAGCATTATGTGTCATGTGACTACATGAATATCAATATGCGGCATCTGAACGCACCGCGCGGCATCTGAACGCACCGTGCGGCATCTGAACGCACCGTGCGGCATCTGAACGCACCGTGCGGCATCTGAAAGCATCATGCCATAACAAATCACCTGTGTCTCCCTCCCCCCCTCCCCCCCCCCCCATCCGGCTGCAGCCCCTGCAGGAGACCCAGGCCTCCGAGGGCCATGTGGTGGTCCTGGAGTGCCGGGTCCGGGGCAGCCCCCCGCTGCACGTCGCCTGGTACCGCAGCGGAGAAGAGATCGTGGACTCGCCGGACTTCCGCATCCTCCAGAAAAGTGAGTTGTCTGGCCAGCCAGCCAGCCAGCCAGCCAGCCAGCCAGCCAGCCAATCAATCAGGCCTCAGCTACACCTGTCATGTGTCCGTGTGGTTGTTTGTGATTGGATAGCAGATCAGAACATAGCAGACATAACGTGGCAGCAGACACTTGGAGGTCAGAACTCCGTAACCCTGAGGTCCAATCACAATGCCCGTCGGACCTCCACACGTGAACACGATCTGACAGTTAAAGGAGACATATTATGCGTGATTAGCCATTCCAAGCGGTTTAGGCTGATCTATCCAGCATACTTCTAGGGGGAGACACTCCCACTTGTGATGTCAAGCTCACACCTGGTGGTATCATAGGAGTAATTTAATTCATCACCAGGATCACATGAGACGACTATTGTCTTTGGCTCACGTCCTGTCTCTGTCCTGATTAATTTTGCTCTCTCTCTCTGTCTCTCTCTTCTCTCTCTCTCTCTCTCTCTCTCTCTCTCTCTCTCTCTCTCTCTCTCTCTCTCTCTCATCTCTCTCTCTCTCTCTCTCTCTCTCTCTCTCTCTCTGTCAATGATGGACAGAACCCAGATCTGCAGCTGAGCCAGGTACCAACCTTCATCACTGTCTTCATCGCATGCCTACTCAAAACAGTTCACCCCCTCTCCAAGTACAGTATATGTGTTACAGATGTGGAGTGTGTGTGTGTGTGTGTGTGTGTGTGTTTGGTGTGTTCGGTTAACAGTGAGCAGCCTCAGCTGGTCTCAAACCAGTCAGGCTGATCAGGCTCTGGGGCTGCAGGGTGAGGCTGCACACCTGTTGGCAATTGGCTGATCAATGCACTACAGGATAAACCAGCCATCACCACACACACACACACACACACACTCACACTCACTCAGAGACAGCTCTGACATGTCTTGCAGGAACCAACTCTACAGTAAACTGGTCTCCCTCGTGTGTCCTGGTGGTGGGAGGAGTCCAGAAAAGCCCCTTTGGTGGCGTGTCGAAGGAGCTACTGCTGCTCCATATTTAACAAAGTTGTCTTTTTAGTTTGCTAATTGACAGCCGTTCCCTCTTGCGCCGGGTCAGTGCCAATGCGATGACTCCGAGCCTAGCGATAGCATGACTGGGACCCGCTACGGACCGCAGCTAGCCTGAGCTTCTACGGTCTAATAACAGGAGGAGAGCGTCCGTAATCACTACAGACCGGCCACGTAACCACAGGGTCCCCGGGACGTGCTGAACCCAGCCCTCCCACCGCCACCTCCAGCAGACATACCATACGTCCAGACAAACAGTGACACACACACGCAATGTACGCAGCAGATTCTGTCTGTGTGTGTGTGTGTGTGTGTGTGTGTGTCCTGTCTGTCTTTCTGTCTGTCTGTCTGAGTCACAGCATCAGGTGTTTGATTTCAGAGGTGACTCACGCCTGAGCCCACGGGCTCGTCCCACACCCTGCACTCCTGGGCATGTGTCTGTCTGTCTCTCTGGTCTGTCTGTCTGTTTCTCTCTGTCTGTCCTGTCTGTTTCTCTGTCTGTCTGTCTGTCTGTCTGTCTGTCTGTCTGTCTGTCTATATTTCTATTGTTGTTCTTACCTTCACTAGTGAGTCTTCTGTCCATCATCATTTTATCATCAGCCTGTCCTGCAGCATGAAGTCTACTACCACCACAAATAACTAATCTCCCATTTACAGACACTCACCTTTCAGTGGAACCTGTTCAATCTTTACATATTTACATCTGTTTGTGTCTACAGTATATTATGATCATTTGTTCCTGATTATCGATGATTGATTTCCAGAGGAGATCTGCACCCTGGTGATCGCGGAGGCCTTCCCCGAGGACGGGGGCGTCTTCTGTTGCTCGGCGACCAACCTGTTTGGCTCCGTCAGCAGCGTGGCTCGGCTTACCATTAGCGCAGGTACGTACGCGACACTCGCTGTTACCGTAGCAACGCACCCACTTAACCATCACCACCGGGTACGCCAAGGTCCTGTCGCTTCACCGCAGGAAGACGTTGTAGAAATATTTTAATCTAAAATGACAACCGGGAACATCGTGGACGCTGAGAGAACAAACAGTCCGCAACTTGTGGGCAAAGAACGTCAATAAGGACAAAAGTTTGAAAAGCGATTTGCCACAATAAGACGTTCTGGAATTAATAAACGTGAACCTTTACCGCCGAGGAAAATTTTGTTTAGGACTTAATAGGCTAAATCCCTAAAGTTCCCCATTAGCTAAACCTGCGTTACGTCAACAACCAAACCCAGGGGAATGTTCCGGATGATCGCGACCCCATGGTTACAAGAAGAACAATGATTAGCGAAACCGCTGCTCTCATGGAGGTCCTCATCCCAATTCCCGGCAGAGCGGACCGGTTGAGGGGTGGAGGTCTGGTCTTGGGTGGTGGGGGGGGGGGGGGGGGCGGCGGTGACTGGGTCTCTCTGTGGGTCTGAGTGTAGGAGGACACAGAGACCCTGCTCATGTTTATCTTGCCTGATAGATCTTTGTATATATCAGAGCAGGGCCCCAAATACACAAACAGCAGCGCTCCGTTCTGACCGGTCCCAGCTGCTCCCCGTGGCGGCGGCGGTGGCGGCGGCGGTGGCGGCGGCGGTGGCGGCGGTTCTAGTTCTAGGTTCTAGTTCGTATATAGTTATAGTTATTAGATTGTGTCCCTACCTGTTCTCC
>PIJE02000231.1:302994-315904 GCA_002895965.2 Coryphaenoides rupestris | reverse complement strand
TACTACACATCTCTTGTCTTGTATCATCTCTTGTCTCTCTCTCTCTCTCTCTGTCTCTCTCTCTCTGTCTCTGTCTCGCTCTCTCTCTCTCTCTCTCTCTCTCTCTCTCTCTCTCTCTCTCTCTGTCAATGATGGACAGAACCCAGATCTGCAGCTGAGCCAGGTACCAACCTTCATCACTGTCTTCATCGCATGCCTACTCAAAACAGTTCACCCCCTCTCCAAGTACAGTATATGTGTTACAGATGTGGAGTGTGTGTGTGTGTGTGTGTGTGTGTGTGTTTGGTGTGTTCGGTTAACAGTGAGCAGCCTCAGCTGGTCTCAACCAGTCAGGCTGATCAGGCTCTGGGGCTGCAGGGTGAGGCTGCACACCTGTTGGCAATTGGCTGATCAATGCACTACAGGATAAACCAGCCATCACCACACACACACACACACACACACACACACTCACTCAGAGACGGCTCTGACATGTCTGCAGGAACCAACTCTACAGTAAACTGGTCTCCCTCGTGTGTCCTGGTGGTGGGAGGAGTCCAGAAAAGCCCCTTTGGTGGCGTGTCGAAGGAGCTACTGCTGCTCCATATTTAACAAAGTTGTCTTTTTAGTTGCTAATTGACACCCGTTCCCTCTTGCGCCGGGTCAGTGCCAATGCGATGACGCCGAGCCTAGCGATAGCATGACTGGGGCCGCTACGACCGCAGCTAGCCTGAGCTTCTACGGTCTAATAACAGGAGGAGAGCGTCCGTAATCACTACAGACCGGCCACGTAACCACAGGGTCCCCGGGACGTGCTGAACCCAGCCCTCCCACCGCCACCTCCAGCAGACATACCATACGTCCAGACAAACAGTGACACACACACGCAATGTACGCAGCAGATTCTGTCTGTGTGTGTGTGTGTGTGTGTGTGTGTGTCTGTCTGTCTTTCTGTCTGTCTGTCTGAGTCACAGCATCAGGTGTTGATTTCAGAGGTGACTCACGCCTGAGCCCACGGGCTCGTCCCACACCTGCACTCCTGGGCATGTGTCTGTCTGTCTCTCTGTCTGTCTGTCTGTTTCTCTGTCTGTCTGTCTGTTTCTCTGTCTGTCTGTCTGTCTGTCTGTCTGTCTGTCTGTCTGTCTATATTCTATTGTTGTTCTTACCTTCACTAGTGAGTCTTCTGTCCATCATCATTTTATCATCAGCCTGTCCTGCACATGAAGTCTACTACCACCACAAATACTAATCTCCCATTACAGACACTCACCTTTCAGTGGAACCTGTTCAATCTTTACATATTTACATCTGTTTGTGTCTACAGTATATTATGATCATTTGTTCCTGATTATCGATGATTGATTTCCAGAGGAGATCTGCACCCTGGTGATCGCGGAGGCCTTCCCCGAGGACGGGGGCGTCTTCTGTTGCTCGGCGACCAACCTGTTTGGCTCCGTCAGCAGCGTGGCTCGGCTTACCATTAGCGCAGGTACGTACGCGACACTCGCTGTTACCGTAGCAACGCACCCACTTAACCATCACCACCGGGTACGCCAAGGTCCTGTCGCTTCACCGCAGGAAGACGTTGTAGAAATATTTTAATCTAAAATGACAACCGGGAACATCGTGGACGCTGAGAGAACAAACAGTCGGCAATTTGTGGGCAAAGAACGTCAATAAGGACAAAAGTTTGAAAAGCGATTTGCCACAATAAGACGTTCTGGAATTAATAAACGTGAACCTTTACCGCCGAGGAAAATTTTGTTTAGGACTTAATAGGCTAAATCCCTAAATTTCCCCATTAGCTAAACCTGCGTTACGTCAACAACCAAACCCAGGGGAATGTTCCGGATGATCGCGACCCCATGGTTACAAGAAGAACAATGATTAGCGAAACCGCTGCTCTCATGGAGGTCCTCATCCCAATTCCCGGCAGAGCGGACCGGTTGAGGGGTGGAGGTCTGGTCTTGGGTGGTGGTGGGGGGTGGGGGGGGTGGCGGTGGTGACTGGGTCTCTGTGTGGGTCTGAGTGTAGGAGGACACAGAGACCCTGCTCATGTTTATCTTGCCTGATAGATCTTTGTATATATCAGAGCAGGGCCCCAAATACACAAACAGCAGCGCTCCGTTCTGACCGGTCCCAGCTGCTCCCCGTGGCGGCGGCGGCGGCAGCGGCGGCGGCGGTGGTGGCGGCGGCGGCGGCGGTGGCGGCGGCGGTGGCGGCGGTTCTAGTTCTAGGTTCTAGTTCGTATATAGTTATAGTTATTAGATTGTGTCCCTACCTGTTCTCCTCCCCAGTGGCCGAGGACCCCGCCTTCTTCCCTCCTCCCCCTCCTCCTCCTCCCCCCACGACAGAGGTCAGCCTGCTGGACCTGCCCCCCAAGACCCACCCCTCCTCCTCCGCTACAGACGGTTTCCACGTCAACGAGTTTGAGATCTTGCCCCGGGGGGCCGCGCAGAACGGCCGGCCCGGACATCCACCTGCACCTCCTCCTCCGCCACCTCCACCTCCACCTCCTCCTCCTCCTGAGTTGGCCTTCCACCAGGCCTTCCCTCCCGTTCCCGCTCCTGCTCCTGCTCCATCTCAGGACTCCCTGCAGGGCCGGGCCGCCAGGATGATGTCTCCGTCCCCCGTGAAGGAGGCTCCGCCCCCGCCGCCCACCAAACCCAAGCTGTGAGTATACCCGTCTCCACCAGACCCACCAGGGTGAGGCTGGGGGCCGTTCCCAGGCCTGAGGGCTCGTCTGCAGTCTAGTCTGCAGGGATCAGACCTGTCATGTGATCTGTTGCTATTGGCTGCTGTGATTGGTCGGCGTGCTGCAGGGTGGGGGTGTATATCGGGGGAACCCCACACACGTCTGAAGACAACAAAAGCATTCCGGCACCTTCTGGTCTGGGGCGGCAACAGTGTGGCATCGTGGTGGCCAGACTGTGTGTGTGTGTTCACGTGTGTGTGTATGCGTTCGTGTGTGTGTGTGTGTGCGTTTGTGTGTGTGCCTGTGTATCTGTGTGTGGCTGTAAACAGATCCGTTTGGCTTTTTGCTGCGTGTCTGTTTTCTCCTCCTTTGTGTTTGAGCCCTGGGTCAGCATGCACCAGACAGCAGCACCGCTGTCCGCCACCGGGGATCCGGGTGCTGAGAGGTCAGAGGTCAGAGGGCACGTGGGGTCACCGGTTAATGACGGGACACTTACCTGCTGCTGGGAAGTGGTGGAGTCCTGGGTTTGACTCCTCCTTGGTGTTGGCGTGGCTGATGGACGGTTGTAGAGTCGATCGCCTGCGGGGGATCTGAGTGGTGTGCGTCTCTCCCCGCCTCCGGCTCACTCTGCTGGGCTGGGCTTGGGCCTGACCGGGGTGTGAACCTCCAGGGAGGATGGAGGGACGGAGGGGAGCTCTGCCTGCCTGTTGAATGGCTTACCGTCGTTGCGTTGTTCTGTCTGGTTATCACCGACTGATGCACATAATCTGCATGCAGTCGCTGCTCCTGTGCCTGTTTGAGGATGGAACCAATAGCTACACTACATACACCTGGGAATAAGTACTATATAACTATACCTGCAAGTATAAACTATACATACTGGTTGATACACGACCGTGGCACCCACCGCAGTCACCCACCTCCACACACACACACACACCCTTACTCACAAACACTCTTTCGCTCTCTCTCTCTCTCTCTCTCTCTCACTCTCTTACACACACACACACACACACACACCGATCACACAGATCCTCAGTTTGCCCGCCATCGGCCCACAATGCATTGCATTGCATCACATTGCATGGTACTGGATCGGTGCCTGTGTTCCTTGACCCTTGACCCTTCCCGTCTTGATTCTGTGCTTCCAGAGCGGAGAGTAGAGAGGAGGAGACAGGAAGTGCCAGGTAAAGACCAGCTGTGTGTGTGTGTGTGTGTGTGTGTGTGTGTGTGTGTGTGTGTGTGTGAGTGTGGATTTCAAACTGTTGTGCTGCGGGGGGTACACACACACACACACAGATTCCCACGCTGAAACATCATCTCTTGAGCGAACCTGCAGGATCATGCTCACAGCTTCTCCCAGGAGCAACAGATCCCGACACACACTCCTGTGGATGGCTGTGCCTCCCCCTGACTCCCCTCTCTCCCCGTCTACCCCTCCCTCGCCTTGTCATGTCTCCCCTCTCTCCTCTCTTCATTTGAGTCCATAATGACAGGGGTCAAACAGCAGGCAGTGTTAACCTGTCTTCCTGAGACTGACCCCACTCCGCTGACCTGTTTAAACACAGCCCCGATGAGGACACCTGACCCCTGACCCCTGACCCCCACACACTCAACCAATCGCGTCACATTAAGTACCCCAGCGTACTTCCTATGCATGCTGGAGCTAGCTTGTCGGCTTGTGTACGAGAGTGAGTTTGTCAACTTGTTTATGAGCGCCAGTGTGTCGACGTGTGTTTACTTGACTGCGTTCCTTTCTATAAAACGGCAACAGTTTAATTGACTCGTTCTACCGAGGCTGTTAGTGAAGTCCTCGTAAAGCAAACAGAAGCTGAGTGATGGAAACTCTGATTAGTGCCTCGACGCCCGACTTCCTGGTGATGTGGAGAGAACAACATCAGGACACCAACGCGTGGTTCACTCCACGGCTCAGCATGTCTGACAAGAAGATACTCAGTATTTTGACGCAGTATTGCACTGTTTACCGTGGATAATACAGAGATGACGTTTATTTACGATTATTTACGATTGAAAGCCAAGATGAACAGTATTTGATGTCAGCGCTCACAACATTACCACACTCCGACTTTTTAGAAACTTCTTCAGGAAACTCGGGGAGATTAAAAGCATTTATAGCATTTTCCTAAAATGCTTTTCAAACTGATTGCAATTTTTCGCCGTTTGAATTCTTGGCTTCTCCCGCCCAGAAGAATTGAACAGGCCGGCGATTTTGATGTCAGGATCAAACCTGAAACCTGTGGGCTGCCCGTCCACAATAACATGAGACAAAAAACGTTCTCATATCCGTACAATTTGAAGGTCAATTTCAAACAACTCACGTTTCCGGTTAGGGGGAAACTTCAGCTTAGTCTGTAAGCACCAAAACACTGAAGGAAGGAAAGGACGCATTTCACGCCATCCGCCCGGTATATACCGACGTGCACATGGTGGCCGACGGTACATGAAGTCCTCCCAGGAGACGGCTTCAACACAGCCCCGTGGTGGTGGACTGGGGACGCTCCCGGGGTTTAGAACACCGCTCAGACTGCGGGGAGGAAGGACGGAATGGTGAGATTTGGCAGCTGAGGGGGGGGTTGCGGGGGGGAGAGCGGACGACGACAGCAGCAAACGTTGGCTCTGAGACGAGTCCTGCCGGGACCGAGTCCACATCTTGAACGGGTCCACATGTGGTCCACATGGAGCAGCAGAACCCGGAGCCGTAAATCACAGCTGGTTCCCGGGGGTGTGGGGGGGTGGGGGGGTGGTCCCGGGCTGGCGCCCACCCCACACATCATAGATCATCCGACCGGTTGGTACAGTCCGGCGGGTCAGGCTGATCTATCCCTCGTACGTCTGGGTGGTGGACGCTCCCAGTGTGTGATGTCACGTTGAGGGTCAATGTTTTAAATTAATTGTAACTCAGCTCATGGACGACGTCATACCTTGGTGGTGGTGGTGGTGAATTAGGGTCCCTCTAATTCTACATGAGTTATCTTGAAGTGATAATCTCGAAGATTTCCGTCTCGTGCTCTTTGGTGAAAATTGCATCCAAACATTGCTGGCAGTTGTTTAATGGCGGATACTCCGTTTACTCCAGCGGAGACCGAAAAAACTGTACGTCACTTCTGCTTATGGACTCTGCCGGACGTCCGTGGGACCAATCAGTGCTGGGTCACTGACTGTGCGCCGCGTTTTAAATCTTGCACGGGAAAGGCGACTCGCCACCCAGTCCGTCATATCAAAAAATACTGCATAGGCTCAGTCATCATTGTGTTCAATCGTTCCCCGATAGATAGTGACTTTACAGACATTTATTTACAGGAAAATCTACGAGGTTACCACTTTGACTATCAGGAGACAGAAAGAAAGGGAGATTCTCAGGTTAACTTCTCAACTCATTAATTGTGCCGCTGCATGAGAGCTGAACGTTCCGTCCGTTGTGGAGGAACGCGGGTTCCCCACTAAAGTCTAGCAGCAGGGAGAACAGTTCTAGAACGGCGGTAGCGTGTTGTATGTGAGGAGGAGAGGATCTCGTGAGGAGACCAGAGTTACTCAGCTGACTCTGAGACAGACCATAACTCAGATGGCTGGAGAGCAGAGGTCACTGTGGCTCTCTGTGTGTGTGTGTGTGTGAGAGTGTGTGTGTGTGTGTGTGTGTGTGTGTGTGTGTGAGGTCATAACACAGCATTTTCTGGAGATATATGTCATTAAAACCATATCAGCTCCAATGACACTTGGGACGTTATTTTATTTATTATAAGTCTACACCTTGCGTGCATGCATAGCCTCTGTATTTATGTACTGTGTGTGTGTGTGTGTTTGTGTGTGTGCGTGCGTGCGTGTGCGCGCGTGTGGAGTGTGTGTGTGAGGTAATAGCATTAGCGTTCCTGGAGATATATGTAGACACATAGCTGCTGGGACATTTCAAGGAGCTGTTAAAGCGATATGAGATGATTTGTGAGTGTGCGTGTGTCCGCCCGTCTGTCCCACAACGGGCTGGTGCAGTGTACCGGAACCACGGCCTTATGTCCACAGATAAATCCACCATGTTGCAGCCCGGAGGAGGAGGAGGAGGAGGAGGACGGTGGAGAAATAATAATTACCGTGGAGACCGGGGCGGATTATTATGTCTGCGTCTCGTAGAAGCGGCGTTCTCGTCTGTCGGTTTGTTTTCGGGCCAGCCGGTGACCTCACGCTCCGGTCGTCTCCGCCGGGATGAGTTGTTCCCGGGATGGGTGGGGGAGGAAACGGCATTCTACATGAAAGGACCCAGACCCCCCCCCCCCCACCCCACACATCATAGATCATCCGACCGGTTGGTACAGTCCGGCGGGTCAGGCTGATCTATCCCTCGTACGTCTGGGTGGTGGACGCTCCCAGTGTGTGATGTCACGTTGAGGGTCAATGTTTTAAATTAATTGTAACTCAGCTCATGGACGACGTCATACCTTGGTGGTGGTGGTGGTGAATTAGGGTCCCTCTAATTCTACATGAGTTATCTTGAAGTGATAATCTCGAAGATTTCCGTCTCGTGCTCTTTGGTGAAAATTGCATCCAAACATTGCTGGCAGTTGTTTAATGGCGGATACTCCGTTTACTCCAGCGGAGACCGAAAAAACTGTACGTCACTTCTGCTTATGGACTCTGCCGGACGTCCGTGGGACCAATCAGTGCTGGGTCACTGACTGTGCGCCGCGTTTTTAAATCTTGCACGGGAAAGGCGACTCGCCACCCAGTCCGTAATATCAAAACATACTGCTAGGAGTCATCATTGTGTTCAATCGTTCCCCGATAGATAGTGACTTTACAGACATTTATTTACAGGAAAATCTACGAGGTTACCACTTTGACTATCAGGAGACAGAAAGAAAGGGAGATTCTCAGGTTAACTTCTCAACTCATTAATTGTGCCGCTGCATGAGAGCTGAACGTTCCGTCCGTTGTGGAGGAACGCGGGTTCCCCACTAAAGTCTAGCAGCAGGGAGAACAGTTCTAGCGTGTTCTAGAACGGCGGTAGCGTGTTGTACGTGAGGAGGAGAGGATCTCGTGAGGAGACCAGAGTTACTCAGCTGACTCTGAGACAGACCATAACTCAGATGGCTGGAGAGCAGAGGTCACTGTGGCTCTCGTGTGTGTGTGTGTGTGTGTGTGTGAGAGTGTGTGTGTGTGTGTGTGTGTGTGTGTGTGTGTGAGGTCATAACACAGCATTTTCTGGAGATATATGTCATTAAAACCATATCAGCTCCAATGACACTTGGGACGTTATTTTATTTATTATAAGTCTACACCTTGCGTGCATGCATAGCCTCTGTATTTATGTACTGTGTGTGTGTGTGTGTTTGTGTGTGTGCGTGCGTGCGTGTGCGCGCGTGTGGAGTGTGTGTGTGAGGTAATAGCATTAGCGTTCCTGGAGATATATGTAGACACATAGCTGCTGGGACATTTCAAGGAGCTGTTAAAGCGATATGAGATGATTTGTGAGTGTGCGTGTGTCCGCCCGTCTGTGTGTGTGTGTTTGTGTGTGTGTGTGTGTGTGTGTCTGTGTGGACGTATAACTGCAGTGACATTTGGGGGAGTGGTAAGGGAGGAGATAAAGTGGGCCGTAGTATTCATGTTCCTGCTGTGTGTCTCCCAGGCTCGGAGGAGATCTGCTGCTAGATCTTAAAGCTAGTGCTGTGGAAGCTAACGCGGCTAGCGCTAACGCGCCGCATCACGTCACATGACCCACTCGGCTATTTGTTGTTGTTGTGGAGAATGCAACCATGACAACCATTTTAAGACAATATATCCATCTGTTCCTAGAGAGGGAGGTTATGAGAGAGAAGAGAGAGAGAGAGAGAGAGAGAGAGAGAGAGAGAGAGAGAGAGAGAGAGAGAGAGAGAGAGGAGAGAGAGAGAGAGAGAGAGAGAGAGAGAGAGAGAGAGAGAGAGAGAGAGAGAGAGAGAGAAGAGAGAGAGAGAGAGAGGAGAGAGACAGAGAGAGAGAGAGAGACAGGCAGAGAGACAGGCAGAGAGAGATGGAGATGGATAAAGGACTTCCAGTGTTACAAGACCAGATGGGACGCTAATGCTATGGGTGTTTATATTGTGGGATGTGGACCATGTGCAGCCTGTAGGCCGGGATTAGCCCTGGAAAAGTGAAAACTTCTCTGAAACTCCTCCTGCTCCCCTCAGCTCCTGCTCCTGCTCCTCTCCTCTCCTCTCCTGTCTCTGTGGGGAACATTGACGTGAACGGAAGGTTGCCGGTTCGATCCCCGGGCTCCGGCGAGCTAAGCGTCGATGTGGAACGTGCATCCGAAAAGACAGTTCGACGTCCCGAATTCCCAACCCGCTCGGCGGAGACCAGCATAAACACAGGGTTGTACGCCTGTTTTTGTCTCTAAACGGCCGACTTATTTTAGTAGCGTTGACAAAATAGCACAGATGACCACGATGACGATCATATCAGACACATGACCACATTTAAACGACTTGAAGACTTCTTAAAGTCTATTTTGGGCTCACTGCTGCTTTAAATTCACAACGCAATGTTTCTCCTCGCGGTGAGTTAAGACTTCTCTGGCTGGAGCTCTGCAGGGGGTTGGAGGCGGAGAGGGTGGCGGTAGGAGGGTGGAGGTGGGAGGGTGGAGGGTGGGAGGGTGGAGGTCGGAGGGTGGGGGTTCCCTCGTGTTGACACAGAGAGAGAGAGGGAGAGAGGGAGATGTCGAGAGATTCCAGATGTTGAGGGGAAAAACAAATCCTACCTTTAGCCAACATGCTGCCTCTCCGTCACACGATCCACAGACCTGGGTTTGGTTACAGGACCGGGGTGGAGGTGGAGGAGGTGGAGGTGGAGGTGGTGGTGGTGGTGGTTGAGGAGATGGAGGAGGTGGTGGTGGTTGAGGAGGTGGCGGTTGAGGAGGATGTGGTGGAAGGGGTGGTGGAGGAGGAGGTGGTGGAGGAGGAGATTGTCGCAGAGGTGGTGGAGGAGGTAGGGGGATGGAGGAGATGGTGGTGGTGGGGGGGGAGGAGGTGGGGGAGTAGGTGGTGGTGGAGGATGTGGTGGAAGGGGTGGTGGAGGAGGAGATTGTCGGAGGAGGTGGTGGAGGAGGTAGGGAGGCGGAGGAGATGGTGTAGGAGCTGTGGGGGGTGGTGGAGGAGGTGGTGGTGGGGGAGGAGGTTGTGGTATATATTCATATTCAGTCTGTATGAATACAGATTGACGGACAGAAACTACAATATTTTGCATTATTGAGCATCTGGAGTGTGTGTGACTGCATACAAATGGGTGTGTGTGTGTGTGTGTGTGTGTGTGTGTGTGTGTGTGTGTGTGTGTGTGTGTGTGTGTGTGTGTGTGTGTGTGTGTGTGTGTGTGTGTGTGTCTCTGTGTGTCTCACACCCGGTCCCCTGTGAACACCACATCTCATGACCCGATGTTACCTCAGACGACAACAATGTGCGCCCTGTGACTGTGGCGTTGCAGCTTATACGAGATTATCCCCCTCTTCCAGCCAGCGGATGACTCGCTCCACAGCACAATGAGGGCTTGGGGGTTGCCAGGTTTGACACATGAGTGAGGACGCCCCGGGTTGCCAGGTTTGACACATATCTGCGACGTGACTCACCGCTTCCTATGCGTGTTTGTGTTTACGAGGTGCAACTCGTGAACCCCGTAATGATGTGTACAACACAGTCTGTTCCTTGTCAGGGAGCTCAGAGGGTTTTTATCCAAACCGGGGCAGAGCCAATCAGCTTCCTAGTTTAGAAAGTAAAAGGTCCCTCCCCCTCCACCCCCCCCCACCATGACCTGCACTTTAGTAATTATCACAGCATCCCAGGTGTGTCACTAACGAGGGGCACAAACAGTACAAACACACTGTAACTTTCTGGACGTGTACACGTGGAAACGGTACAAAGCGACTGTGGCTCGCGCCTTGTAACGGCGGCCATGTTGGCTCTGTGGTTCCATAAACAGTACAACATTGAGCTGTAACGATCGGCTGACTGCAGGGGCCGCCTCACACTGCGATGGTTGACATTTCATTTCATGTAAATGTTTGTTTTATTGATGTTCCTTTGGAGTGGAAAACATTGTGATCTGTGGAGGGGGGAGATCCAAAGAGAGAGAAGTATGAGGGCAACTGGGAGGGGGGGGAGAGAGAGAGAGAGGGGTATATATAGAGAGAGAGAGAGAGAGAAGAATAGAGAGAGAGAGAGAGAGAGAGAGAGAGAGAGAGAGAGAGAGAGAGAGAGAGAGAGAGAGGAGAGAGAGAGAGAGAGAGAGAGAGAGAGAGAGAGAGAGAGAGAGAGAGAGATTGGGGTGGAGGGAGTGAGCGGGAGAGTGAGAGGAAGAGATTGGGAGGGAGACACCGGGGAGCCACAGAGGAGGCAGGATGATTCCTCCTGGACGGCCAACGGCGAGAGGGGCAGGCCTTAAAAGGAAGTAGCCACGCCAGGATTGGCTGAGGCAGCAGACGGGCTAACCGCAGGATTGGCTAAGACAACAGGCTCACCACAGGATTGGTCCAGGGGCTAAAGTGACCTGTGAGCAACGGAGACAGTTTCCAAATTAGGACAAGAGGGAGAGAGAGTTAGAGGCAGAGAGAAAGAGAGAGAGAGAGAGTAGGTTGAAGGGATTTAAGGAGAGAGGGCGAGAGAAAGGGGGGAGATGGAAGGAATGGAGGAGAGATGAGGAGAGAGAGAGATGGAGGGGGGGGGGGCAGGGTGTGTGTTTCTAAGTTGACAGTATGGAAACTGAGTAGCCGTCGCCGTAGCAACCAGCTCATAGAAACCAGACTGTTAGCATACCCCAGAGAACACTATGGTATGCTAACACCGAGCTATACACACACACACACACACACACACACGGATATACGTGCACGTTGCCATACGTGCACCAGCATAATCAAATTGTTTCCGGATGAAGTCAATCATTTTGTGATTGGAGCCCTGACCTGGATCTAGCCGTGTGTGTGTGTGAGGTTGGTGTGGTTGTGCTATGTGTGTGGTGGTGTGTGTGTGCCGGATAGGTGCGTCGCCGTCCGTAGGCTGTGCGTGTGTGCATTTTATGTTTAACACACACCCCATGGTGGAAGAGGAAGTACTTTCTCTGTCTCTAGTACAGTGCAGTATAGTAACGGACGTGTTTGGTCTCTGTTCCACTCTGTTCTGGTTCTGGTCCACGCTGGATGACCCTTGACCTCAGACCTCAACAACAAAGAGGTTGAATGTGGACATTTGTCTCTCACTCCCTCCGACCCTCCCGAGTCAGTCTGTGTCCTGGTTTACAGCGCCGTAAAACCGACTTCCTGTGCTGGACAGGAAGTCAGGTTGGGGAGGGGGGCCAAGGTCATGTGACCTCTTAGGACCACTATCTCTGACCCCAAGTAGCCTCTCGCAAAATAAGGAGAGGAGGAGAGGAGAGGAGGGGGAGAGCGGGAGAGAGGAGGGGGAGAGAGGAGAGGAGAGGAGAGGAGAGGAGGGGGAGAGAGGGAGAGAGGAGAGGAGGGGGAGAGAAGTAGAGACGAGAGGGAGAGGAGAGGAGGGGGCGAGAGGGAGAGACGAGAAAGACGAGGAGAGCCGACGAAACAGGGAGGAGAAGACAGGAGGAGAGAAGCGAACAAAGGGGAATGTAGTGGAGGGGAGGAGGAGGAGAATAAGTGAGATGAAGAATGAATAAGGAAACAACATAAAAGACAAGCGAGGAGAAGACATTAAGAGAAGTGTTGACAGAAAAGAGAGAGAGAGAGAGAGGAAGGAAGGAAGGAAGGAAGGAGAGGCGAGACAGAAGAGAGGAGAAGAAAGAAGTGAGAAGTGGAGGGAATATAAGAGAGAGACAGAAAAGACAAGAAATATGAGCAGAGGACAGTCACAGATGACTCTTATCTCCCCCCCCGCTGCCGCCTCCCTCTCATCCCTCCTCCCACCTCCCATCTCCCCCCTCCCACATCCCACCACCAACACAAACACAGCCCCCCCGCTGACATCTGACTGAAGCCCCACCACTCTGCTGACTCATCTGCACACACACACACACACACACACACACACACACACACTCCCCCACAAACCAAGAGAAACATTAGAGTCCAAAAATAGAACAGAACCATTCATCTCTCTGTCGTCCCGTTCCACAGACACCAGGGAGGAAATATGCCGTTGGGGAGCACCTTAGAGATGACATCACCTCTGAGATGATGAGGTCACTGGGGGCGGCGGGGGGTGGGTTTCGGTTGAACTCTGTGTCCCATAGCTC
>PIJE02000231.1:277393-298764 GCA_002895965.2 Coryphaenoides rupestris | reverse complement strand
CCTGCGAGCGTAAATCACCACAGCACCGGTCATCCGGTCCACTCACACACACACACACACATGCAGACACACACATGCTGTGTTTCTACCAAGTCAGCCAATTTCATTGTATGAGCAGAATGTGGGCGACCAGGGAACACAAACCAGCGGAATGAATGATACACTGCTAGGGGTGAACACGCACGCACCAGGAACACAGACCAGGAACACGCAGCAGGGAACACACACCAGGGAACACACACACCAGAGAACACGCACCAGGAACACGCACCAGGAACACGCACCAGGAACACGCACCAGGGAACACGCACCAGGAACATGCACCAGGAACATGCACCAGGAACATGCACCAGGGAACACGCACCAGGAACACGCACCAGGAACACGCACCAGGAACACGCACCAGGAACACATGCCAGGGAACACATGCCAGGGAACACACACCAGGAACATGCACCAGGAACATGCACCAGGGAACACGCATCAGGAACACGCACCAGGGAACACGCACCAGGAACATTCACCAGGAACACGCACCAGGAACACGCACCAGGAACACGCACCAGGAACATGCACCAGGAACACGCACCAGGAACACGCACCAGGAACATGCACCAGGAACACGCACCAGGAACACGCACCAGGAACACGCACCAGGAACATGCACCGGGAACACGCACCAGGAACATTCACCAGGAACATGCACCAGGAACATGCACCAGGAACACATGCCAGGGAACACACACCAGGAACACACACCAGGAACATGCACCAGGAACATGCACCTGGAACACATGCCAAGGAACACATACCAGGAACACGCACCAGGAACACAGACCAGGAACATGCACCTGGAACACGCACCAGGAACATGCACCAGGAACATGCACCAGGAACACGCACCAGGAACATGCACCAGGAACACGCACCAGGAACACGCACCAGGAACACACACACCAGGAACACACACACCAGGGACACACACCAGGGAACACACACCAGCGAACACGCACCTGGAACACGCACCAGGAACATGCAGCAGGAACACAGACCAGGAACACGCACCAGGAAACACACACCAGGAACACACACCAGTAACACACACCAGTAACACAAACCAGGGAACACGCACCAGGAACACACACCAGTAACATGCACCAGGGCCAACAAGTCCATTCCAGCAGGGAAAAGGTGACACCTGAATAGTTATATATTAATAATAATAATGACATAAGGTGTTAATGAATAACATTGGCTCGGCTGCAACAGCAACACCCATGGTTTGGAACGGACAAAAACCTCAGGAAGATCTAGGGGCTTGTTGTTGAGAGAAGGAACCTCATTACTGGCTGTTTACAAACTCAATGACTTCCTGTCCACATTCAACTACTTCCTGTCGCCGTCCTCCAGCCTGGCCCAGTGAAAGGCAACGGGCTCTGATGCTACCTGCCGCTCTGGGCCAGCCAGACGTCTAAACCCAGTGGTATTAATACGTTTCTGTTTTACTTTATGAACCCTTGTACCCCAGGAAAGAATCTCTTGGCAATGAGTACACCAACTGTTGTCTCTTGCCTGATCAAAGTCCAACGTACAACAGGTCGAATTGGGAACTATAAAAATAGTTGTGTTATCAAGGAGAGAGTGATAGATAGAGAGGGAGTATCAAAGAGTGTGAGAGATAATGAGAGCATCAGAGAGTGAGATGGTTCTGAAATGTTCCGTGATGTTTCTGTATACAGAGAGAGAGAGAGCGAGAGAGATATGGAAGAGAGAGAGAGCGAGAGAGCTATGGAAGAGAGAGAGAGAGAGAGCGGGAGAGAGAAGGATGTGTCTGTTATATCCGTCAGTACATCTGGAACCTCCCGGGACGCCTCCAAACAAGACGGCCCAAACACAGGGCGGTTGGCATGGCGACCGGAGAGCGCGGGGGGGGTGATGTGAAGACATTGTGTGTGTGTGTGTGGTGTGTGTGTGTGTCTCTCTCCCAGTCTTGAGTCTCCTCCTTGTGCTTCTATTGTGAAATGTCTTGATGATGCGTGTGCGTCTGCAACTGGACGGACGGACGGACTCCATGATGCAGAGTGCGGCGACCTTTACAACACACACGCGCGCACACACACACACACACACGCACGCGATGTTCCTCCGGCCGACGGACATTATGCTAGTGTCAGACGTTTATATCTGGGCTGAAGGTCACGCAAGGGTCGCGGAGAGGAGCGGGTCGTGAATTTGACATTAATGTCAGGAGAGGAGATATTCCCAATAAAAACACATGAATACTCCTAACCGCCTGCAGCTGAAACTATGAGAGAGAGAGAGAGAGAGAGAGAGAGAGAGAGGGAGAGGGAGAGAGAAAGAGTTGAGAGAGGGAGAGAGTTGAGAGAGGGGGAGAGAGATGATGGTAAAGAGTGAGGGAGAGAGTTGAGGGAGGGAGAGAGTTGAGGGAGGGAGAGAGACAAAGGGAGAGACTTGAGGGAGGGAGAGAGACAAAGGGAGAGACTTGAGGGAGAGAGGGAGAGGGTTTTTGTGTTGATGTGCTGCTAATGAATGAAGGTGTTTGTTTAGAAGTCCTCTCGCTGTTTTATAAGACACACACACACACACACACACACACACACACACACACACACACACAGGCTGATTGTGAGTGACTGCCCGAGCTCTGAGAAACAACAGTTTCATCTCCAATTATCTCTCATTAGGGCTCCGCTGTCCTCACAGAACTCATCCCTCAGGAGACACATCAGCCCTAACCGGTCTCTCATGAAACTCATCCTCAGGTCAGCGACAACAACCCTAACCGGTCTCTCATGAAACTCATCCTCAGGTCAGCGACAACAACATGAGCTCCGGTCCGGCCGGTCTCCTCTAGTTCAGTTCTCTGGTGCTTCTAGCTCCTGGGTTTCCTTCCCCTCCCCTCCCCTCCACCCCGGCCCCGGCCCCGGCCCAGACGCCGCTCCGCTCCGGGTCTTGGCAGCGGCGGCTCACTCCTTTTTTGGCGGTGGGAGCGACAGCGGAGCAGAAGAACGCGTTCATTTCCTCCGAACCTGAGGCTCCAGTTAAGCGCTGTGCCCAGTGGGCTGGCGGGGCCCTCCTCCTCCTCCTCCCTAGTACCTTACTACGACGACCCCCGACCCCCCTGCCCAGTAAAAGCTGGTTGAATTTGTCTGAATAGATGTCCAACATTTTAACGATGCCTTTCTGGAATGTTCTGGAGTATGTCGGTGGAGGAGGGGGGAGGAGGGGGGAGGAGGGGAGAGGAGGGGAGGGTGGGGGTAACTGACATACTCGTTGCCTTCCAGCGTGTGTGTGGTGTGTGTGTGTGTGTGGTGTGTGTGTGTGTGTGTGTGTGTGTGTGTGTGTGGAAAATAGAACAAGTTGATTATGGAACATCTGGAAGGTATTTGGAGGTGAACTTGAACTGGCACTGGAGGAATGTCACATTCCTGTGAGATGTATGGGTGACACACACACACACACACTCGCGGAGCACACACACACACACAACAAACTCTCTCGACAGAACACACACACACACACTCACTTACAAACTACCATGAACACACAAACAACACAACATTACAAACTACCATGAACACACCACACACATTCATACCGAAACACACACACACACAAACACACACACATTACAAACTACCATGAACACACACACACACACACATTACAAACTACCATGAACACACACACACACATTACAAACTACCATGATCACACACACATTACAAACTACCATGAACACACACACTCACATTACAAACTACCATGATCACACACACACACACACACACACACACACGCTTGCGTTCTATTAGTCAGCCTGGCGTCGATATATCATTGACAGGCTGGTGTTTGGACAAGACTGATAACCTATCAGCCTCTCAAGCCTCTCTGGAACACACACACACACACACACACACACACACACACACACACACACACACACACACACACACACACAAACACGCTGTCTGACTGTGTTTGTGTGAGTTTGAGCAATGAGGATGTTATAATGCTAGCTCGTGTTCCTGTCAGACTGGACTTGGAGGCCAAAGGTGGCCATATTGGGTCTGGAGCGGCTCACGACCAGGTCCTCCTCCTCCTCCTCCTCCTCAGACAGCTGCAGGAAGGAAGGAAGCCAGACGGTTTGTGTCCGACTCAAACGCAGCCGTTTTACAAGACGTTATTCCTCGCCGAGGCTCGGTTATCTCTGTCCCGCGAGCAGCTGACAGGATGTGGATTGCTGAGGGGAGCTGCGTGCTGATTGGACGCTGAGTGTTAGCAGGGTTTCTGTGAGCCGTCTGTCCGTTGGATGTGGTGTGTTGTGAGTGTTGGCAGCAGCCCCCGGTTGGGTTGAACGGAGAGCAGCGGCCCAGTTAGAGTGGGTGAACACCTACCTGTGTGTCCTGATGCTGGCGTGTTTGCGACACAACCTTTTGAACCCAAGCAACGCTCTCTTTTGTGTACACGCAAAAAACATACATATGTTCGTTTTCTGCACATTATGATCGTGGGACCCCACCCCCCACCATGAGACAGACGAGCTGGCAGCATCTCCTATATCATCTTGTCCTGCATGTTGGAGGTGTTGAGGATGGTCACTAATCCCCCGTCTCTTCTCCGCAGGAACGCTGCCCAACTCAAACAGCTGCAAGAGCAGATTCTCCTGGAACAGCAGGAAGCAGCCAATTGGCAGCAGCAGCAGGAAGTCCCGCCTCCGCCACAGGAAGCCCCACCTCCTCCTCCTCCCGCCGCGCCTCCCTCCCCTCCTCTCCCCCCTCCCCCGTCCTACCAGGAGCTGGAGACCAGCGCCAGCATGCAGACGAGCACCTTCAACTACGCGCGGCCGAAGCAGTTCATTGCCGCCCAGGTCCCCGGGGCCCTCGGGGGTGGGGTCCTCGGGGGTGGGGGCTATGCCGCCGCCCGCTCCTCTGGCTCCTCGGGCTCCAGCCTCTCCTCCCCGCTGTCCCCCCCCGCCTCCCACAAGGCCTTCAGCCGAGTCACCCTGCCTCCCTTCTCCAAGACCTCCAGCCTGGACTCCCCCTCCTCCCCCTCCTTCCCCCCGCCACCTCCCCCCTTCCTCAGCCCCTCCGGTGACCTGTCCTCCCCCTCTGGCTCCGGCAACGACTTCCCTCGCCCCCTCCCCCGCCGCCCCCTCCTCCCCCCTGCCTCCCTCCTCCTCCTCCCTCCTCTTCCTCCTCCCCGGCGCGCTCCGACACCTCCTCCCCCTTCGCCTCCGTGCCTCCCTCGCCGGCCTCCAGCTACCTGTCCTCCATGCTGCCCTCGTCCCCCTGCAGCCCGATGACCCCCTCCAGCCCAGGGGTCAACGCCCTGGGGCTGCCCCGTGGGAACGGCACCGTGTACGTTCTCACCACACCTCACCTGACCTCACCACACCTCACCTGACCTCACCACACCTCACCTGTCCTCACCTGTCCTCACCGGACGTCACCGGACCCTCACCTGGCCTCACCACACTCACCTGACTCACCACACCTCACCTGAACCTCACGCGACCTCACCTGACCTCACCAAACCTCACCTGAACCTCACCACACTCACCTGACCTCACCACACCTCACCTGACCTCACCAGGCCTCACCTGACCTCACCTGACCTCACCTGACCACACCTGACCTCACCTGAACTTAACACACCTAAACCTACCTCACCTGACCTCACCTGACCTCACCTGAACTTAACACACAACACAACCTCATCTCAGATCATCTCTTGCGTGTGTGTGTGTGTGTGTGTGCGTGTGTGCGCGCATGTGTGTGTGCGCGTGTGCGTGCGCGTGTTATGTAAGGAGACTAACGTGCTGCAGGGTGTCTGCTCCTACACATACACTGTAAATGACAAGTTTACATTTTTACGTAACGCGTTTACAAGAACGACAACACAGACTTGGTCCTGTACACACACACACACACACACACACACACACACACACACCCGGCAAGTCAATGTGCAGGAGCTTTAGTCCTCATATGGAAAGAAAATATGAGAGCGGTTCTGAATGTGGACTGAAAGGTGTTTTTGCTCATATAAGTCGGAGCTGTTAACTTTACGACGAAGTGTTTCCGAGCGGCGCGCTATTGACTGTTTATTTGAGTGCGTTGGACGCGGGCCAAGCTGAATTCCTCCTGGAGGGCGGCCGTGACGCTGCGGTGTTTAGTCAACAACCATTCTCACGAGGATGGAAGGATGCAATTACCCAGCATGCTCCGGGAGGCCCAGTTCCACAGAATTGTGACAGATTGTTGGTTTGGCTTTAGACGGTAAATGATGACGAGACTAAAAAAATAATTACCTCATTATACTCCTCTCTCTATTCAACTCTTTTCTCTCAATCTTCCCTCTCAATCTCTGTCTCTGTCTCTCTCTCACCCTCTCTCTCTCTGTCTCTCTGTCTCTGTCTCTCTCTCTGTCTCTCCCTCTCTCTCTCTCCCTGTCTCTCCCTCTCTCGCTCTCTCTCTCTGTCTCTCCCTCTCTCGCTCTCTCTCTGTCTCTCTCTGTCTGTCTCTCTCTGTCTCTCTCTCTCTCCCTCTCAATCTCTCACCCTCTCTCTCTCTCTCTCTCTCCCTGTCTCTCTCTCCCTGTCTCTCTCCCTGTCTCTCTGTCTCTCTCTCTGTCTCTCCCTCTCTCTGTCCCTCCCTCTCTCTCTGTCTCTCTCTCTGTCTCTCCCTCTCTCTCTCTCTGTCTCTCCCTCTCTCTCTCTCTCTCTCTCTCTGTCTCTCTCTTAGAATCTAATGACAACATTTAAAACAATCACTCAAATATGAGAACAGGAAGACAGAGGGTGCCAAGGGTGTGGGTGTGTGTGCGTACTGCGGATGCGCGCGTGCGTGCGTGCGTGTGTGTGTGTGTGACGGGTCTGGGTGTGTGTGTGTGACGACGGGTCTGGGTGTGTGCTCCAGCAGGGCGTTGCCGCGGAAACCCTCCCTGAACCGGACCCCCCGGACCCCCACCTCGGACTCGGACATCCAGGGCTCCAAAGACGCCGTGATCCAGGACCTGGAGCGCAAACTACGCTTCAAGGAGGAGCGACTTGGGAACGGCCAGCAGGTGGGCGGAGTCTGTGTGCGTGTGTGTGTGTTGTACGTGCACATGTGTATGTGCAATGGGATTCATTAGTTCCACTGTATGACTGTTTGTGATTTTAATAACACAAGACGTGTTTAATAATACAAATGATTAACATTGATTAACAAAACAACTCTCTCACACACACACACACACACACACACACACACACACACACACACACACACACACCCTCACAGTGAAATTGCGTGAAACTAGTCAAATCCAAAATGCATTTTGATTGTCCGACTCGTTAACCGGAGTGAAGCTACTAGCTAGGTGGTGTGTGTGTGTGTGTGCGCGTGTGTGTGCGTGTGCGTGTGTGTGCTGTGACTGACACACTAATTGCTGCTCCTAGCGGTTAACCTACGAGGAGAAGATGGCTCGTCGTCTGCTGGGGGCCGACAGCGCCGCCACCGTCTTACACACACAGGACACACAGGAGGAGGAGACGACCCTGCAGGTAGCACACACACACACACACACACACACACACTTTGTAGACTAATCTCATTAAACTTATTTTAATCATCTAATCTTAATCTTAACTTATTCTCCGGGCATGTATAAACACATGTTAACGGGCATGTTAAGAGCACCATGCATCACGTTTGACTTCTAATGCCTTGCCGATGGGTTTAGTGTCAGCTGTAACCCATGAACCCAGTCACCCCCCACTCTCCACGCAGAAAAGCCTCTTCCAAGAGACCATGTTCTGTGTACCACTAGCACAGCACGTGGGGACCACAAGAAACGCTTGTGTTAAGAACACACTCTTTAAACTCACTCCTTCACAGCCAAACCTCTCCTCATTAAAAGCGTGTTCCAGTGATTTGTTTTGGACCAACCACCTCGCCTGGGTTCAGTCTGGTCCTTCAAAGAGTCTTTGAAGGACTTAAAACTTCACCCCCATCCTCATCTCACGCACCTAATTCTCTCTCTTTCTCACTCTCTCTCTATCCTTACCTCTCTCCAAATCTCTCTCTCCCTCTCTACAATTTGATATGGAGGTATGGAGTCAAAAGGATCTCCTACCTTCCCCTTGTGTCTCAAAATGTGTGCGTGCGTTCATGTGCGTGTCTGTCACACACTGAAACACGAGACCTGTTCCCAGTGGCTGTCATATGAGAGTGACCCCGATAAGGTATTTGATAAGGGAGGCGTTAATGCCGCCAGTTGCCACGGTTACCGTTTGTTTAATCAACTCCGGAGTTGAGTCGGCGGGAGCTGTGTTCGCTGGGAACGGACTCCGGCGGTGTGTTGTGTTTACCTGGGAATGATAAAGTATATCTTGGAAGCTTGTCAGACTCTTTTGAACCTTGAACCCGCAGCAGTTGAGTGGAATTGATGAATCGTTTAAAGACACCTTGAAGTCCCGAGACCTGCGGCGCACAGCGAGAACCGTTTGTTAAATAAATAAGATCGATAGGCTCGGGAATGTGGAGGCGTCCATTGCACAAGTTTTCTTTTCCTTTTTTTAACCCTTTTGTCTCACGACGGAATATTTTGCAGATACTTCGCTGAAAAATACTGTAATATATATCTATATATATATATATAGATATATATACAGTATATCTATAAAATACACTGTTCCCAGAAATAGACTAGAGATCTAGAGCTAGGTGGACAGGTGGTGAGGAGGTGACAGGAGACGTGAGGAGGTGGAGGTGGAGAGGAGGTGGAGGAGGAGAGGGAGGTGGATGTGGAGGGCTGGAGAGGAGGTGGAGATAAAGAGGAGGTGGAGGAGGAGAGGAGGGAGGTGGAGGTAAAGAGGAGGTGGAGTGGAGGTGGAGAGGGAGGTGGATGTGGAGGGAGGTGGAGAGGACGTGGAGGAGGAGAGGGAGGTGGAGGAAAGGTGGAGAGGAGGTGAAGGTAAAGAGGAGGAGGTGGAGAGGAGGTGGATGTGGAGGAGGTGGAGGTGAAGAGGAGGTGGAGGAGGAGGAGGAGGTGGCTGTGGAGAGGAGGAGGAGGTGGTGGAGGAGGAGGAGAAGCTGTCTCTGCAGCTGGGCTGAAGCCTGTGATTATGTCGTGGGCGTGTTGTCAGAGAGACGCACGTCTGGACAGATGTTCCCCGCGCCCCCGACTGGAGCGACGGGATGACAGATTGATGCTGGAGGAGGAGAAGAAGAATGAGGAGAGGAGGAGGAGGAGGAGAAGAAGAATGAGGAGGATGAGGAGGAGAAGAAGAATGAGGAGGAGGAGAAGAAAAATGAGGAGGATGAGGAGGAGGAGGGGGAGGTGGAGAAGGGAGGGAGCAGGAGAGAGGGGGGAGGAGGAGAACGAGGGAGGAGGAGGAGGAAGAAAGAGGATGACTGAGAAAGGAGGGGGAGGAGGGGAGGAGGTGGAGAAGGGGAGGGAGGGAGCAGGAGAGGGAGGAGGAGGGGATATGGAGGAGGAAGAGGAGGGGGAGGAAGAAGGAAGAGGAGGAGCAGGAGAGGGAGAAGGAGGAGGGGGAGGTGAAGGAGGGAAGAGGAGGACGGAGAAGGAGGGAAGAGGAGGACGGAGAAGGAGGGGGAGGAGGTGGAGAAGGGAGGGAGCAGGAGAGGGAGGGGGAGGAGGAGGAGGAGCTATAGGAGAAAGCGCTGTGGCTCAGGGTGCAGGCTGACGGATGAGTGGCTGCGGTGTTGGTTTCCTCGCGGTGAATAATGATGGCGTCCTGGAACTCTGCGGCGGCGGGCGGGGCCAATCGGCGGGTTCTGACAGGTGGCCCCACCCACGCCCGTCATTATCAGGGCCAAAGCTTTGATATGGATATGACGTGTTGATATAGACACGAAAGACACACGGAACACGCTATGGGCGTGGGCGTGTTGGTGGGACCCGAAACCGGGCTTACGTGTTCGGAAATGAACGCCGCGTTTCAAATATGATGTCAGTATTGATTATAATTCCAATGACGCGAACCGCATTTCTATTGATTATAATTACACCTCGATTTCTCCAAATTGCGCTGCCAAAGGCTCTGGAGTAGGGGCTTGTGAGAGGGGCGCCGCCCGACTCTAAACGGCTTCCTGTTGGCTGAGAGAAACGTCTTGGGGGGCGGGGCAACAGCGATGGTTTGGCACTCGATGATGGTGTCTCAGAGACAGTGGGCGTCATATTCCCAGCACAGATACTGTTATTAATCACCCAGGCGTTGTTTTTGTATGTTTGGTTTAGCTTTTCATGAGCTAATATGATGAAACGACCACAAACAACAGAACAAAAAAGAAAAAAAAGAGACTTTAGACATGACATGTCTTTAACACAGTACCTCTCTCTCTCTCTCTCTCTCTCTCTCCCTCCACCTCTCTCTCTCTCTTTCTCTCTGCGTTAGGAGTACAAGGTGTCCAGCTTCGAGCAGCGTCTCATCAGTGAGATCGAGTTCCGCCTGGAGCGCTCCCCGGTGGAGGAGTCGGACGAGGAGGTGCAGCACGACGAGGACGCGGCCGGCCAGGGGGGGGCGCCGCCCGCCTTCGCCCAGAAGCTGAAGCACCTGAAGGTGTTTGAGGGCGTGGCCGTCACCTTCACCTGCAGGGTGCACGGGGACCCCAAGCCCAAGGTAGGAGGCTCACGTCCTGGAAGGACCTGGAAGGGGGAAATGTGGAATTCTTTTGCACATAATTAACAATACATTATTAAATATTAATAATAATTATTAGCATTATTAATCCAGCATCACTTTTGGTCACAAATGAGAGGCAGTCGATAGAAATAGTCCTAAAAAGTCATTGTGCTTTAAAGTAATGTAGCCTAACGTGTGTGTGTGTGTGTGTGTGTGTGTGTGCGCTCCAGATCTATTGGTTTAAAGACGGTAAGCAGATCTCTAAGAGGAGTGAACACTACAGGATCAGCCGCGAGGCGGACGGCACCTGTTCCCTGCACACCGCCGCCGCCCTGCTGGACGACGACGGCAACTACACCATCATGGCTGCTAACCCGCAGGTAACACCGACAAAACATTAGAGGTTTTCCATTGGAGAACCGGGATTATAGTGCAGAAACATTCAGTACATAAGATATGATGGTAAGAAATGAACACGCATTTCTGTGTGTAGGTGCACACAGGCAGGGGTCCCCAAAAATGTTTAGGTCTGGAAATGTTAGCATTTAAAAACGTTTTATATCTGCCTCCACTCCCAATCAAACCAGTCGGCCTGTAAACGTGCTGGTGAACATTGCGCCCCACTGACTGATTGTAATATTTTAAGATAAGAGACCTTTATGAGACCTTTTCAAATCTTGGCACGAAGACTCCAGAGTTCACCGGCCCCTGGTCAGTTTTGCGAGGACGACAGCCAGCAGAAACAGGAAGAAGGCGTTGAGTCAGAGGCGTTGCAACAGGAAGTGCCAGAGCTCACACGCCCCACATCCTCCCGTTCCCAGTTGACCTCTGGTCAAGTGTCAGAGAGTCATTAACACTCTCTCTCCCTCCCTCCCTCCCCCCTCCCCCTCTCTCTGTCTCTCTGTCTGTCTGTCTGTCTGTCTGTCTCGCCCTCTCGCCCTCTCTCTCTCCAAACGGGGGTCTCTCTACCAGGGGAGAGTCAGCTGTACTGGTAGGATGATGGTTCAGGCAGTGAACCAGAGGGGGCGGAGTCAACGCTCCACACCTGGACACATCCGCAGGTGAGTGTCACACACACACACACGCGCACACACACACATACAGAAACACACTATACAGCCATTCAGGAGACACTTCCAGCCAGACTGACAGACTCCTCCCCCCCCCCAGACCCAGGTCCAGGTCACGTGACAGCGGCGATGAGAACGAGAACATCCAGGAACGCCACTTCCGCCCCCACTTCCTGCAGGCGCCCGGTGACCTCATCGTGCAGGAGGGCCGGCTCTGTCGCATGGACTGCAAGGTAGAGACCCTGATCAATGAGTCTGTAACTATGTGGCTCTGACTCTGAGCGGATCACTTGACAATGCTGATTATATAACCCTCATTCGTGCCTAATCATGTGGAGAGTAGATGTTTTCTGAGTGAGAGGGTTTCAAATAACTCATGACTCACGACTGGAACGCTAAATTAGAGAGAGAGAGAGAGAGAGAGAGAGAGAGAGAGAGAGAGAGAGAGAGAGAGGCCCATCTGGAAGCCACCCTCTCATTCACCGTCTGTTTTCTCTTCCGGGACGTTCTGTCTCATCCCAGCGTTCCCGTTCCTTTAGAAACAGGCAAACAGGAGATATGTGATGAATGATAAGGATCAGATCGTGCTGTTTTACAGTTATCCGTGTGTTCACGATTCTTGTGACTCCTTTTCCCTCTCCTTTATTTTTCCACCGCACGCTTAAAATAAAATGGAAAAATAAATTGCCAAAATAGCGACATCTCCGCGGTTCACAGACTCTGGTGAGACTTGTCCTTTAAACTTAACTTTGAGATTTGTGGCCAACATCAATCAGACTTTAATATCAACAGTATTTTTAGACACAATTTATTTATAGACCTGAGTTGTTGCTGTGTAGCCAGACTTTTCCTTTCACAAAAAATGTCCTGATGGCACTCGGGTCAATGAGGCTTTAGCGACCTGCGTGAACTCACTGAAGCTCTGTGCTGCGCTGCAGTGAAGCATGCTGGGAAAGGCAGGGCTGGGTACGGGGTTTCCTTGCCCTCCTCCAGGGGCTGGTAAAGAGCTGTTCGGCTGCTTCAACAACACACACACACACACTTCAGCCGAACACTGGAGTTTTGTACACTCTTAACGAGTGCATTATGAGTCACCTAACGAACATGTTACGGGTCCCCTGACGAACATTTAACTGGTCCCCTAACAAGCATTTAACTGGTCCCCTAACGAGCATTTAACTGGCCCCCTAACGAGTGTGTAGTGGGGCACCTAAGGAGCGTTTTATAGGTCAACTAACGTACACACGTTCTCCCGGCCTAAACACACAGACTGCTGAGGCTGAGCAGGTCATGTACTCCATGCATAGTAGATATAGATATAGATATAGATATATCGGTACTTCCTGTAACCGATGTAACCTGACAGCGGCTTAAGATGCTTTAGGAAGTAGCACTTCCTTTGTGAAAGGGCTTCACAAAGTGAGACAGTGTGAACAGCGAGCATCACGCCATGCATCTGTTTGTTGATTATTTCTGATATTTTTATATTAACGTGTTTATTTGCCCGCTACGTAGCAAGCCTCCTCACCATTGAGACCCGGGCCGTTGGGTTCTTAGCCTGAGCCTTCAGCACTAAGCGACCCACTCACCTGTGCTCCTACAGGTGAGTGGCCTGCCGACGCCCGACCTCATCTGGCAGCTGAACGGCCAGACCATCCGCCCAGACTCCGCCCACAAGATGCTGGTGCGGGAGAACGGCGTCCACTCGCTGGTGGTGGAGCCCGTGTCCAGCCGCGACGCCGGCATCTACACCTGCATCGCCAGCAACCGCGCGGGACAGAACTCCTTCAACCTGGAGCTCATCGTCGCTGGTACGACCCTTTTATCGCTCTTATCACATGGTACATGTCAGGTCACATGGTACATGTCAGGTCACTCGGTACATGTCAGGTCACATGGTACAAGTCAGGAGCTAGGGTTGCCGATGGTAGTTTACGACTTGACGGTGGTGTTGGCGAGCTGTAGCATCACATGTTACACGCGTCATCACTCTGTTGTCGTGGAAACGCGTTGACGTGGCGACGCCGTGTGTCCGCAGCCAAAGAGATGCACAAGGCTCCGTGCTTCGTGGAGAAGCTGCAGAACACCGTCATTGCCGAGGGTTACCCCGTGCGCCTGGAGTGTCGCGTCACCGCGGTACCCTTCCCTCAGATCTTCTGGAAGCGGGAAAACGAGTCGCTCACCCACAACACCGACAGAATCAGGTAGGTTCACATTCCCACACACACACACACACAGTCAGGTTCACATTCCCACACACACAGACATACACACACACACACAGTCAGGTAGGTTCACATCCCACACGCACACACACACACACACACACACACAGGTAGGTTCACATTCCCACAGACATACACACACACACACACACACACACACACACACACACACAGACAGTCAGGTAGGTTCACATCCCCACACACACAACACGGAGTCATAGGTCACGACCCACAATGCGAAGCACAGAACATAGTCATAGGTTCCTGACACGGATATAAGCCCACATGTACCACAGGTGGTCATCGGTTCAGACCTCCCCATACGACACACGACACACGACACTCACCTCACGGTCTCTTCCCAGCATGCACCAGGACAACAGCGGCTACCTGTGCATGATCATCCAGCCGGCCATGAAGGAAGACGCAGGCTGGTACACCGTCTCCGCCAAGAACGAGGCCGGCATCGTGTCGACCACCGCGCGCCTGGACGTCCACAGTGAGTCACCTGCCCTGCCCACCTTCTTTAACTGAGTGTGCATAGAGGATATTTCACTTCGCTTTCATCCCCAGATTTATATTTAATTGAAATTGAAACGATATACTGTATGTGTATGTTACATTTACTATCTTCTGTAATTGGCCTCACCTGGCCCTGACTCTAACTGGGCCAGGAGAGGCTGTAGCCCCACCCACCTTAGACTCTAACTGGGACAGGTGAGGCCAATTAATCCAGCCACCAAACACACACACTCCCACAATTCTACATTAACCTTTAGCCATTGAGCAGAGAAATCCTACACAACCTACAAGTGTGAGAACAATCCCAGCATGTAGCTTCCTACCCTTCCCTGATCTCTCTCTCTCTCTCTCTCTCTCTCTCTCTCTCTCTCTCTCTCTCTCTCTCTCTCTTCTCTCTTCTCTCTCTCTCTCTCTCTCTCTCTCTCCCTGTTGTGTCCTCAGCGCCATGGCAACAGCCCAACCAGCCCAAGCCCCGGAAGGTGCGTCCGTCGGCAAGCCGCTACGCCGCGCTAACGGAGCGGGGGCTGGACGTGAAGGCGGCCTTCTTCCCCGACTCCAGCCCCCTGCCGCCCGGGGCGCTGGTGGAGAGCGACGACCTGTAGAGAGACCACCCCTGAACCCCTGACCCTCTGACCTCTGACCCCCCCCTCCCCCCCTCCTCCTCCCCCTACACCGTGACTGATACGTTAACAGCCAATGGACGGACCAATGGGGACACGGCCACAGAACACCTCCTCCCTCTCTCCTCACTTTTCCTCACAACAATATCCCATAATAACCACCACTGAAACAAGACTTGGTTCTGTCCGATTAAAACAAACTGTTTGCGAGCGTTTCTTGAAGCGCGGAGTGGGACTGTACAGCAGACCGCCTGCCTGGTGACGTGAAAGAAAAAAAAATCAATTTTATTATGCATGTTTATGTGGTGCCATATTTTACACTGACTTTTGGCGTTTCGAAATGTTTCCCACAAACTGTAAGGACTTTGAAAAACCTGCCAGGAGACGAGACAACTCTCAGACACACCGGAAGATGCAAAGTGTAGTCGCTGTAGTTGTTGAGTTCAAACTCTTTGTTACACACACACACACTCACCGACACACCACACTCTCCGTTCTGTTCTGGTCCCGTCCTGCCACACATCCAGGTTGTGTGTAGCGCGGTGGTGACGTCGTAGATACAACAACTTCCACCTGCCAGAGTCGTCAGGTAATCAGAGCACAATGTTTCCGATGTTTTCACGAGGCCGGGCCTTAATACTTCCTTCTTCTTCTTCTTCCTCTTCCTTTGCATTTATGTTTTTGTATTTGAAATTAGAAATGTGGTCATGTTTTAAGGATGTAATCTTCTGTTGATTGGTTAAAAGAACAGACCTCCGATATCGTGAGTGTACAGAAGTTTGCGAGAGAAAGTTAGAACTGAACCGTGAGGATGGAATTGGGGTGACGGTGGTGGGTGGTGATGGCTGGTGATGATGATTGATGAATGAATGGTTAAGGCTTTGGCGACACATTTTTGTATATGTGGCCTACGTCATTGTGGGCTTACCTTTCCCAGAATTAATTTATCTCTCTCAAATTGTTCGATATGTCGAAAGCATGCATGTCATTGTGAGCGTTACTAAATAGCCATCGATATACAGTAATTATATAATTGATAGCCGCTGCAAGTCACTTTCAGGCTTAACGCACGGCTCTGTATTTTTGGACACTTTTATTTTTTGGTGCCAAATTTCACCGGGATTTCGAGATTTGGAACACACTCGAGCAGAGAAGTAGATAAAATGATGAGAAGAGAAGTAGATAAAATGTCTAAACGCTTTAAAAACTAAGCCACGTCGGTCCAGATGCGGCTCCACGTCTGAGGTTTAGACGCACGTCGGGAGGACACTTTACACATTTCTATACCGATCTGTGCCTGTATATGTTTTGTTCTTACGCCGTCGATTGTAGTTTATGAAGAAAAAACAATAAAAAACTAATAAAAGTTTTTGAGACTTGAGATCGTTGCTTGTTCGCACTCATCACGTTTTTTACTGTTGGTCGAAACTTGAAAGAAGTTCCTGGTCCTGAGAAACTAGTGGTCTACACCGCCCCTAGTGGAGGAGCGTGGTCTACACCACCCCCTAGTGGAGGAGAGGGTCTACACCACCCCCTAGTAGGAGGAGAGGGTCTAACACCACCCCCCTAGTGGGAGGCGAGGGTCTATACACCCCTCCCCTAGTGGAAGGGAGGGTCTACACCGCCCCCTAGTGGAGGAGGTTGCTTCTGCGACCCGCCCTCCTAGTGGAGGAGGGTCTACACCACCCCCTAGTGGAGGAGGCGTGATAGACTGGAAGCAGCATCTGCTCCCAGAACTCAACAGGTGACCAGTTTATTATAATGGTCCAGCATGAACCTGACTGTGGTTCAACTGGTGTCTCTTTTAGCTTTAGAGGCTCCGCCCACATTCTGCCTGATCTCCTCTGAGCTCATCTCTGATCTCATTCATAGATTCCCTGATTCTGAGTCATCTGTGATATGAATAGAAGGTCTATGCCTCCCATTAAATACCAGAGCATTTAACTGGTGGCTCAAATATATAGTCAACTACAAGATGAATAAGAATAACAACGATCAGAGATGACTGATTTATACATATAATGGTACAACAGCATTTTGACAGGAAATTGATACTCAAGCACAAACACATTCTGAATATAAAATATTTTGTACGATTTTTCAGAATAAATATTTTAAATAAACATTCATTAATACTTCATGTATACATTTCCGACAGCGTCTGACCACCACGGGCCATAGGTTAGGTACAGTGTCAAGTATTAAGGCAGTAGTAGACGAACCTGGACTCACGTTTGTCTTATAAAAGACATTCATCCAAGCCAAAATAATGATACAAAAATAGGAGTATTTGTTTAAACATTTAAATTAATTGGTCGTTAAAAAGCTACCATATTTTAATCAGCATGGAGTCATTACCTACATTCTTATATTAGTAATTTTACAGTCTCGTTAGCAGTGCGGTCATCAGGTGACTGCTGACCAGTTCAACCTGGTCGGGTACGGGAGGTCCCTTTTAACCTTTAACCCCAGGCGTCAATCAGACAGGGTTCCTTGTGTGCAAAATTAGACGAGACATTCCAGCAGGCGATTGAATCAACAACAACTAGACTGGAAATGACCGGTTGGTCGACTTCACCAAAAACATAAATAACATAAAACCTCGGGACTCGATGATGCAACCTCCGCAACACACACATCCTCTCCCCCACAACAGTGGGGGTCACACTTTTGTGTCTCGCAGTAACCCTAATCAAGTATCTTGGTCGATTATTATGTCACAGTGCTCGTCAATTTTCCTGATTGACATACTACCAGCTGCCCTCCTGCGGGTCGATTGAGCCTCCTGCTCCGTGACCTCACTTCCTGTCAGGAAGTACAGGAAGCGAGCGGGACGGGGGGGGGGGCGTCGCTCTACACCTTGTGCTCCCTGGGCTCGGTGGAGCCGACGGTCTGCAGCGCCGTCTGATCCGCGGTGACGCAGTCTGGCACGGGGTCAGCCTGCTGCGGCCGGTCATCCTGGCAACAACAACAAACCGTCAGTTAACTCAACAACAACATTATCTTAGGAACTCATTCTACAAAAGGTAGAGAACGTGAACTGAATACAGTAGACTACGCCGAGAATACAGCTAGAATACGCTTAGAATACAGTAGACTATTATTGTGTCAATAATGGTATAATTGAAATGTTTATCAAATAAATAAACTATCAATGCAATTCTAAATGGCAGCATGAAGGCCCAGTTTTCAAAATAAGAGCGTGAAGACATATTTAAGATAACAGGTATGGAGCTTCAGGCATGGCGGTGGTGGTGGTGGAGGACCTGGACCCACCCGGTGCTTGAGGTAGGACAGGTAGGTGTCCCAGCCCAGGGTGATGGTGTTGACGTAGACGACGCGGTATTTAGGCGACAGGAAGTAGAAGTTAATCATCTGCGCGGCGGGCCACACGCACCAGTCGGCCTGCGGAGCGTCGCGAGGTCAGAGGGTTCGGATTAGAGGTGTTCAGATTACAGCGATCAGATTAGAGCGAAACGCCACAGCAGCCCGGCTTGGTCTGGGCTCTGTCCTCCTCAAAGTCATGTTTCTCAGCTTTTCGCCTGCATCTCACCTTGTAAAACTCCCAAAACTTGTCCTTAAACTCCTCCAATCCGTCGGATAGGGTGTGGCCTTCCATCACGCCCATGCCTGCCATGAATAAAGAGATTATCATCCAATTCACATCACAATAATTCAACATAATCTCGTTTTGTTGTGAAGTGGCAACGTCACGTGGTGTCAGTTCTATTCTTATCTTTATGTACCACAGTGATATATTGCTGTCTCCTTCAACAAATGTACTCTTTGTAAGTCACTTTGGATAAATCATTCTTATTATCACAGCTGTATTAACGCTTCAATTACGCCAAATCGTTTTCACCATCTGAATATCTTATCTTGCCTATATATTTATATATTTGTATATTTTGACTGTACATTTGTAAATCTGTTACTTTATTTGTATTATTCTGTGTATTTCTCTATTGTTTTATTGTACTGTATTGCCATGCAACGTGGCACAAGAATTTCCTTCGGGATTAATAAAGTTCTATCTTATCTTAAAAGCGTCTGCCAAATGCCCTACATGTAAATGGAAATGTGAATGGTGTGTGTTTGATAGGATCTGTGTCACTAGTTCCCGTGTTGGTTTTATCCCATCATGATGACGTCACGGATGATCCTCTCACCCAGGAAGTACCAGAGTCCGAGGGTCGGGGACGCCACCAGCTGGTCCACCAGGACCTTCTTGGCCACTGTTTTGATCGCGTTGCCCACGTAGACCCGGTCCAGCCAGCCGTACCAGTAGTGCAGCACCGGACCCATGGAGCAGCCCACCGCGAACATGCGCCCTGCGGAGGAGACCACGATGGAGGAGACCCTGATCACCCTGAACCCTGAGGGACTGTGGGGGGGGTAGACCCTGAGGGACTGTGGGGACTATACCATGAGGATGGGGGAGGTCACCCTGACGGACTGTGGGGACTATACCATGAGGATGGGGGGTCACCCTAAGGGACTGTGGGGACTACACCATGAGGATGGGGGGGTCACCCTGAGGGACTGTGGGGACTATACCATGAGGATGGGGGGGGGTCACCCTGACGGACTGTGGGGACTACACCATGAGGATGGAGGGGTCACCCTGAGGGACTGTGGGGACTATACCATGAGGATGGGGGGGGTCACCCTGAGGGACTGTGGGGACTATACCATGAGGATGGAGGGTCACCCTAAGGGACTGTGGGGACTATACCATGAGGATGGGGGGTCACCCTAAGAGACTGTGGGGACTATACCATGAGGATGGGGGGGGGTCACCCTGAGGGACTGTGGGGACTATACCATGAGGATGGGGGTCACCCTAAGAGACTGTGGGACTATACCATGAGGATGGGGGAGGGGTCACCCTGACGGGGATCAGAGACGGTGGCCTCACCTGTCCGACTCCAGTCCCGAACCCTCTCCGGGTCCTTGCTCTTCTCCCGGGTCTGCTGCAGGAGGTCCCCCAGGGCCAGCATGCCCCCCCCGCTCAGCGTGTTGGTGAGGAGCAGGAAGCGGCCCTGGAACAGCGGCCGGGAGTAGAAGGAGATCCGGACCAGGAGCTCCCTGCCCGCCCGGAGGGGCAGCATGGTGGTCCGCTGAGGTCGGGCTGGGGGGTCGTGGGGGGGTCTGGGTCCAGGGGATGAGACGTGAGTCGTGGGGGGTCTGGGTCCAGGGGACGGGCCGCGGGTCTGGGTTTGGATCTGGGGGGTCAGGGTCCAGGCGGGTAACCGGGAAACGCAACAAGATGACGACAGACCGACACGTTGTTTCGAGAGCGGCGGCGGTGGACACGTGACTCTAGATTACCGCCCCCTGCTGGCGGGGGGCGGAGACACACACTCACTCACACACACACTCTCTCTCTCTCTCTCTCTCACACACACACACACACACTCTCTCTCTCTCTCTCTCTCACACACACACACACACACACTCTCTCTCTCTCTCACACTCTCTCTCTCTCACACTCACTCACTCACTCAGACACACACACTGAGACACACACACACACACACACTCACTCACACTCACTCACACGCACACTGGGGCGGTATCGTCCTGCAGGGGGCGGTGTCGTCCTCCTGACTACATCATTAAGAGGCAGAAGAAGACGTCCCCGCGTCTTGTCCAAGCCTGTTTGTTTTCGGTCGCTTCGTAAGAACCTCAGAATAATAATTATAAAGATGGTGAGCAGCGTGTTGTCCGCTTGATGCTGAATATGAGACATTAATATTAAGTGTTGTCGGTGACTGTTTGGGTGGTTTGGTTAGCTTAGCTTAGCGTTAGCATCCGCATGCTAGCGACGTGTGGGAAACGTTAGCACACACCACGTCCCACGCTTATATAGATTCATATATACATTCATATATACATTCATATATACATTCATATGTACATTCATATCTGTGTTGTGGGTCCTGTAACCTCGCTCCTGTCTCCTTGCTTCCTAGCTTCCTCTGTCCTTGCTGAAGACCGCCCAGAACCACCCCATGGTGAGACCCCATAGAGTCATCATCATAATGTTAATAATAATGTTATAGTCATGAGTGAATGTTTCCCCAGCAACATAACTCATAACTGCTGCTGGAAAGCAAGTGAATGTTAGTTTCACACAAATCAATACAATCCCAGTGTACAGACAGGCAGATACACACACACACATACACAGATACGCACACACATACAGATATACACATACAGATACACACACACAGGGGGGCAGGTATCATCCTGTAGGTGGGGGGTATCATATGAA
>PIJE02000231.1:241370-276274 GCA_002895965.2 Coryphaenoides rupestris | reverse complement strand
AACCCATCGGCCCAACTGGTTTTGTTAATACCATTGCCTTTTTCGGTTGGCCATGAGCCGCACTCCCCGGGGTCACCACCAGGTGGCGGCCAAGGCTAAACTCAGACACAGACTTACTTAAAATGTCATTTCTCACAGAAGATCAACAATGAAAATGATCTCAACATGATCTTCAGAACGCATTGGGCTGTCACTTGAACATCACATGTGGACAGTTTGCTGAATGTAATGTTGCGTCTGCAGGCACACAGAAGCTTCAGGTGTGTATTAGTCCCTTAATATGAACATTAGTCTTAACAGTAAATGTTAAACTAGCTGTGAATGCACTAAACCCTGACCAGCTTGTAGTTGGGAGCAGCCGTCCATGTTGACTTATGCTGCCGCTGCCCAAAAGTTTTTACGAGACACGGGCAGTTGCATCTATCCCAAAACCCGTTCAGCGAGATATCTTGTGAATAGTTATTTTTCATAAGTGTATTTACACATCTAAGTCCCATTTGAAGTGGGTTTCAGCACATAGCACTTAGCTGCAGAATACGCAAATGTTTACAGGGACTGTGCTTTTTCCGTGAATGGTTTGTCCCTGTAGAAGGCTGCTGTTTTTGCTGTGTTAACGGGCCCTTTGACCATGAGGAGTTGCATCAAGGAGCTGTGGATGTGAAGATCTATGGCATCACAACCAGGCTGGAAGTGGCGTTGATTGGTGGACCATATCAACCTGGATCTGTCCATCATACAGCAGAGAGTGGAGACTCCCACTTGTGAGGTCACTACGGGATTGGAGTAGCACGTGCCTGGTAATAGGCCTCACACCTGGTGGTAAAAGACTCAAGATGTCATAATGGAAGTTACTCTTTATCAGGAAGTGACTTTCTGGTTGCTTAAAGGGGGAACACCATCAGGTCTAATGGTGCATATCCATCGCAGGGACCAGGGTTTAAATTAAGGTTCGGGGACATTACTTTGCCACCGAGAAAGTCCCTGCTGGTATTTCCAAAAGTGTAGGAGGTGGAGGGGGTGGAGCTTGCACCTCTCAACATTTCTGATTGGTCGAGTACTCAGTACTTCAGTTTCAGTTTTTGTTCACCTCGACGAGAAAGTCAGAAAGAGCTGTCTGCCTCATTTACATCTAGCGTTTCAGGGCTTTGAATCTGCCTTGCTGCTACACTGCTTGTCTCCATGTTTATAAAGCAGAACATCACAACCAACAGCAGCATGACTTGAGTCTTGTTGCATCGTCATGCACATAACAAGAACTAGCCAGATGTAGACACAGTCGGCGCCTTCTCATCAGCAGACTAGCTTGCTCATCTTGGCGGGCAGTTAGGCCGCGGCAGAAGCACCGACGGCAACGGGCTGAAGGGACATGCTAGGTCCTCGTAAAGTGCTTCCTGGGTCACACAAAGGTGTGATTTGAAAGACGGCGCCAAACGCAAGTGGACCTCTAACTGTACACGGGCACCAGTACGTCCTCGAAAGAAATCTTGACACCAAAACCATCGAGAGAGGCGTGCATATCAGTGCAATCACATACACTATTGATTACACTGGTGATATTGTCAACCTAATCATGGTTTTATCAATTACCAAGGTACATATGACCACGCTCTAAACTATTGTCTTCAGGTTGGAAATGTGTGTCACAGAAACCCAAAGATAGAATGTATTTTTAATGAGCTCTTTTAACAAAGCTACTGAACAGAGCTGACAACAGAACACCCAAGGCTGCCAGGGCCGGGTGACTCTCTGCTCTCCTAAATACATGTTCTTTGTTTTAGGTTTTTTGTATCGTGGCTGGCAGCAAAACGATGCACGTTGCACATTCAATCTATGGTCAAATGTATTGATTAGAACATGGATGGTGTAAAAAGGTTATATAAATCTTTAGTACAGATTTGAATGCCTGTTTGAGACTGGGGGTACTTGAACCATTACATTTACATTTAGGGCATTTGGCAGGCGACTTACAAAGAGTGAAACAGCTGTTGATGAGGAGGAGGAGGAGGAGGAGGAGGAGGAGGAAGGTCTCGGAGCAGAGAGGATCTCTGGGGTGGGATTAGAGCTCCTCACTCTACTCTTCATCCCTGACCGCCATCTTCCTCTCACACACACACACACACACACACACACACACACACCACACACACACACAGCCAGCCAATTACCGCCTCGCTCCAACTCTTCCATCCTCACCTGCGTCACTCAGCATCTGTTGCCATGGTGACCGTTTAGGCCCCGCCCCTCCCGGCCCATGAGGCAGTGATGCTGATGCAGGCTGGTTGCTTGCGTCATCTCTTCCCCCCGGGATACAGGACTATTTTTACCGCTGGCAGCGACACACACACACACACACACACAGCAGGCCGCTCCTTGGGTATTTATGGGAGCTGCAGAGGGCGCTTCCTGCCAGAAAGAGAGCCAAACGCGGCTGTGACTCATCCGGGGCGCGCAGCAAAGCCTTGACTCCCTGATGCTCAGACGTTGCTTTCCACACGGGCGCCTTTTAACACATTGGTTTAGTGATACCCTGTTGCACCCTGAGGAGACTGATTCCTTCACAGCCAATCAGAGTCTAGGTGAGCTCAGGCAGCCAATCAGGATTCAGGCTGGGGTGCAGCTCAGTCAAACCTGAGGCTAGAATTTAGGATTTATCTATTTATCCTGTCAAGCTCAAATCATGAAGAAAAGCGAAGGCACAGCTCGCAATCTTTGTTGTTTGATGGTGTGTAGGTGTGTAGTGTGTACACACACACACACACACACACACACACACACCCTCTAACACCACTAATACTATGTTTTCAGTTTATATAATCCTAATTTGCATCCTTGCACTCCACGTGACCCAGTTCTGTCAGAGTGCACCAGAGAGTGTGGCGCCGCGGGGGCGTGCAAGGCGCGGCACCGCTGCTCTCTCCACCCAGAGACCCAGCATGGGGTCCGTTACCAGACATCAGGCGGCTGTCTGCTCTGTGGAGGGATGGATGGATGGATGGATGGATGAGATGTGCTCCTGTGTCAGAGAGAGAGAGAGAGAGAGAGAGAGAGAGAGAGAGAGACAGACACACATGTACTGACTCGCCCAGCCCTGCCTGCTTCCAGAACAGAACCATGTGGAGCATTCTATGGCGTCACAGATGAGGTGTGAGTAGGCCTACTGTTGCATGGGGGGTGTGGGGGGTGTGGGGGCGGGGGGGGCGGGATCACCCACACAGGTGTGATATTGACCCTCCATCGTCTGGGAACAGCCTTGATGTTCCCCCTGGTGTTGGCGGTACTCGTCTTCACACCGTCAAAGAACTGACTCTGATGTTATTCAGTGCTTGCAGAACTGTTCCAATATAAATGTGCTCTGTTGTACATTCTTGGACTTGTTTTTGGTGTTTTTGGTCTGAAGTTATCATCGCTCAGAGTTCAGAGTTCAGAGCTTTGTCAGCAGAAATCCTAACAGTGTGTTCGTCTGGATCATCCCGTGAGTCTGCTGAGCCCCATGTGGTGTGTTTCCCAAACATGGTCGGTTTCAGATGATTATCTTTGGATTAAAGCTGGGTTCTTCAGAACCAGACTTGTTTTGGGTTTTCTAGGTCTGAAAACAGCTCGAACGCTTCTCCTCTCCTCCTCTTCCTCCTCCTCCTCCTCCGTGTCTGATGACATCAGTCCATGATGCACCGCTCTGTTGTGCAGTAGTTTACCCTCCCCTCTCCATGGCGACACTCCCTCCTTCTTGAAAATGCGCAAAAAAAACAAAAACACCAAACGCATGTGGCCAATGTGCGCTCCCGGTGACGTCACGGAGCAGCCGAGAGTACAAAAGGCAGAAGGCGTCGCTCCTCCCGGCGGGGAGCAGGAGAACCGAACCAGAGGAGGAGGAGGAGGAAGGAGGAGGAGGAGACAGATGTGTGGTGGATTCATAATAAAGACAACACTATATCGTCGTGCAGGAGAAATCGAGAGGAGAAGCAGGTTTGGTTTTGAGGTGATGGTTTGAGAGACCTTATGAAGAAGGACATGAACCTGACCCTGCGGGACGCCGCCGACCTGAAGCCGCACCTCCGAGCAGACGTCTTGGGCTCCCCGGACCTGGGGCTCCTGAAGCTGGGCTCCCCGGACCTGGGGCTCCTGAAGCTGGGCTCCCCGGACCTGGGGCTCCTGAAGCTGGGCTCCCCGGACCTGGGTCCCCTGAAGCTGGGCTCCCCGGACATGGGGCTCCTGAAGCTGGCCTCCCCGGACCTGGAGAGGCTCATCGTCCAGTCCAACCACGGCATGATGGTGAGCACCACCTCGCCCACCACGCGGTTCCTGTACCCCAAGACCGTCACCGAGGAGCAGGAGTTCGCCGAGGGCTTCGTCAAGGCGCTGGAGGACCTGCACAAGCAGAACCAGCTGCTGGACGGCCTCCAGGAGCCGCTGGGGCCCGACACCCCGACGCCGGGGACCCTCCAGCCGGAGCTGCCCGTCTACACCAACCTGAGCAGCTACGGTCTCCACTCCACGGACACCGTCCCCTTCCCCGGGCACCAGGCGCTGTCCCGGGTCCAGTCGCTGCACGACGAGGCCCTGCAGACGGTCCCGGACGTGCAGAACTTCGGCGGCGGCGGCGGCGGCTGCGGCGGAGACAGCAGTCCCCTGTCCCCGCTGTCCCCGCTGTCCCCGGCCCTGTCCCCCGGCCTGTCCGCCGCGGTCCCCACGGACTCCCAGGAGCGCGTCAAGGCGGAGCGCAAGAGGCTGCGCAACCGCATCGCCGCGTCCAAGTGTCGCAAGCGCAAACTGGAGCGCATCTCCCGGCTGGAGGACAAGGTGCGCTCCCTGAAGAGCCACAACGGGGACCTGGCGTCCACGGCCGGCGTGCTGCGGGACCAGGTGGCCCGGCTCAAGCAGAGGGTCCTCAGCCACGTGTCCAGCGGCTGCCAGATGCTCCCGCAGCAGGTCCTGGTCCACTAGACCCCCACCCCCCCCCAGTCTGGTCCGAGGCGGTGCGACCACCAGCGTATAAGCTTCTCTTCTTCTGGACGTTTCAATATGACTGACACGTGTATAGACCTACATAATATGAGGTCTACCTCCTCTGGTCTATTTGGTATGGGGCTGTAGTCTCCTACTGCAGACCCCCAGACCACCCAGACCCCCCAGACCCCAGACCACCCAGACCCAGACCAGGACCGTGTCAGCGCATCGCTTCATTAGTTCATAAGTGGATGTGTTGGACTACCATGTCCCCCATGGTAGGCCTGGGTTTACTTTACGTGTTTCCATTATGTGGGAGATGAGCTGAGGTGTGTTGACCTACTTGACCTGTTGGATACTAAATGTGTTGTTGACAGACCTTCATGTTGTGTTGGGGGCCCCCGGGTTTAGGGGCCCGTCAGTGGTGGGGTCTTTTGCACTTATAGGCTTGTCTGTTTTATACTCAACATGTGTTTCTGTGTTTGTTTTTAATGATGTGATATTTGGCATATTTGGATGCACTTTTCTTTCAATTCTGTTTTTACATCGCGTTTTGTTTTAAAATAAAAGATGCTTGGTTAAAGACAGAGACTATGCTTGGCCCTCATACTGTATGTTCTGGCATCACCAGACACTGGAGGTGTTTTGCTCAACATTAATAGAGGGATTGGGTTTCAGGGTGGACTCAACATTGAGGCTTTATTAAGATGCCAATATATTTAGAAACACATGTAATGTACATGTGAGAGTCAGTGACAAGGATTTGTGACAAAAGCAGCACAACCATGGAGGCTGTATGTGCATTCAGGCTGGAAATCAGTGTTTTCTTTAGGGCCGTCCACTGACGCAGTCTCTCCCGCCTTGGATTACTGTGGTGTCTAGCGCCCCCTGCCTGCAGGCTGGGTCTGGAGACGCACACACACAATGACGTGATAATCACACCTATCAGGGCAGCAGACGCAGGACGCCAGGGCCGATCGTATTGGCCCATTTTTTGCAACGTGACATCACATCCACACGGGTGACATCACCATGGATACCACAACATCACCTCCATGTGACGTAGCTTGACTCAGAGGTCAAATAGGTCAAAGTGTATTAACTAATCCATCATTGTTTAATTTACGACACACACATGTTGTTGAATACCAAAACGCAGCAATAACAGAAGGATATTTTAACAACACAACCTTTATTTTTTTTGTTAAATTATTTTTCCACAACATATAGAGCAATTTGCTTTTGTAATCTCAACATTTCAACACTTTGACACAATATTCCCTTCATATATTATAGGCTACTGCATAAGAGTTCATTCCACACAATAGAAACATGTACAAATCAAATGTAAACCATGTCACCAGTACTCGCTGGGCGGGCGGTTTGTCGATGGACGGACGATGGACAACCACAACGCTACACGCACGTCCCTTCTCTGCTTGGTTATTGGTTTCTATTTTCTACGCTTACGATAACAAACGAGTATCGCGATAAATTAACCCGTTGGAACCGCGGAGGGAGCGTTCTGGGCCAACTGGGAGGTGTTTGTTCATGTTGGCGGCTGACTCTCATAGGTCACTTCCTCTAATAGTCGATGTTTGGGATTGGGCCGTCGAGCCCATGTGGGCCGGGAACAACGACGTGAATGGGAACACAGATCTACGTTGAAAGCAGCTGATAAGATACTGCAAAGAATTCCAATCAAACAGGTCAACTGCTACGGCCTGTCTCACGGTTACACCCCGAAGTACGCCACATAATGCTGCAGTACGATCTAATGCTGTTGGTTCCTTTAAGGTGTTCCAGGTTTTAAAGGTCTTTAATGCGTCGCACGCCCCTGAGAGACGGCTCTGTGTGATTTAGGAGTGAGGACATCATCACGTCTGTACGTCTCCATGGGCGACGGCGGTCCAGCCAACGAGGGGGGCAACTCATCTGGGCTTTAATGCAACTCGCGTTCACTTTACGGTTTTATAAACATGTAACGTGACCTGAAATACTAACAGATTCCTTCTTCGGGGACGGGATAGGCTGGTATATAAACTATGAAGCAGGTTATTATTTTTAAAAGCAGCACTACCCCCCCCCCCCGCCACCCTCTCCTCTCCCCCATAATCCCAGAACCTTCCGAACCAATTTCAACTTCGACTGTTTCTCATTCACTTCACTTTGACGGCTCAAACTGACATGTGATTTAAAAAAAACGAATCATAATAACCAAAATAAAGTTCTTTCTTTTACGTACGACTATTCTTTTCGTTTAGTGTAGATGTGGAGTATATTGCTATGAATCGAGTCGATTCACACACAAGCGGCGTCAGAACACGATGGGGGATCCAGTCAAGTCAACAACACTGTTCACGCGGAGCCGGGCGGGAAGGTATTTACAGGTCGGGGAGCCAAGGAAGACACATAAAGAACCGCTTTAAAACTCTGGATTTGACCAGAGAGGCAACAGTCAAGTAAAGACAAAAACGTTGAGAATTTGAGTCTGAGAATTCGATGGATTGAGACCACCGGTTCTGTGAAGGTATTGTATACGGCATTCAGGAGTTTATTCACAGAATGATTGCCATCTTTGGACCAGACATGTCAGCAGAATGATAAACAGTGGGAAGTAACCGAGGTTTAATAATACTCTGCCAATATGCCGGGATTTTAACAAGATCCTGACCTGGGAAGATGCGTCTACGGTCTCTTATGGCAACTTAAGTCAAGTCCAAAACAGCCTCCACTTGTCTCTGCAGTCGTGAGTGCGTCCCAACAGTGGTGTAATCAGATAGCAGTCCTTGAAGCGGTATCTAGCCATGTCTTCTGCTTCTACACGTATTAGTTACCGTCCGCCTCGTGGACGTCGATAGATCGATAGCCTCTCCTAGCTGAAGGACTTAGACCGCTGGTCTGTGTTTGTCTTATCGGTTAGGCAACACAGCGGTGGATTCAAGTCTTAGGAAGCATATACCCACCCTGCACACACTTCCTGGGGTCATCAACCTCCTCTGGCTCACCGTCGCTCAACAAAACCAAATAAAAAAGACTAGGATGAATAAATAATACACCACATGGGTTCTAAGGATGGCCTCTGCTGACCACAGCAACAGGATGCCTCCCTGACCTGTTTCCACGTCTCCTCGGACAACAATGCCCGACGCCCGTCGAAGGCGGGTGCCCTAGATGCCGTCCGCTCGCCGGTCACGCGACACCCGGGATCGGGTGTCATTTGGTTTGTTTTTTTCATGAGGGTTAACCCACCAGCGCCCGGGCTCACCGCCACCCCCGGGTCCCGACCGCTGAGCTCTGGAGGCCTGAGAGGCAGAGGGACCGCGGTAACTTTGACGCTCCTCACTGAGCCTTAAGACGAGGGACCTCCAGGTGGTACCGGAGGTCCTACCTTCAAGGCATCCTCAGGGGAACCGTGTTATCTGTCATGTGATTTCCTGTATCATGGTACCCTCTGCATCAAAGCCCCCCGCAGACCTTTACACTAGAATGCCAGAAGGCAACGTGACACGCTTGGGCCCTCGTAGAGCAGAGACACAACTTGAGATAACTTGAGGTGGATGGGATGCTTCTGAAGGAGGCAGTGCAGAACTAGTCTGAGGCTCTTAAACCGACTGAAGATATGGAGACATAGATGTAGGTTTCTGTTTGTGTGTGTGTAACTACATATAAAACATTGAGTTGGGTATAGAACAGGACTCCACTAAATTAGCCATACCATCCTCAGTCACCGGGCTGACGTCCTCACAAGACGCTTGCCCGGTGGGAAAGGAAGGTACTGCACGTGTTGAACGGACTTTAGAAAAGAGACGGGATTCGGGAATCGGGGAGCACACCAAAGAGGGAGGAAAGGAACACAAAACCAAGGGATTATGGGTAAGAGAACCTGGGTTGAACGCCATGTGAAAAGCTAAGTGCAGGCGGCCATATACGCTAACTGCCTCTGACGTTGAGGAAGTATCATTTGGTGAATAACTTCTCAAAGCTTTTTAGATGTGCTTCAACCCAGTTCTAACCCTGTGACCCCCAGTCAACAAACAGTCCCTATCAGCCGATGACAATAAGCAGGAAAGGTGTGTGTGTGTGTGTGTGTGTGTGTGTGTTATGTTGACTGTGTGAGGTCCTGGGGTCCCATTAAAGGAGGAGGGTGTGTGTGTGTGTGTGTGTGTGTGTGTGTGTGTGTGTGTGTGTGTGTGGTGGTGGGGGAGAGGGGGGGGGGGGATCGGTGAGTCATCTTTAGCATGCACAGTCCTGTCGAGGGGGGGTGGGCTGCTCCGTGAGCTGGGGCCCCTGTTTGACCCCGGTGACGGCCGGGTCCACGTTGTCCAGGCTGTCGGACATCTTCTCACAGATGATGTCGACGAGACGCTCGAAGGTCTGCTTCACGTTGATGTTGTCCTTGGCACTGGCCTCGAAGAACTCAAACCCTGCAGGAGAAACACAGCGTCTAGCCTGGCCCCTTACAGGTAGTACTGTTAACCTCTAGCCTTTACAGCTCCTATCGTTAACCTTGAACCTTTAGATGATGTTTGAGGTCTGTGTTTAGGTGAAGGCAGTGGTCGTTACCGGTGTACAGGCTCAAGCTGCTCTGGAGTCGGTCTAGAGTCGGTCGGCCCTAGAGTCGTTCTAGTGTCAGTCGGTCTAGAGTTGGTCGGCCATAGACTCGGTCTAGAGTTGGTCGGCCCTGGAGTTGGTCTAGAGTCGGTTGGCCCTAGAGTTGGTCGGCCCTAGAGTCGGTCGGCCCTGGAGTTGGTCTAGAGTCAGTCGGTCTAGAGTTGGTCGGCCCTAGAGTCGGTTGGCCCTGGAGTCGGTCTAGAGTTGGTCGGCCCTAGAGTCGGTCGGCCCTAGATTTGGTCTGGAGTTGGTCGGCCCTGGAGTTTGTCTCGAGTCAGTCGGTCTGGAGTTGGTCGGCCCTGGAGTTGATCGGCCCTAGAGTCGGTCGGCCCTAGAGTCACTCGGCCCTAGATTCGGTCTAGAGCTGGTCGGGCTGGAGTTGGTCTAGAGTCAGTCGGTCTAGAGTCGGTCGGCCCTGGAGTTGGTCGGCCCTAGAGTCGGTCGGCCCTAGAGTCACTCGGCCCTAGATTCGGTCTAGAGCTGGTCGGGCTGAAGTTGGTCTAGAGTCAGTCGGTCTAGAGTCGGTTGGCCCTGGAGTCGGTCTAGCGTCAGTCAGCCCTGGAGTTGGTCGAGAGTCGGTTGGCCCCTGAGTCAGTCTAGAGTCGGTCGGCCCTAGGACGGTTTGTTGCTTGTGGAGGGCAGCGTTTGCGTGGTGTATTATTAGTTTGGTTCTCAGTTTGTGGAAAGAGAGAGAGAGAGAGAGAGAGAGCAGATGAGAGTGAGTGAAAGAGCAGCAGTGGTAGAGCTGCAGTCTAACAGCCGCCAGATGTTAGAATAAGGAAGTGCTCCATTCCACACGACAATTTAAGTTGGAACACTTACACACACTATTGTGTGTGTGTGTGTGTGTGTGTGTGTGTGTGCGGGGGGCTCACCCAGGTGGTCTGAGAGCTGTCGGGCTCTGTCTCCAGACACCACTCGCTCATCATCCAAGTCACACTTGTTCCCCACCAGCAGCACCTGAGCATTGTCCCACGAGTATGTCTTGATCTGGGTCGCCCTGGCAACCACCAACACGCACACACACACACACACAGGCACGCACACACACACACACACACACACACACGCACACATACAGACACGCACGTACACACACAAAGTCACAGGGAAAAGAGTAACATGTGAGAAATTAATTTATATCCACTAAATTTCACATCTGGGATCAACTAATTAATTAAATAACTAAATAAATGTAATCTTATTTGATCTTTTTACTATCTATCTATTTATTTCAGAATCAGAATCAGCTTTATTGCCTTAGTTTTTACAAACAAGGAATGTGCTTTTGTGAAACTGGTGCATAACATTGAACATTAAACAGAAAGTAATAAGTAATACATTTTAAAGTAATACATTTTTATTTATTTATTTATGGATTTATTGGCACTATCTAGAGAAAAAACCAATCCTGGCTGCGGTTGTGGGATCACATGACCGCGGGCCGAGGACCAATCACGTCACGCGACTGCGGGCCGAGGACCAATCACATCACGCGACTACGGGCCGAGGACCAATCAGGTCACACGACTACGGACCGAGGACCAATCACGTCACACGACTACGGACCGAGGACCAATCACGTCACGCGACTGCGGGCCGAGGACCAATCACGTACCAGTCCTGCACGGCGTTGAAGGAGTCCTCGTTGGTGATGTCATACATGAGGATGAAGCCCATGGCACCGCGGTAGTACGCCGTGGTGATGGTCCGGTACCGTTCCTGACCCGCGGTGTCCTGCACACACACACACACACACACACACACACACGCACGCACACACAAGCACACACACACACACACACACACACACACACGCATGCACACACGTTACAATACAATAACATACATGTTATAATGCAACACTATAATGACACACAGACACACACACACACACACATTAGGCTATATTACAGTACACAACACAACCACACAATAACATACAACAGCACGCACAACACAGTAATACGGTAACATTATACACGCCCTGTAAAATTCACACACACACAACACACACAAAAGTAATAATATGGCACACACATTACAACACGCTGCCTGCACGCCATACACACGAACACACACACACAATATTATATGATATAATATGACATGCAGGCTCAACATCCCCTTGCATAACATCATCTCTCTCTCTCCATCATCTCTCTCCTGGTCTCTGGGTCTCTCTCCCTCTCTCTGTCTCTCTCCATCATATCCGTCTCTCTCTCTCTCTCTCTGTATCTCTGTCTCTCTCTCTCTCTCTCTCTCAGGCCAGTGGACACAGGAGTTTCCGTCGTGGACTTTAATAAAGGCTCAGGGAATTAAACCCAGAGGCTGTATGACACCCAACACGCACGCGGGTCGCTCTGATGACACCCAACACCCCCCAGAGCTCCTCAGAGCCGGGGCTGAACGATATCCTAAAACAATCATGTCGCGATTATATTGACAGAAACTGCGATTGCGATATATATTTTGATGTGAAGATTGTTGTGTTCTATCACAAACAAACGTGCTTTCTAAAATATGGAGACAAAAACGTTTGGCATCTCTGCCGCACGACTGTTATAGATTTCATTTGGATATTGCATTTGGCCACGTTGCGATTTCGATAATATTTTGATTGATTGTTCAGCTTAGACTCCTTAGAACTCCTGAGAGCTCTTCAGAGTGCACCAGCAGCCGGTTCTCCTCCAGAACATCAGACCGGTAACATAACGACACCCTCCAGATTGTTCCCTTCAATATGCAGAACCTGTCAACATGGCGGGACACGCTAGTCAGCGGTGGCGGTGACCAAACCGTGACATTAGGAAGCTAGCGTGCCAAGAGTGTGTCAAGAGTACTGTTGGCCAGTAGCTTAGCCCTTTCAAAGTCTAAGCCAGCAGAATTTAGTATTTATTAGAGGTTTCAAAACTCTTCCTTAGTAACAAATACTCAGAATACAAATTCTAGCTCACAAACACAAAAACATTAATTACAAATTATTATCGGTGAAATAGACACATGAGTATTTGACTTATCATTATTATTGGGTCACGTCTCTATGGATTCTCCCATTAGTCTGGATTTAATCTGCGTTTGCTGTGAGGCCGGAAAATGACCAGCAGACTTTTGTGCTTTGATGCAAAGAATGAATGAAGAATGAAGACGAGGAGGGAGAAGGAACCGGAGGACCCGTGTAACGACAGACACACACATGAATTACTCATGACATGTTGTGTTCAGCCAATGTGAAGCTTAGTTTAGCCATGTTGCTCAGATTTCCTCAATCGGGTTCCATGGCGATTGGGTCGTTGTACGTTGGTGCGGTGTTGTGTTGGTGTAGCGTTTGCGTTGTATTGGTATGGCATTTGTGAGGCGGTGTTGTCGTGTGAGCCTGTAAGCTCGGTGTTGTGTGTTGTACTGTTGTGGGGTCCTATCTATTCTAGAGAGTCGTTTTAGGACATTAAGGACGTCTTAAGTTTGAATGTCAGCGTACATCGCCTCCCGCAGTGCTCTCACCCAGATCTGTAGTTTGATCCTCTTGTCGTTCCTGTAGATGGTCTTCACCTTGAAGTCGATGCCCACCGTGCTCACGAAGGCGGGCGTGAAGGAGTCGTCCGCGTAGCGGAACAGGAAGGAGGTCTTTCCCACGCTGCTGTTGCCGATGATCAGGATCTTAAACATGTAGTCAAAGTTCTGGTCCGAAGACTCCTTCTGCCCGTAGGTTGCTGTCGCTGAGGCCATCTGGGGAATGGGAGAGGGACCAAACACACTTTGGTTTTAGTAGGTTTGTGGGGACCGGGAGAGAGATGTGTTTTAGCAGGTTTGTGGGGATCAAGAAAGAGATGCTACCTTTGTGGTCAGATGATGACTCATTATATCTTTACATTCCAATTTTAGGTCCAAACAGCTGACTAACATCGTCTTACATTTTCTTTGTCTTGCAGACATATTTCTCCCTGACATTTTCTCAACATTGTGTACCATTGTCAGCTGTCACAGAGAGTTAACGTTACGCCATGAACGATCGAGTTTTGCAGACAGATTCTTAGGGATTAAATAAATATAATAAGCAACCATCAATTGATGCAATTAATCAAAGCTGCTGCTCTGTCTATTATTGCCTCACCACGGCAGGGACAGGGGTTTGTTAAAGACAACAGAGCCACAGACGTGGGCAGCAGCACAGTTCACCTCCCTGGTTACAAGCACAAGGTCGAAAGAAGGTCGCAAGGTCGCTTATACGTGGTAAATTATTATTATTAGTTAAATTGCCCGAGGAATGATTGATGCACAATAATATCCCACAGCAGTTACACCTCTTAGACATGCATACATCTCATGAAAATATCATATTGTCTACAGTACCTAATATGCACATTTCATGAAATAATAAGTCACAGAAATATTCCTGGCTGGATTCTTCACGGCCTTGTATTGCCAATGCCAGTACAAATGTTCTGGAGGTTTGACAAGAAGGGGAAAGTAATGTCAGGACTCTATCGTTGGCACAGCCAGAGATTAGTCAGATATTATCAGCCAGTATAGCGTAAGGACTTTATAAAACAGACCCAAGCCAGATATCGCTTTCTTTGCACTCGACAATATATTATATATTTCATTAGATCCCATGTTGTGTTAGAATTGCATTTTGTCATTATTAATATGGTGCATAATAACACTTTACTCATTCACTTGGGTGTGTCTGTCTGTCCTCTGAATTTCAACCATCCTGCCCGTGGAGATACAGCAGTAGACCGCCACAGAGAGCAGCCAAGAGAGCTTCTTGCTCAAGGGCACAAGAGTTAGACCTCACAACCACATTCATGTCAAAGTGCTGCAGCAGTGAACCGCACACATTCGGAACGCAGTCACCGTACAGCAAGGCTGCAGTACTTACAGTATTTTATGTAATCGCTATTTTCATAGTCGTAAGCATAAAAGTCGAGATTTTTAGTTTCATTCTTTCAACAGCGTCTGGTTTCAACCTGACAACACCGTGGGCAGGTCAGGGAGCGCGGTGCTATCTCTGTGGTAAACACTAACACTGGCTTGTGTCCATCAGCGGCTGCTGCTAAACTTAGCACGCTATCTCGGCGCGGCGCGGAGCCTTGAACCGCTACAGCACTAGCCAGCTACTAGCACCCATCACCGACGCTGTGGCCCTGTCAGTTCAGACATGATGTGGAGATGCACTCAATTATTCACAGCCCCCCACCCCCACCCGCCACCACCACCACCACCATTGTCCACGCACTCCTGACGATATGATTGGTCTGTTTGTCAAGACAGGAAGCATGATGAGGGATGATGTGGTGATGATGACAGATCTGAGGTCAGCATCTCTCTGCCCCACCGGCATGACCAAGCTGCCAACTGAACCAGCCAGATGGTAGATAAGAGTGGAGTTGTATGAGATATATATAAATGATTGTTTGATTGAGGATACAAAAATCATTTCAAAAGATAATTTGAGGCGATCTTCCCTACAAGACGGTGTCATGGTGACTTTTTTCGGGTGGTTGACAACAGCCAACTGTAAATAGACACCACGTAACTTTGTCACAGAGAGAGACTTGAAACAATCAAGACAACGTCATTTTCCCAAGGCCGTGTTCTTCACAAAGCGACACAAACCATCTTCTGTTTTAATACCCTAACAGCCAAATTCCAGAGGCAATCGACACCCAGGGTTGGGCCGTGGAACTATGTGTGATCTAAACTGAAATATAAAATATCCGCGAATATGTGACAGCCGGTTGTAACTGGATCTGGTCCTCACTATCAGCTTCATCTTGGTTCCCACCTTCCTCTTATTCTCTTTCTTACACAATAATATGTCATGGTTCCTGTAGCGGTGACATGACTCTGCACATGCCGTCCCCCAGTAAGCTGCTCATAATACATTTGCACTGCATCATATGAAGCACTGTGGAATAAAAACAACATTATTGAGTGAGTCTTCCAGGGATAGCGCCGCTGTAAAGCTACACACGCTGCTAATAAAGCAGCCTTGTGATAAACAGGCCCATCTTTAGCATTGTGGATTATGCATTTATATGCTGATGATGATAGCATATTAGCTGATACAGAGTACCAATCCCTTCCATTACCTGAACATATCATGAGTAGTACAATTTAAGGTCATTACAATCTTCAATCGACTGAACCGCTGAAGGAAGGTTCAACTATGTTCTGCTTCACAGGTTGAGGTACCAGGATCAACGACGACCTGAGACAACCTGCCCGATGTCCCTCCACATGCTGTGAGCCGACCTAGTGACAGTCACCATGACAACGCATCATAAACGGCCGAGTCGAGTTAAGGGGCTCCTATTATACCGCCAGGTGTGAGTGTGATAAGCCATTCCAGAATCTCCGACTTATGACATCACAAGTGTCCTCCCAGATGTATGCTGGATAGATCAGCCTAGCCTACCAGCCTACCTAGTGGACTGTAGCAACTTGGTAGGCTGATCTATCCAGCATACTGTACATCTGGGTGGACAAATAGGGCCCTTTACGTATCAGACTAGCAGGTGATGGTGACACACACACAGAACAGAGCCTCAGATTCCCTAAGACGGCATTTTCCTCCTCAGCCAATCACGTGCCCTCTACCCTAAGAGGAGCAGGGATGCAGATGAAAGGCAAAGGCTATAAATAGACCCCCCCCCCCCCCCCCCCCACCTCCTGGAGGACACAAACCGCCACCCTGCAGCGAGCGGCCCAGCGTCTGGATCGATAGGGACGGCTTCTCGGCTGGCGGTGGGTGTCGTGTCCCGCATGACGGGGTGACATGGCGGCGGCCGTGTGGACGAGGAGCCAGCGATGCTCAAGTTACAGTAGTTCCCTGTCCCTGTCCCCCACAAACGCGGCGACGCGGCCGAGGACAGCAGCATAATCACGAATACAACTCTTGAATTAAAAACAGGCTTTTTACACCCACGGGCCCAATGGCAATCAGGCAGGCCTGCATCCTGTACTGTCTTATAAGCACATCAATAGCTGTGGGCCTACATACTATTATGCATTATAATACTGTAATAATAATAATAGTGACTATTGCAGAGGCTGAGGCAGGCTGCCATAGAGGAGAGGAGGTCTATGGAGCGCTGCAGTCTGCAGTCTACAGACTACAGGCTACAGACTACACTGCATTCTATGCAGATGGTCTGCTGCTGCTGCTGCTGCTATGGCGCTATAAGGTGACTCTACCTTCCCCCCATTCTCTCTCTCTCTCTCTCTCTCTCTCTCTCTCTCTCTCCTCCTCCTCCCATCTAAACCACCACACGCACACTGGAAACGTGATCGAGACGCATTTCTCGGCGTGAAATGCGTCCATCGCGTTGCATTTGTGCCTTTTTTTCCTTTTTCTCTCTCCTTTTCCCCCGCGGTCGGTGCCGGCGGGTTGTGTGGTAGGCGGCGGCGAGGCGCGTCTCTCCATATGGCAGCAGCCGCTCCGCTCCGGCCGCTGCGTCCACACTGCGCCTCCAACACACACACACTCTCCTGGTGGATCACACACTAACTAACTAACTGTGTCTCTCTGTGTTTTTCGTTTTGCATTTCCATCGAAGCTTCTTCCACGAACGGACGCCTTTATTGATCCTGAGCCTATTCTCCTAGAATAAAGAAGCAGCTGAGGCTATAATGGCCCAGACACACCTCTACAGGGGGGCCTTTTCCACCACACATCATCTACATTGGTGATGTTCTCGCACAGTGAACACATTGTCATGGTTTATATTGTTATTGTTAGTATATTATGTCAGCCTGGAATAATAATAAGCAGCATCACCCCAGTACAATAAGATGAAGATGAATTAATCCATTTGTCAATGAAAATAAGCAGATTGCAACTGGTCGCTGCTGCAGCACACACACATTGTATTTTAGATGGTAACAATAAGTCGACATGTAACATGTAACGTGTAACGTGTAAGGTTGAACAGCAGCTCACCTCTGCGTGTCTCCTGGTGTCTCTCTCCGTCTCTCACCTGCAGCTGCAGCGCCTCCGTTTGACTGACAGTTCCTGGCTGGAAGGGGGGCGGGGCGGCCGGGATGACTGACGCGCGGAGCCGGCCAATCCGCGACCACCTCGCCAGACACGCCCTGAACCGGTGCGGTGGTGTCATTTAATATTTAATATTTAATATTTAATATCATGTGTGTATTATTGATAAGGACAGTGTCAGGCAGACACAGCCCACTCCACAGCAGACTCATTGTTATATGGTTCATCTGTACATGGCTCTAAGTGTGTAGCTAAGTGTAAATAAACTAATGTATGTACCCCCTCTAAGATATTTAATTGTATTTAAGTACCCCTTTAAAGTTAAAGTGAGATGCTCTTATTCTTGGAGTTATTGGATATACCTAGTATTCTATGATACTATTCAGATTCACTAAATTGTATTCAGGGGGTATTCATTAATTTCCTTAAGATGGAGTTAATTTACAATAGTTTCTTTTGCTCATGTTCCTCTAGCAGGCCTACCCCCTGCAGTCCTGAAGTCTTCCATTTGAGAAACACTGTAGGACATGAGGACATGACCAACTTATAGCAATAAGATAAGATAAGATCAGATAGAACTATAATAATAATAATAATAATAATAATAATTCTTATTATTATTATTATTATTATTGATAGTGGTGTGTTTGTGTCAGCTAATACATCATTTGTCCAGATAACAATATGAGGTACCATCAGGGATAATGTTATTTTATTTCCATAATTGAATGGTAATTGATTCTATTCGGGCGACCCCTAGTGGAGATACGTGTGCATTATTTACATTCATCATTTTTTAAATGAAAATCAAAAATTTGTTCTAAAAACTGTTGAAATATTATAAAGAGATGAACGTGATATGAAGGCTGTAACCCTGAGCCATGTATAGAAATACATATAGAAACAGGAAGTGTCTCTACCATGCATCTACAGGCACAGGAAGTGTCTCTACCATGCTTCTACAGGCACAGGAAGTGTCTCTACCATGCTTCTACGGGCACAGGAAGTGTCTCTACCATGCTTCTACGGGAACAGGATGTGTCTCTACCATGCTTGTACGGGCACAGGAAGTGTCTCTACCATGCTTCTACGGGGCACAGGAAGTGTCTCTACCATGCTTCTACGGGCACAGTATGTGTCTCTACCATGCTTCTACGGGCACAGGATGTGTCTCTACCATGCTTCTACGGGAACAGGAAGTGACTCTCCCCTGCTTACCGACGCTGTTGCCGGAAGTCAGCGACCGTCTACTGACGTCATCGCGTCACTGACGTCATCGCGTCGCGTTACGTGCACGGCGGCGGCGGCGGCGGCAGAAGGGAGACGAGCACACAGAACACCGGAGACGGAGCGACACTTAGAATACTAATAATAAGAAGAATAAGAAGAATAAGAAGAATAAAACTTAAAACACTTCAACCCGACGATAGAGACGAGGACATGGACAACAACAAGCGGACCGTGGTGGTCACAGGTGAGTCCGAGGTGTTATTTTGTTATATTTTATAGATCTGCTGTGAAGTTGTGAAGGAAGAGCTTTTAATGTTGAGACGTGACAGCTCCTCACACGAGGAGGGTCACTCTTTAACACTTTATATTATATTATATTATATTATATATAATCATGCTTATTGTTGTTGTCGTTGTCAGTCTCACCAGTCTTGTACATTAAACTGTATAGTTGTACATCTATTAGTTTGTTTTTATTATTCTGTGTGTTTCTCTATTGTTTTATTGTACTGTATTGCTATGTAACCTGGCACAAGAATTTCCTTCAGGATTAATAAAGTTCTATCTTATCTTATCTTATCTCAATGTACACAGCCTGTATTTGAATTCATATTTGTATTTATATTTGTATATTGTATTGAGCTCAAGTCCAGGCCAGCAGGGTCAGCACCATGTATCCTAATGCATGGAATAAGTTGGACACTTTTTTACATGTAGCCATTCATAAGATTTATTGTAGTAGTAGTAGTAGTTATAGTAGTAGTTATAGTAGTAGTATTAGTGGTAGTTATAGTAGTAGTTATAGTGGTAGTAGTAGACACAAAGGCCGACTGAGACCTGGTTCTGGAGCTGAATAAAGCTCTGTGTCCTGGGACAGTGGTTCTCTTAACTATCTCTATTAATCTACCCCCTCTAAGATCTATTTATTCAGCCAAATACCTCTTAAAGTTAAAGTTAGAGTGAGATGCTCCCTTTGGAAAGATTAACTGATTAATGTATTACTATGCGACTGTTCACATGTATTAAAGTGTATTAAGGAGGGTAGTCATCCATTTCCTTGGGGTGGAATTGTTTCACGATTGTTCATCACCGATATTGAAACAACATTTGTTTTGTTCCTGTTCATGAGTACCCCCTGCAGTCCCTCAAGGTGCCTCTAGGGGTACACGGACCCCCCCCCCGTTTGAGAAACCCTGCCCTGGGAAACCCCGACTTGACAATGAAAGACTGGCTGGCAGCTGGCGACCCCTCTCTCTCCCCCCCCGGCTCTCCTCTCCCCCCCCCCGCTCTCCCCCCTTTCACGGCCAGACAGACAGACAGCCCGGCCCCCTCCTCGGCTCCCTTGGGAACCCCGGCGACCCATTTACTCAACGGGTGGGGGAGTGGCTGGGTGGCTGGGTGGGGGTCAGGGTGATTGGTGCTCAACACCATGGCCGCATTATTTGTCCGTTGATGTCTCACCGGACATGAAGGACCATCTACAGGGGAACACGGGATCCATAACATCGTGTTCAATGGTCTAATATGAGCACAAAGACAGTGTTTTCACAAATGCCACCCACCCACCCCCTGCCCACCCTCCTGCACATTTCAAGCAAGACCTGGTTATCACTATAGCTTCGTTAGTGGTGCTGAATAAGGAGTTGAGGATGTTGGGTGGCCGGACACGCAGCTACATCATACACTCCTCAACCCATCCCCTGACTCTGTGTTCCTCTGTCTCGTAGGTTTTGGCCCTTTCGGGGAACACATGGTGAACGCCAGCTGGGTGGCAGTACAGGTACGCTGCTGCTGCTGCTGTTGGGTGTTTGTTTGTGTTTTCCATGAACGTTAGCTCGCCAAATGCTGCTGCTCATCTTGAACGGATTGTTTATTGGTCTTGAGAGTAACGTCTCAAAAATGTGACGCGAAAGTACAGTGTTGCCAACATCAAAACAGAAAATATCTCTGCCCGCTCTCTGGAGTTTCTGTCTCCGGTTTCAGGTCAATAATTCACTTCATAACATTACGTGTCCAATGTTCCCGCTGTTACCTACAGTACAGTGACACGAGCAACCCGCTCATTATTAGTAACATGTCGTTAGTACACGTGTAATACTGCACGCTTCAAACACGCTTCAAACGTCCTGCCCGCCATCAGGCTGTGATTCTCACCCTGGACCGAGACCTGGGGTCAGAGGTCAGAGAGCTGTCCGTCTGTGTCCAGCCAGCTGTGAGGGGCTGCTGGACCTCGGCCCGGGCCATTGGGGACCCCGGGTGATTCAATAGTTGTCAGGGTGTCTAGACCAACTTGATAAGGGTATTACAGACAAACAATAGGCTGCGTTTGCGCAGGGGTCGAGGGGTCACGGCAGGGTCAAGCCGTAGTGTTTTCATTACGTGTGTGTTGTGTTGGGGGAAGGTGGCGGGCAGGAGCATAGCCGTCATGGCCGGTTTCAACGCTGCTGAAGGTAGTGTTAAAAAGCTCTGTTTTAAATCTGAAAACACTCAGTGATCTTTTGGTTTTATTTTTTTTTACATGAAATAAATAATGGCTGTCCTGTTATAATTAAGCCTGAAGCCCCTCTGTTGAGTTTTGTAGTAATGACATAAGGGCTAATGACTCCATTTCCCATGAGCTCTGTTGCCTTTTGTCTCGAGAAGTGTGAAATGTAGTATTATTTATCAGTCAGTTGAATGATTGTGATGGTTGACAGTACTGACACTGGCTTTATTGCCAGTGTCTTCCCTTTAGGAAGCATGACTCGAACATAGCGTACACTTGCCCTCAGTGTTGTACTGAAGCTGTTGTTCTGTGGGTTCACCAGGAGCTACAGAAGCTGGGCCTGGGAAAGAAGGTTGACCTGCACGTGTACGAGGTCCCCGTGGAGTACCAGGCGGTCCAGAGCCTCGTCCCATCGCTATGGGAACAGTATCATCCCCAGGTGAGAACGTGCCTCTCTGCTAACTAGCCTGGCGTTGTTGTGTAACATGAGCTAAGTAAGCTGGATTTACAGTTCTGCACAAAGCACATTTCGGAAGATCCACGTTGGAGAAGTGTGAATTGGCCCTTTTAGATGACGCGGTGTTGCACAGCGTTTGCTGAGCTGGTGTATTATTGGCTAATCCTGGCGTCGACTGACTTCCTGCTGTCTTCTGATTGGCAGCTGGTGGTCCACGTGGGCGTGTCGGGCATGGCGACCACCGTGACGCTGGAGAAGTGCGGCCACAACTACGGCTACAAGGGCCTGGACAACAGCAGGCTCTGTCCCGACTCGCAGTGTTGCGTTGTGGGAGGGCCGGCCTGCATTGACTCGGTTATTGACATGGAGTCTGTTTGCAAGAGAGTGAGTGCCTCAGGGCTGGGAGTCACCGTGTCCGTCTCCAAAGACGCCGGCAGGTGAGAAGTCGTTCAGTTGACACTCGTTTACATAGCGCACCATTCAGCAGCAGTTTAGCATTCATTCGCTTTCACCCCCCCTCCAGGTACAAAACATCTCACACCTGTTTCACAATTGCCATGTGACTACCGCCTACTGACATCACGTAGGAATGTCCACCTAGATGTATGCTGACTAGATCAGTTTACCTGTCGGTACAGTCCACTGGGTAGGCTGGTAGACTCATCTAGTAATCATACATCTAGGTGGACATTCCCACTTGTGATGTCACTAGAAAGTAGTCACATGGCAATTGTGAATCGACTTACAATGGCTAATCACACTCACACCTGGTGGCGTAATATGTCCCCTTTAAAACGATGCGTGCGTGTCTCGCCGATATAAAAACCTGAAGTCTGGCTGCTTCCCGTCTTCTCTTACCTGCTCAGGTATCTGTGTGACTTCACCTACTACACGTCCCTGTACCTGAGCCGCGGCCGCTCCGCCTTCGTGCACGTGCCCCCCCTCGGGAAGCCCTACAGCGGGCCGGACCTGGGCCGCGCCCTGCAGGCCATCGTCAGGGAGATGCTGCAGCACCAGGACCACCACCGACAGGAGGAGCAGGAGGAGGAGGAGGAGGAGGAGGAGGAGGAGATCTGCTGCCATCATCTACACTCCATGACCTCCAGCTGAAGGCCCCCACCCACCCTCTCCCTCCTGTCTGACCAGCCTTACACCAACAAGATATGAAATTGCACTTAAACCACAGCCACCACACACACACACAACTTCTCACAAGTCACCGCTGTCCACCGGTGAACGGAGAGATGCTCTCCAGAGGAAGAGTACGGGGACGTTCTTCTTCGTTGCCTGCTCATTGGGTGCTGGCATCTCGTTGCCACTGGACCAGGAAGTCTGCGTTTGGATCTCTCCCACCTGTGGTCTTGACACGCTCAACCTTCAAACTGTGATATATTTTTTTTGTGACTTGAAGTGCAGGATTTCCTGGATCCTGAACCCTAGCAGCAGCAGCGGTGGCCTGAGAACATCCCCAGCAGCCTACTGCTGAGGAGGAGAAATGTAGCAAGGTTGCCAGCCTGATAACCGTACAGCCTTAGAACCTTGTTTCACAATGACTTTGGGGATACTATGTTCTTACGTGTCCTGGGAGCTATTTCTACAGCTCCTCTCGGGACTTGATTATGGTTTAACACTGGGTGTATCTTTTTAGATGTCTCTTTATCTCATCTGCAACCCCTCAAACCCCTCTCCAAAGGTGCTCACTGGTCAATGGTTTTAAAGTGTTCAGGTATCCATGTTTTTAAGCTGCCTCACAGAAATCCAGTGACCCCCCCCCCCCCCCATTGGATCCCTATTACAGTTGGATCTCAGTGAAATATGGTTGATAATGTTTCATGAAAAGTTTCAAATTGAAGTAATATACACACATACATATATGTGATTCTGTCGACGACTAATGCACCTTCTGTTTTTGCTCACATGACGTATTCATGACCTGAATACACAGACCTTCCGTATATTTATTTAGTGTTCTCCTAACCCCTCCCCCAGTATAACCTGTGTTGTTGATTTCACCTTTAATAATTTAACATTGAATTGTTTTCTAACCCCTTTTTTCTTTATAAGAAATTGTTTTACCTTCTTTGACAAAGGATCTTAAAATTGGGGAACAGGTGGGTTCCCAGTCCCCCCCCTCCCCCGCCCCCAGGCCCCAGGTCCACCTCTGACTCAAACCGGTTTCACATCCAAATCCCTCCGATTGGGATCTGGCCTTGAGCTGTGCCATCAGGCCAGGATCTTGAGAGCAATTTATACTCCTGTGTGCGTATGCTGGGGCTTGGTGTACACTGTGATTGGTCGTGGATCTGATTGCAGAGCGAGACAAACACCTACACAGAAGTTTAAATCTAAACATTGGCGCACAGGCTATGGTGTAGATACGCATGCAGAAGTATAAATTGTGCTTTAAACCAACACCTGTTTCGTTAGTTTTGACTCCTGCAGCGCTTGGGGGATCAAGACTGCTGTGAATTCAACTGTCCACGTTTACAGTGAAATGGTATCAAGATTGATAGTACATATTTTTGTATTCCATATTTAGTAAAACACTACACTCCAGTATACTACTACTACTACTACTACTACTACTACTACTACTACTACTACTACAACAACTTTGTATTTAACTTGGTCTCCTTTTGGGGGACCTTTTCAAAATGGACACATAAAAAGTACTGAAGATAATATTCAACAATTCAAGATGGGTTGAAGTCATCCACCATTTAAAAGTTATTTAAGTGGCCCCATGTCACACCTTCACACATCTTCACGTTATAGACTTTCTATCAAGCTCTGGTTCCATGAAGTGAAACGTCACCATTGGTCGGGTCAGAGGTGGGCCTCCAAAGTATTTCCCCAGCACTTTGGTTTTAAAAAAAGTCCTATTCTCTTAGTTTTTCATCTGGACTGTGTTTTATGTTTATTTTAAGTTTACTGTCACTTTACCTTCAATAGCTTTGCAGAAATCTTTTTGTTGTTGTACTGTTTCCCTGCATTCACATGAGTATTCTCAGTGGATGTGATGTTTTAATGTTTGATTTGTTACAGAAAGCATACTCTAAGTTGCTTTTCGTTTCCAGTTATTTGTTCTTACTTTACGTGCAGAGAATTGTTATTAAACTGGATGTCCAGTGCCACCTAACTCAGAGGCTTGTAATGTTGTCTCCGAGGCCTGGACGCTCACTTCATATGGGAGACATTTGGCTGTTTTCGGTGATGTCTGAATCCCTGTGGACGCTCCCTCCTGTATGTCGCTAAATGGTAATTAATTAAAGGGTCACAGGGGTTGTGGCTTAACATTTAATGACCAAAATATTGTCTGTAGAGATTGTTGAACATATTCAGACTTTGTTTTGCCATGTTCCCAACTTCAAGTGTTCTTCATGCCAAGATAACGGAGAAATAAACAAAATGGTGATTCTTGACAAAAACTGTTTCTCGTTTTTCACTGTTTATCCTGACCTTGGTTATATTTTGTGTGTGTAAACATAATATATCTACTTCAATTATCTCAATATTGTGTGCCTAATTGTTCATAAAAGTATTAAGATGTATTCATTTTAAAGTAATATCTCTCCACTCTCTCCATCATCCATCTCTCCTCTCATTATCTCTACCTGTCTACCTGTCTCTCCATCATCCATCTCTATCTGTCTGTCTCTCTCTCTCTGCATCACCCATCTCTACCTGTCTCTCTCGCTCTCCATCACCCATCTCTACCTGTCTCTCTCTCTCTCCATCACCCATCTCTACCTGTCTCTCTCCATCATCCAGCTCTACCTGTCTATCTCGCCATCACCCATCTCTATCTGTCTGTCTCTCTGTCTCTCTCCATCACCCATCTATCTGTCTGTGTCTCTCTCTCTCTCCATCACCCATCTCTATCTGTCTGTCTCTCTCTCTCCATCACCCATCTCTATCTGTCTCTCTCTGCATCACCCATCTCTACCTGTCTCTCTCGCTCTCCATCACCCATCTCTACCGGTCTGTCTCTCTCTCTCTCCATCACCCATGCTCTACTGTCTCTTCTTTCCATCATCCAGCTCTACCTGTCTATCTCGCCATCACCCATCTCTATCTGTCTGTCTCTCTGTCTCTCTCCATCACCCATCTCTATCTGTCTGTGTGTCTCTCTATCTCTCCATCACCCATCTCTATCTGTCTGTCTCTCTCTCTCCATCACCCATCTCTATCTGTCTGTCTGTCTCTCTCTGCATCACCCATCTCTATCTGTCTGTCTCTCTCCATCCTCCTCCGTCGCGTCACTCCGCGCTGCGCTCTGCGCTCTGCGTCACTCTGTGTCACTCCGCGCTGCGCTCTGCGTCACACTGTGTCACTCCGCGCTGCCCTCTGCGTCACTCCGCGCTGCCCTCTGCGTGCGTCAGTCCGTGCTGCGCTCTACGCTCTACGTGCTGCGTCACTCCGCGCTGCCCTCTACGCTCTCCGCGGTGTGGCGGCGCTCGGAAGTTCGTCACCGCTCGGTGTGTTGGACGTTGGCTTCTGTTGCCGCGGCGCAGATCTTTGGTTTGTTTGGGTTCAAATCCGAGCCGTTGCGTGTTGGAGATAACGAGCCGAGAGCCGCCTGCAGCCGAGCAACAGCCGAGTGCAGTGCAGTGAAGTGCAGTGCAGTGAACGGAGCGGAGACGTTGTTGTGTTTCCCCGCCACGATGAGCGTGGAGGCGTACGGGCCGAGCTCCCAGCAGACGCTCACCTTCCTGGACACCGAGGAGGCGGAGCTGCTGCTGGTGGGCGCCGACACCCAGGGCTCCGAGTACGAGTTCACCGACTTCACGCTGCCCAGCCAGACCCAGACCCAGACCCAGACCCTGGGCCACACGCAGAGCCAGCCGGACGGCCAGGTCGGTGGACAGGAATCACGGCTAGGCTAAGCTAAGCTAGGCTAGGCGAGCGAGCTAGCGGGTCGACCCCGTGGTGCGTTCCAGTTGTACTCGGAAGTCGGAATTACCGGCCCTTAAAGTCCGACGGGTGTGCTGTCAATTCCCGCGGATAACAACGACGCTGCCGTCTCCTTCAACTGGACGTCGGAAGTCGGCGCCGGGGATACACGGTCCCAACCCGAGTGGGGGACCTGATGGTCGGGTTGTTGAGGTTCTGTCGACTTGAGCGGGTGCCATTCCGACTTCCCGTCTGACACTTCCGACCTGGGAGGCGGACAGTCCGACATCCGCGTACAACTGGAACGCACCACCATAGCAACCTAGCGGGCTAGGCTAACGCTAGCTAGCATTAGCCTAGGCCGCTAAGCGAACGCTAGCTAGCATTAGCATTGCATCCCGTTGCTAGCTCACACTTCTGTCAACCTGTTTGAATTTAGACTAGCAGCCAGCAAATGTCGTCGTCGTCGTTGTTGTTGTTGTTGTTGTTGTGGTGGTATCTAGTTGTAGTAATATTGAGTGTCTGTCTACTCCACTGCTCTGTTGTATTTGATGTTTATTTAGTATTGCAGACATAACAACATGTCAGCAGGAAAACATACAAATAACACAATACCCTCCACACGATGCCCACAGGAGAAGACAATACAATATGGAGAAAAACAATATATATGGGGATTTATATATAAATACATATTTATCTAAGTATATAAATAAACAAGTCATTTCTTAGTCACTTGGCCAACACAAAGAGCAGCAAAGGCTCAGATAATGGGCTTAACTCAAAACATTTTAAAACAATTTAAATGTAAATGTAATGTGACTCAAAACAACAATAAATGAATAGAATAGAATAGAACTTTATTAATCCAGAAGGATATTCTTGTGCCAGGTTGCATAGCAATACAGTACAATAAAACAATAGAGAAATCAACAGAATAATACAAATAAACTAACAGATTTACAAATGTACAGTCAAAATATACAAATGTATAGACAAGATAAGGTGCGAAAACAATTTGGCATAATTGCAGTGTAATACTATTGCACATGACATTAAGAATATTGCACATGATGAGAGGTAGTGTTATAGATCATATTTATAGACATGATAATAATAATAATATAGCACATGATGTTGGACAGTAATATTAATATTGCACGTAATACTGAGGAAAGTAATACTGAGGAACTGAGTTGTATCCTCATCTTTCGTGCTACTTTACTGGCGGCATGGAGCCTCTATACACTCATAGTGTGGACGTGATGTTGAAACCGTCCTGGCTCTTTGTGGTCCAGGTGAACGGACCGGACGAGGGGCTCCACAACGGGGGCGTAGATGACTCTGTGGCCAAGGCCAGCCAGCTGCTGGCAGACCTCAACTTTGAGGAGGATGAGGAGGATGCGTACTACACCAAAGACCTTCCTCTGCATGCGTGCAGGTACTGTTGGCCTCACTGTGGTTCACGGTGTGCCTGACGAGACAATGAAACATTGTCATTTAGGGGAAGATGGTTATGTATATGTTTGAAACCTGCTCTATTCTTATCTTTATGTGCCGCAGTGATATATTGCTGTCTCTTTTTCGACAAATGTACTCTTTGTAAGTCGCTTTGGATAAAAGCGTCTGCCAAATGCCCTAAATGTAATGTAATGTGTTTACAAGACAAAGTCATCGTGTTTTATTGTCACATGTTCTTCATAACACAGGCCATTCTGAACAGTGAAATTCTTGTGACAATCGTACAGTGTACTATAGAATTGTATAAATGTATAACACATATGTCTATATGTCTATATGACAGATTCATTAGTATGTTAAGCATGACTATTTTGCTTTCGATCATGTAATTTAGGTATCTTGTTTACTATGTACCAAGTTGATGGAAAAAGCAACTCCAGACAATGTCCTCCAATGCAATGCAAAAGTAAAACAAAGGGATTGAAATTATTTATTTATTTACGCCGTGTGTTTGTATTCCAGCTACTGTGGCATCCACGACCCGGCGTGCGTCGTCTACTGCAACACCAGCAAGAAGTGGTTCTGCAACGGCCGTGGGAACACGTCTGGCAGGTGGGTCGCTGGCCACGTGGAACCAGACGCAGCACATAACTGGCTCACCTTCACTTCCTGTTTGCGCCCCGTTGAGCTTGACTGACGGGTGAATTTACACGGATTAAAAGAGATTTCCCCTGGGTCAAAATTCACTTTTAGAATTTGGTCTTTTACCCTGTCAGAGTGGAAAAATATACTGGCCCAGCTACTGTTTTAATGATGAGTCCTGGCGATGTGTGTCATACAAGGTTATTGCAGTAGAGAAGTAAGTGTGTGTGTGTGTGTGTGTGTGTGTGTGTGTGTGTGTGTGTGTGTGTGTGTGTGAGACAACATGCTAGCAGCACCATTAGTCCCCGGGGGGTGGGGTATCCTCACCGGGGGTGTCCTCACCGTAACCGTCATTGGACATCATTCGTAAATGTCCAGGTTGGACTGCGCTCGGTTCTGGTTGTTCTCTAAACATCTTGCAGCACTTGCATTTATAGTTGCTCTGATATTTGTTGATTGAGTTAGTATGAGCTAGTTGGTATGAGTTAGTGAGTTAGTATGAGTTAGTTAGTTCAATAGCTCAATACCCCATGACCTAAAACTCAATTGACAGTTATTTCAACTTCACAATGATGACTGGTACAGTACCTGCTCGTGTTGGCCGGCTTAATGTCATGTTGTGGCTGTTTTATTTAGCAACTTACTCACTTCACTTGGCCTCCGTCCACCGAGAGCAAAATACAGATGCAGCCAGAGGCTCATGGTGGCCGATTTGTTTGTAGCATACCTCGTTGCCACAAATACACATCAGTGGCTTAGTTTGGGGCTCCCCCAAGGACACAGGCAGTAGTGGTGTTGAAAATTCGGTTTATTGTAAAAGGGTGCAGGTAAAGTGACATGAACAGAACAGATGGTACCTGCTAGCAAGCTAACGCTCCCTCAAGTGTGTGTGCTGGTGGCTGACTTAACCTGTGGTGCACTGATTAGCCAATGTACCACAGTTGCAGACCCCCACTCCTAACCTCAGGCCAGGTGAGGCCAATCAAAGCGCGGCCAGCCAAAACACACCACACACACCATTCCCACAGTGTGTTAACGTCGTCGTGTGTCTCGTCACCAGCCACATCGTGAACCACCTGGTGAGGGCCAAGTGCAAGGAGGTGACCCTGCATAAGGACGGCCCGCTGGGCGAGACGGTGCTCGAGTGCTACAACTGCGGCTGCCGCAACGTCTTCCTCCTGGGCTTCATCCCCGCCAAGGCCGACTCCGTGGTGGTGCTGCTCTGCAGGTAACGCAACGCCCTCCCAGGTCTTCCAGCCACGGTTGTTGAGAGAGCCTCGTAGAAAGAAAGGCTGCAGTAATCTGAGACACGAGACACCTGTTGACCCCGGGTGCCTAGAGGCCCTGCGGGCATTCCTACAACAATGCTCTGGATGTCTAATGTGATTTAATGTGTCGCGCATCGGTATGTTGTACACCGGTGTGTTGTATGTCATGTGTTGTACAACCGATGCACATTCAAGGTTTAGATCAGTTGGCCCAAACTCTGGCCTCCGACATGGTTTGTGAACTGCTCCCCTGACCCCTGACCCCGGCACCCTCCCTCCCTCCGCAGGCAGCCGTGCGCCAGCCAGAGCAGCCTGAAGGACATCAACTGGGACAGCTCCCAGTGGCAGCCGCTGATCCAGGACCGCTGCTTCCTGTCCTGGCTGGTGAAGATCCCCTCGGAGCAGGAGCAGCTCCGCGCGCGGCAGATCACCGCCCAGCAGATCAACAAGCTGGAGGAGCTGTGGAAGGTGGGGAGAGGGGACAGAGGACTGGGGGGTAGTGGGGGGGACAGAGGACTGGGGGGTAGAGGACTGGGGGGAGAGGTGAGACAGAGGACTGGGGGGTAGATGGGGGATGTAGGTCCGGGTGGTAGAGGGTCCAGGGTATAAATGGCAGTGCACATTGTGTCCTGGATGCAGTTACCTGGTACAGGTGTGATGTGTCGAAGGCTTTAGAATGAGGGGACCTCCTGACCATGACGGTAACAAAGGCTCTCATTCCTTGTTTGTTTTTAATGCTCGATGTACAAACAACAAACAACGGCATTTGGTTTAAAAGGCACTTTGGTGCAGCCGCAAGTTTAAAAAAAAGACTGCGAACAGCGTAGACCTCTGTGCGTGCCAAGTCCCCCTCCCCCTGCTAGTCCCGGAGCTGTTGTGCTCACCACCTGTGGTTCTGCGGTTCCCAGGACAACCCCAGCGCCACCCTGGAGGACCTGGAGAAGCCCGGCGTGGACGAGGAGCCCCAGCACGTGCTGCTGCGCTACGAGGATGCCTACCAGTACCAGAACATCTTCGGTCCGCTGGTCAAGCTGGAGGCCGACTACGACAAGAAGCTCAAAGAGTCCCAGGTGCGTGTTCCCCCCCCCCTCACCTCGGGCTGGGCGGAGAGAGACACCCTCCTGGGTCTCTCTGTAGGTATCATTGACGGCTAAGGATGGCGGAGGCTGCCCCTGGGTAACCTAACCTGTTTTCTTCTCTTCCCTCTGTCCCTCCCGCCCCCTCTCCTCTCTCTCCCCCACCCAGACCCAGGACAATATAACGGTCAGGTGGGACTTGGGCCTGAATAAGAAGAGGATTGCTTATTTCTCACTGCCCAAGACGGACTCAGGCGGTAATACTCCTGGCTTTATTATGTCATCCCACAGTCCCATCTCCCAGCGGTTCTGTATGTTCCATAGAGAACCCCCCCTTCCTTCCCCAACCATCCATCTCCTGGGGCTCTGAACCTCTGCCCATCTCAGTGGTTCTGAACCTCTGCCCGTCTCACCACAGTGGTTCTGAAACTCTCTGAATCTCCACCCTCAGCATGAACCCCTTCCCACACCCATACACCTGTGATGTGGTGAAGCTATGTTACGTTGGCTGTGGCATTTTGTACTCCTTGAGAACACCTCAGGTTCCTCCACCTGCTGGTGCTGGTGGTGGTGCTGGTGCTGGTGCTGCTGGTGTTGTGTAGCGCGCAGGGCTTCTAACACCAGTCTCCTGTCTCTGCAGACATGCGCCTCATGCAGGGTGACGAGATCTGCCTCCGCTACAAGGGAGAGATGGCGCCGCTCTGGAAGGGCATCGGTCACGTCATCAAAGTCCCAGACAGTATCCTTCTCATCGCCGCTGTCTGTCTGTTTGTCTGTCTCTCTGTCTCTGTCCTTTCTCTACCATAACTGTTCTATGTACCAGCACCGGCCGTCTGTGAAGTACCAGGGTGGCGCTATGGTCTGTGCACCAATCTAGTACTTTGAATAATACTGAATTTTCTGTCCTTGGTCTTGGGGGTATTATGGTGGTCTGGGGGTGTGATGGTAGTCTGGGGGTGTTATGGTAGTCTGGGGATGTTATGGTGGTCTGGGGGTATGGTCCTACGCTGAGGTCAAGACATTTCGAAGGTTTCCTTGACCGACTGTTCTGACTACGGAGACGAAATTGCGATCGAGCTGAGGAGCAGCGTGGGGGCTCCCGTGGAGATCCCGCACAACTTCCAAGTGGACTTTGTGTGGAAATCCACGTCTTTCGACCGGTAGGTCCTCCTCCCACCTCCTCGTGGTGCTCATCGTCTCATCATCAGGGCACCACGTGTTCTGACCTCCGTCGCGCAAACTTCCAAAAGGCGGGTTTGAGCAAAATCGTTTGTGTCTAAAGCATGTGTTGGTGTGTGTGTGTGTGTGTCAGGATGCAGAGCTCCCTGAAGACGTTTGCGGTGGACGAGACCTCGGTGTCCGGGTACATCTACCACAAGCTGCTGGGCCACGAGGTGGAGGACGTGGTCATCAAGTGCCAGCTGCCCAAGCGCTTCACGGCCCAGGGCCTGCCCGACCTCAACCACTCCCAGGTACCGCACCCACCCACCCCCGAGGTCACCTCCCTCACTCCCAGGGTACCTCACCCACCCACCCCAGGGTGCACTCCGAATCCGTTTAAATCCTTTTACATCTAGACTCACTTTATTGTTATAAATCGCGTTGGACTTCACTGGTCAAAGTGCTGCTTTTGTCCACATTTGAAGGACATGAGATTTGACAGGTTGATTGTGTGTGTGTGTTCAGGTGTATGCTGTCAAGACTGTACTCCAAAGGCCCCTCAGTCTGATCCAGGGGCCCCCCGGCACCGGGAAGACGGTCACCTCCGCCACCATCGTGTACCACCTGGCTCGCCAGGGCAACGGGTACGTCCCACTCCGGTCTCCACAAACACCTGCGATAACGCAACACCACGCTGGAACGCGGTCCCCACAAATACTTGCAGGAACACAGCTCCACTGCGGTCCCCACAAATACCTGCATTACCTGAACATGTGTAACACCACACGGTCCCCACAAATCCCCCCCCCCCTTTGTGGTCCCCATGAGCCGGGGTAAGGCAGTACTGCAGTAACTGAACATGTGGTTTCCTGTGTGGCGGCGGGGGGGGTGATGTGCAGGCCGGTGCTGGTGTGCGCACCCAGCAACATCGCCGTGGACCAGCTGACGGAGAAGATCCACCAGACGGGCCTGAAGGTGGTGAGGCTCTGCGCCAAGAGCCGGGAGGCCATCGACTCGCCCGTGTCCTTCCTGGCCCTGCACAACCAGATCAGCAACATGGACAGGTCAGCAGCATGCTGGGAAGTGGAGTTCTCCTCTCCGGTCTGCTTGATAGTATACTATTCTGTTGGGAATGTCTTATGTTCCCCACATATAAAAATGGCGAACTGGGTTTATTGACCCTGCTGTTCTCCCTCTCTCTTGTGCTCTCTCTCTCCTTTTCTTGCTTTCTCGATCTCTTTCTTGCTTGTCTTTTCCTTGCTGTCTATCTCACTCTCTCTCCCTTTATCTCTACCTTTCTCTCTCCCTCTCTACCCCTCTTAATTTCTCTACCTCTCTCTCACTCACTCTGCCTCTCTCTTTCTCACTCTGCCCTCTCACTCTGCCTCCATCTCATCATCTCTCTCATCTCTCTCTTCTCTCTCTCCACCCCCCCCCCCCCCCCCCAGCATGCCAGAGCTGCCAGAAGCTTGCAGCAGACTGAGGACGAGACGGGCGGAGCTTGTGTCCGACCGACGAGAAGCGCTTACCCGGGCTTCTGAAACGGCACGCAGAGCGGAGCTGCTCATCGTTAGGACCTTCCCCCTCCCTCCCTCCCTCGTTTGTCCTCCTCACCGTCCTCCTCCCCCTCCTTCCCCCTCCACCCCCTTGCCTCCCTCGGGTTTTTGTCCACCTATTTAACGGTCCGATGTCATGTGAAAGAGCGTGGTAGTTGATTCAGTTGTTAGATTGGTTGAATGAGTAATCTGTGTGTTTCTGGAGGATGGGGGGGTGCAGCGTTGTTCTGACCCCTCTCCTTCTCTCACTCTCATCACTCTCACATCCTTTCTAATCCCCCCCCCCCCCTCCCCCTCTGCAGAATGCTGATGTGGATCTGTGGACGGTGTGGGGGCCGGCGACCGCCGCCTCGGCCATAGATTGCAGTTCGATCCATCCTGAATCGCAAGAGAAGCACGGCAGGCCACCGAGCGCCGAGGCATGGTGCCCGTGGTGCTGGGGCGCCAAGCAGGTACACACACACGCACAACGGCACACCACACACACACCCAACACCGCCCTCACACACGTCCTCGTGTCATGTCTGTGGTTCCTTGATCCAATTCTCCTCACTCCCCGCCGCCGCAGCTGCATCCTGTGGGCGACCACTGCAGCTGGGGGCCCGTGTGATGTGCAAGAAGAGGAGAGCCAAGGCGGGCCTTAATCCCAGATCGCTGTTCGAGCGCCTGGTGGTCGTGGGCATCCGGCCCATCCGGCTGCAAGGTGCACAAGATACCGCATGTCAACCCGGCCCTCCAGCGCATCCCCTCCAATATCTTCTACGAGGGCTCCTGCAGATGGCTCACTGCCGGTAAGACCACTGCAAGGTCGCCGTTGTTAAATAAAAACAAAATAGCATACTATATTTCTTAAGGTTTTTTGGTTTGTCTCTCTGCTGCCAAGGCAGCTTTTTCAATTGTAACTCCACCTCTCCCTTCCCTCCCTCCCTCCACTCCCTTTCCTTCCTATCCTCACCTCCCTCCCTCCCTCTTCCTTCACCTTCCTTCCTTCACTCCACCCCCTCCCTGCCTTCACCTCACTCACTCACTCACCTCCCTTCCGCTCTCCAGCCGACCGATCCAAGAAGGGCTATTGGACTTCCAGTGGCCCACGCCAGACAAGCATCTTTCTATCCTAT
>PIJE02000231.1:202669-241345 GCA_002895965.2 Coryphaenoides rupestris | reverse complement strand
TCCGCCCGCCCTCCTTCACTTTTTCTCCTACCATCGTTCATCTCACAAGTCACAACGTGTTCTGCCTCTCATCTTTGTGCTGACTCTGGCTAGTATATGTATATACACTCTCCTCGATGTCTATCAGTGCTGAGTAGGTTGCCGGCGGTTGTTACCTCCCTTCCGCCCTCCAGCCGACCGCATCAAGAAGGGCTTTGACTTCCAGTGGCCCCAGCCAGACAAGCCGATGTTCTTCTATGTGACCCAGGGGCAGGAGGAGATCGCCAGCTCGGGAACCTCCTACCTCAACAGGTAACAGCCTGTAGCTATACGTTAGCCCCCAGCTATCCGTTAGCTTGTAACTATCCATTAGCCTGTAGCCATCCGTTAGCCTGTAGCCATCCGTTAGCCTCTAGCCATCCGTTAGCCTGCAGCTATATGTTAGCCTGTAGCTATCCGTTAGCCTGTAGCTCTGAACTAGCTAGCACCGCCAGCATGGGGGGTGCACCCTAACCCTGACCCTGCGCTCCGCTGCAGGACGGAGGCGGCCAACGTGGAGAAGATCACCACGCGGCTGCTGAAGGCCGGAGCCAAGCCGGGCCAGATCGGCATCATCACGCCGTACGAGGGCCAGCGCTCCTACCTGGTCCAGTACATGCAGTTCAGCGGCTCGCTGCACACCAAGCTGTACCAGGTACCACCCACGGCCGCTCTGGTCGCCTGGCAACACCGCTTCCCATGGCAGTTTCCAAAGCAATGGCATTGAGCTCGTCACGAAGGCTCTGTGTGTCTGTATTTAATCGGATCTTGAATACATACCGCTGGTTTACCGTTAACGCCTCCCTGCCGTGCTTCCACCGGAGACCTTGGCATTTAGTGAGACGTGGTATTGTGTTTAAACTCTTTATTACGTCACACCTCGAGAATGATGATGCAACAATTCACTGTTCCCCGATTTGAATGTTTACGGTGCGTGAGTGTCAGTAGCTCCTGTCTCGAGGTGTGTATCAGAATGTGTTTGAGAGAAGAGATGCACATCCCTCATATTGGCTCTCCTCAGGGAGTACTGGAATTCAGGTTATCGGTAAGAAACACCGTGGTTCTGAGACTCTGTGGGAAACAGGAGTCTCTGAGGTTCCATTTAAGGGCCCCCTGATTTTGCCACGACCAGGCGTGACTCCCGCTTGCGATGTCACCAATGGGTAGATTTTAGAAACGGACAATCGTGGTCCTGCCTGGCGGTGGAAACTGCTAACTAGTGCTGACGAGTCGTCTCCTCCTCTCTCCTCCTGCTCCTCCTCTCTGTCCTCCAGGAGGTGGAGATCGCCAGCGTGGATGCCTTCCAGGGCCGGGAGAAGGACCTGATCATCCTGTCCTGCGTCCGCGCCAACGAGCACCAGGGCATCGGCTTCCTCAACGACCCGCGCCGCCTCAACGTGGCGCTCACCCGCGCCAAGTAAGGCTCCTGCGCGGTGGGTGGGGCCAGGGGTGGGGCCTGTGGGTTGAGAGGAGCGGCCTATGGTTTAGGGGGTGTGGATGGAGCTCTGGGAGCGTGTTTGGGGGAGGAGCCTTTGGATTGTGTTTGCCGTTAGGGGCTTCAGGGATTGTCAAAAGTGGCACTCAGCATGTTTCGGTCTGAACTGCACCAGCTGAGGGTGAATGATTCCTTTTGATTGGACAATGGTTTATCATCATCAATTTCAAATTATCGTTGTAAAATTATTTTGTGTGTGTGTGTGCGCATCAGGTACGGCGTGATCATCGTGGGGAACCCCAAGGCGCTGTCCAAGCAGCCTCTGTGGAACCACCTGCTGAACTACTACAAGGAGCAGAAGGTTCTGGTGGAGGGACCGCTCAACAACCTGAGGGAGAGCCTCATGCAGTTCAGCAAGCCACGCAAGCTGGTCAACACCATCAACCCCGTGAGTCACACACACACACAGACAGACAGGGAGACAGACAGACAGACAGGGAGAGAGACAGACTGAGATGGAGAGATACAGGCAGAGATGGAGAGAGACAGACAGAGATGGAGAGAGACAGACCGAGAGGGCAAGAGACAGACAGACAGACAGAGAGGGAGAGGGACAGAGAGGGAGAGAGACAGCCAAACAGAGAGGGAGAGAGACAGACAAACAGAGAGGGAGAGAGACAGGGAGACAGACAGACATCATCGTCCTTGTTGGTCCCGCCTTCTGAATTCTCCCCTCCTCTCTCGTGTGTTTTCCAGGGAGGCCGTTTCATGAGCACAGCCATGTATGACGCCCGCGAGGCCCTCATCCCAGGCTCCGCTTACGATCGCAGCGGCACAGGTGAGTCCTGAGTCCCCGCCCACTTCAGGTGCAGCGTGAGGGGGGGCGTCTTGGCTCCTCCTCCTCCGGTACTGGCACTGGAGCACCGGTGTCACGGCTAACGTGTCCTGTCTGTCTGTCTCCCTCGGTCTGTCTCTCTTCCTTCACCCTGTCTCTCTCTCCCAGCCGGACGACCGACCAACATGTACTTCCAGACCCACGACCAGATTGGCATGATCGGCGCGGGGCCGGGTCACATGTCCCTGAACATCCCCATCCCCTTCAACCTGGTGATGCCTCCCTTGCCCCCGCCGAGCTACCTGGGCCAGAGCAACGGCCCCGCCACAGGTACGCGTCCGCGCTGCCAGGAATCCAACCCACAACCCCCCCTCCTGTCACTCCCATGAGACCCTGTCAGCGTGCATTTCATCGATATATTTCATAATATCATGACGTTAACACATTTCCAGGGCTCAAGACTAACCTTTTCTAACTCCTAACTTTAATTTGCGATCTGTCCCAGGTAACTTTACTTTTAATTAAGCCGTGAGCTCTACCAGACGGAAACATTCCCACGTGAACCTCCTCCGGTCCTACAGCCACCAGCTAGCATGCCGCCTAGCGCTCAGTGTCCCGTGCTCTGTGTGACCCGCAGGTCGCGGGGCCATGAAGGGCAAACCGGGCCGCGGGGGACGACAGCGGAGCCGGGTAGTCGGCCAGGGCGGCGGCGGTCAGGGGGCCGCCGGGGGCCCGAGCCAGGCCAGCCAGGACGGGGCCTCCCAGCCGTTCTCCCAGGGGCCCCTGACGCAGGGCTACATCAACATGAGCCAGCCGTCACAGATGAGCCAGCCTGGCCTCTCCCAGCCAGAGCTCTCCCAGGTAATCTCACCTGTATCTGTCAGCCGTTAGCTCTCCCAGGTAATCTCACCTGTATCTGTCAGCCGTTAGCTCTCCCAGGTAATCTCACCTGTATCTGTCAGCCGTTAGCTCTCCCAGGTAATCTCACCTGTACCTGTCAGCCATTAGCTCGTTAGCTCTCCCAGGTAATCTCACCTTTACCTGTCAACTGTTAGCTCGTTAGCTCTCCCAGGTAATCTCACCTGTACCTGTCAGCCGTTGGCTCGTTAGCTGTCCCGAGCTTTACTTTTGATTAAACTGTTGGCTTGTTAGCTGTCCCAGGTAAACTCACCTTTACCTGTCAACCGTTAGCTGTCCCAGGTGTTTTGATGAGGTCATTAGTGGTCCCAGGTAAGTGGGCTGTTACCATCGACTCAGCGCGTAGCTCGTTAGCTGCTGGAGACTGACTGTGAGGAGGCTTCTTTCTCCCGTCAGGTGCGCTGACACTTGTTTCGCTCTCTTCCCCGCCCCTCTCAGGATAGTTACCTGGGTGACGAGTTCAAGTCCCAGATGGACGTGGCGCTGTCCCAGGACTCCACCTACCAGGGGGAGCGGGCCTATCAGCATGGGGGCGTGACTGGTCTGTCCCAGTACTAGAACGTGAGTACACACCTCCTCGACTGTAGACGCCGCCACGCACGCGCGCGCACACACGCACACACACACACACACTCCCACCCGCAGGTACTGATTGTGTTCGGTCCTACAGCCACCAGCTAGCATGCCGCCTAGCGCTCAGTGTCCCGTGCTCTGTGTGACCCGCAGGTCGCGGGGCCATGAAGGGCAAACCGGGCCAGCGGGGGACGACAGCGGAGCCGGGTAGTCGGCCAGGGCGGCGGCGTCAGGGGGCCGCCGGGGGCCCGAGCCAGGCCAGCCAGGACGGGGCCTCCCAGCCGTTCTCCCAGGGGCCCCTGACGCAGGGCTACATCAACATGAGCAGCCGTCACAGATGAGCCAGCCTGGCCTCTCCCAGCCAGAGCTCTCCCAGGTAATCTCACTGTATCTGTCAGCCGTTAGCTCTCCCAGGTTAATCTCACCTGTATCTGTCAGCCGTTAGCTCTCCCAGGTAATCTCCCTGTATCTGTCAGCCGTTAGCTCTCCCAGGTAATCTCACCTGTACCTGTCAGCCATTAGCTCGTTAGCTCTCCCAGGTAATCTCACCTTTACCTGTCAACTGTTAGCTCGTTAGCTCTCCCAGGTAATCTCACCTGTACCTGTCAAACTGTTAGCTCGTTAGCTCTCCCAGGTAATCTCACCTGTACTGTCAGCCGTTGGCTCTCATGGTAAACTCACCTTTACTTGTCAACCGTTTAAGCTGTCCCAGGTGTTTTGATGGATTAGGTCATGTAGTGGTCCCAGGTATAGTTGGGCTGTTACCATCGGATTCAGCGCGTAGCTCGTTAGCTGCTGGACGACTGACTGTGAGGAGGCTCTTTCTCCGTCAGGTGATGGCTGACGCTTGTTTCGCTCTCCTTCCCCGCCCCTCCTCAGGATAGTTAACCTGGGTGAACGAAGTTCAAGTCCCAGAATGGGACGTGGCGCTGTCCCAGGACTCCACCTACCAGGGGGAGCGGGCCTATCAGCATGGGGGCGTGACTGGTCTGTCCCGAGTAACTAGCAACGTGAGTAACACCTCCTCGACTGTAAGACGCCGCCACGCACGCACACACACCTCCCCACCCACCCGCAGGTACTGACTTTGTGTTTTGTCTCCCCCCCCACAAGGCGACAGGACGAGGGGAGCCGGGCTTGAGCCTGCTTCGTCGGCATTTTAATCTGGGTAACGATGAGACTTAAATGGATATACGTGTATTCCTCTGCTACAAGCCAAGCACCAGAACGCCACCGCGGGGACAGAGAGAGAGGGGGGGCGGGGAACCAAGCCAAACCACCGCACCCCCGCCCCCCCGCACCGCCCAGCGACGGAACGCCAGACAGACAGAGAGAGAGAGGGGCGGAGAGGGAGGGAGCAAGCGAGAGGCAGGCGGGCGGCGGGCGTGAGCGAGCGACCCCTGAGCTGGGGGCTGCCGGTGTCACGGAGGTCACGGAGGTCGCGGAGGACATGGAGGGCGCGTTGGCGTACGGTTGCGCTGCATCGGAAATAAAATTAAAATTAAACAAACCATAAAAAGACGAGGGACTCCGGCCGTCTCTGGAGCCTCTGCTCTAAAAGAAACTCTAATCCCCACCACCCCTCCCCCACGGCCCCACAACCCTACCTTCACCTGACTCTCCGGTACACCTTACCCACCCACCTTCCCCACCCCTCCGAGGTCTACCAGGGCTCAGGACCAAGGGATGGGGGGCAGACGGCGTTCAACGGGTGACCTGGCAGCGCGGTTGCCACGGTAACACGGACGGTGCTGTCCCCCTCTTTCGGAATCAGGAGAACAGACCCTCCGGTCCCCTGCCACCCCCCCTGCCACCCCCCCCCACACTCCTCCTCCTCCTCCCATCACGGAGGAAATGATCAAGAAAATAAAAAGAGTTTTGAATTGAGCAGCCTGTGATTTTCCTGGAGGGTCCCGGGTCGGGTCCGGTCCGGTCTGGTCTTGAGCCACGGGCCTGGATGGGTTACCAGGGGGGGGGGTGTTTGGATCACACGTAGGCCTGGGACCTTTCCCCTCCAGGCACCAGGTACCCACCTGGGGCTGGGTGGTACTCGCCACGGGACTCAATCATTCATCTGTAACCGTGTTATGACAACACGCTAGCACAACACGCTTAAAGAAGAAGCGTCTAGCGTGTGAACACGGCCAAGCGTTGAATATCGTTCTCGTCGTCAGCTGCTGTCCGTTCTCTCCGAGTGAAGAGGAGGAGGCGGCTTTTACTTTGGTTTTCTTTGAGGGGAGGGGGAGGGAGGGGGGGGGCGGGGTTGTACGCGAGCGTTTCAGTGCTTCGTTGGCTAGAGAGTGACGGCTCCTCCCCTGGGAGGAGCGTGGAGAGAGGGAGAGCCCCGCCCCCACCTGAGTGTCTCCACTGTTGAGGAGCACTCTTCATCATCATCATCATCATCAACCCACCACCACCACCGCCAGAGGTTGGAGGAGGATGAGGAGGGTGAGGCTTCCTGCAGGGAGGTTTTCATCGGGAGCCTTCTGGGTCGGAGAGGCGAGGGGTCACCCGTGGGTGGCGGCGGTCGGCGCTTGGAGTCGCGTGTGATTTTGAAGAAAAGAAAAACCTGTGGCATTTGGACACATGGCGGAAGCCGGTGGAATTTACCGCAGGGCTTCGACGGAGAGGCTCTCCGGTTCAGTTTGGGTTTTTTTCCATCCCGTTCGGTCGACCGAACGGGCTCACCGGCGCGTCAAACTTTCCCTGCCGAGTTCAGGATCGGGAGTGGCTCCGCCCCTCTCGTGTGTGAACGGCACGTGATACCTGCGCCCTTGACACGCATCGCCGCAGGTTCCTACTGATTTCCAAGGTTACCAAACCCGGCGAGTCCCCTTTGTTTTTTTTTTTACGAGGGCCGTGTCCTGCTTGGGGCCCCTCCCTCCTTCCTTTTTTCAGCTGATCGTTTAAAATCCAGATAGCTGCGGTTTGCTTTTTTCCTTTTGTGTTGCACATTAAGTAGGTTTTAATTTGAGCGTGTTGGTTGAAGTAGTTTTGCGTTTGTTAGTTTCTCTTCGGTCAGGTGTGCTTGCCGCAGGTCCCCAGGTGTTCTGTGTGCTACCTAGTGATGCGCCGGCCCGACCGCAAGGCCTTTGTGTTTTTAGTTTGTCGCTTTGTAACGCCAGCAGCTTGCAGCGGACCGTTTAGCACGGGGCTTGTCCTCCCGTTTAAAAAAAAATAATAAATAATCCAATGAATCCTTAAAATAAAGCGACGTAAACCCCACCCACCCCCTGCTGCTGTGTCACGAGTGTTTGAGCGAATGTTTCTTCTGAGCACGCGACGCTGCAGTCGTAGCCTCACCCGACAATCACGTAAAAACCTGTAGACGTCCGTGTAGAAAATAGTCTGTTTGTCCACCATGAGTTTTTACATTTGCGCTTTATGCTTATTATGATTATCACTAGAATGAAATAAACTTGATGTTCTGTATGAAGTATTTCCCAGATGATCGTTCATGAAGGAATCTGAGACTGAAAGCAGAGTCGATAACAATACTTTATTGATTTGCTGGTAAAAATACGGATAGTTAATGATTTAATGTGTTTTTATTTTACATAATTTACACGGTTGGGATTGACTCCTGCTGATGATTAAATGTGTGATCAAACTGAATCCATCAATAAAGGTTGATTTGTCAAGTTGAGTGTTGTTTGACTATATATATATATGTGTGTGTGTGTGTCATGGTCATTTAGCCTCCAGTTTCTTCTTCTTCTGCTCCAGCCGTCTCTTCTTCTTCAGGAGGCTCCGCCCCCGCTGCTCCGCCCTCTGCTGCTGCACGCTCTCCTCCACCCGCTGCTTGAACAACTTCTTCTGCTTCCTGATCTTCTCAAGCTCCGCCTTCCGCTTGGCCTCCATCTCCGGGTCCTGGAAGACACGCCCACCCCAACCCCACGGTGAACCCAGGCTCCGCCTCCAACCATCAGCTGCTAGCTCATTGGTTGTGGCTCTGTGCTACCTGAGGCCTCATCATATGAATTATAAAACGGCTACCTGAAATCAAGCAATCTGATAATAATTTAATAACATACCATGGCTATGATTCTAATTCCTTTTCACAATTGGTATCACTCCACGTCGTGAGCTATTGCTTAAGTCTACTACATATAAATAGTGTACTAATTTTCCAATTGAGCCATAGATTAGTGTTAAAACAATCATTCATAGCAGTGGGTGTTGAATTATAGACCTCAAGGTCTGTAGAAATCTGACCTACAGGGAGCTTAATTCTCAAATTCAACTTAAAGGACTCCTATTATGCCAGGAGTCCTTTAAGTTTGCCTATCCACCTAGAAGTATGGTGGCTAGATCAGCCCGCCAGTTGCTACAGTCCACTGGGGAGGCTGGTAGGCTGATCCATCCAGCATACGTCAAGGTGGACACTCCCACCTTGTGATGTCAGAAACCGGAGATGAAACCGCTCGGAATGGCTAATCACGCTCTCATGATAGGAGACCTTTAATGTAAAACATAAAGCGGCCAGCCAACCGCTAACCTGCATCCAGTCAGTGCTTTACCGAGCTAACGCTAACCGGTCGTAGCACCACTCCATCCGTACCTTCCCCTCGAGGATTAGCTGCTTCTTCTTGTTCACCTCCTTCTTCTCGTCAAAGTCGGTGGCCTCCAATCTCTAGGAGAGAGAGCAGGTTTATCAGATATACTTTATTTATTCCCTTGGGGAAATTCAAGCTATCCCATAGCTCAAATCAAACAATACAGTTGACAAATAAAAGGACAGACAATAGACATACATTCTAACAGGTCAAGTAAAAATTATAATAAATAATGAATTGCACATTGTCCCATCAGCCGGGTCTAGGAGGACCACAACCACACGTGATGATGCTAGCGAGAGCGCACGGGGTTCTTACGATTTCACACTCCCTGCGGGCCACGTTGACCTGCGTGAGGATCCTCAGCACGTCCTTCTCCGCCACCTCGTACTCCTTCAGCTTGGACTCTGTGGGGAGACGCACAGCAGCGCTACTGCTAACACAGCTTAACCACCGAGGTAGCAGCAACTACAAGGTTCTGGTCCTGCATGGCATCGACACCATCAGGGTTGGTGGTTCGATTCCCATTGGGGGACGGACACCCGTGATTTATTGTGAGACCATTTATATGCAAGTGTTCAAGACGTTGGCGTGATCACATGACTCACGGGTCTGCTCCTCGATGGCGTGGACCAGGTGGATGTCGTACTGCGTCACCATGGTGATGGAGACGCCGTGCCTCCCTGCGGAGTAAAGACAATTTGAGTTATTTGTAGTCGTGCTTGGTGACTTCCTGATGTGATGTGATGTGATTTGGCCTTCAGGGCCACCATAGTGAGCAGACTGGTGCTCCTCCTACCGGCCCGGGCGGTTCGGCCCACTCGGTGGATGTAGATCTTGGGCAGGCCGGGCGTGTTGTGGTTGATGACCACCTGGACCGTGGGGATGTCGAGCCCCCTGTCAGCCAGCGAACGACACAATCAGAAAAGCCGCTTCGGCCAGCAGCTGCCCGTGGGACTACAGCTTGTGGTTGGACTTATTGATGTATTGTTATGCATTGTTATGGTAAATGGTAAATGGATTGCATGTATACAGCGCTTTTATCCAAAACGCTTTACAGTATTGCCTCACATTCACCCATTCATGCAAGGTAACAACCAACACGTCAGGAGCAGGTAGGGTTAGATGGAGTCTAGCTCCTGCCGCCCCATGTTATGTTTTAACCCCGTCAACATCTGCCCGTTGGAGTAACTACTAAGTTGTAACCAAGTTAACTTGGTAACTAATCCTATGGAAGGGACTTTTCTCCTTCACATGGGGGGGGGGGGGGGACAGTTTGAGCAGCACCTTACCTGGAAGCAACATCTGTCGCAATCAGGATCTTGTAGACGCTGGCTTTGAATTTGGAGAGGTTAGCGAACCGCACTTTCTGTGGTGGGGGAAGAAAAGGCAATGATGCTGTTAATGATGTCTGGTTTGACACCTTCACTCTTACAAGTCCATCTGGTTTCTTTACTGAGTGACAGCAGATCGATCTCTTCCAGTGTTCTTTCGTCTTCTCACAGGAAGTAAAAGTACAACCTGCTTCCTGCTGAGATAGGCCTCGTTAGCGTCTGGCTAGGGGCCGACTGCTACTACTGAGGAACAAACCGTTAGGAATGGAGAAGTGACCTTAAACGGAAAGCTCTTTACACCAAACACACAGGGACAGACCTCCTGGGGCCCCTACAGACCTCCTGGGGTCCCTACACATCTCCTGGGGTCCTAATGAACTCCTGGGGTCCCTACAGTCCTTGTAAACCTCACCTGTTTCATCATGGAATGAAGGGAGATGGTGGGGAAGTTGAACTCTCGTAGCATCATCGTCAGGATCTGGCAGTCTCTGTGAGGACACGGTTAGAAGTGTTAGAGCACGCCAAGAACACGCCGAGAACATATTAAACCCATGGAAGTCCTCTCCTGCCGTTTCCCTGTGACCAGTGCTTACTTGCAGGTTTTGGTGAAGATGATGATGGACCAGTCGCTGTGCTGGTCGGTGAAGGTCTGGACCAGGTGGACCAGGTAGGCGTCCTTGATCTTCTCCGGGGTCAGGATGTATCGCTGGTCCAGCTCGTCCACCGTGCGGGTCCTGGGGGTCAAGATGGGGTCGAGGGTCACGCCATGAGTCAAGGGGCGGGGCGTTGAACAGCGCTTTCTGGGAGTCGTACTACAAACCACTATCTCAGTGCCATTACTAATATTACTATTATTACTACTAATATTATTATTACTACCGGTTTGTAGTGCAGCACTGGAATACTGGATTAATCTGTTGGTGGTGGTGTCAACCATGCAAGGTAACAACCAACACGTCAGGAGCAGTTAGGGTTAGGTGGTGTCTTGCTCAGGGACACCTCCACACTTAGCTAGGAGGAGCAGGTAGGGTTAGTTGTTGTCTTGCTCAGGGAGACATCGACACTTAGCTAGGAGGGGGAGCAGGTAGGGTTAGGTGGTGTCTTGCTCAGGGACACCTCCACACTTAGCTAGGAGGAGCAGGTAGGGTTAGGTGTTGTTTTGCTCAGGGACACCTCCACACTTAGCTAGGAGGGGGAGCAGGTAGGGTTAGGTGTTGTCTTGCTCAGGGAGACATCCACACTTGGGGAGCCCGGGGATCGAACCAGCAACCTTCCTGTTGCCAGACAACCGCTCTTACCTCCTGAGCTACTGCCGCCCTGTGTGTGTGTGTGTATGTATGTGTGTGTGTGTGTTGGTTCTACAGGGACCCGCGTACTCTGACTTGCTCTCCCAGAAGAAGGGCTTGTTGGTGGTGATGCCCTGCAGCTCCTGCAGCGTGTCGGTGAGTGTGGCGCTGAACAGCAGGGTCTGACGCCGCGCAGGCAAGACCCCCAGGATGACCTCCAGGTCCGCCGTGAAGTCGGTGCAGCCCTGCTCCAGCAGCCGGTCCGCCTCGTCCATCACCTGACACACACACACACACAGACACACACACATTAATAGATACACTCACAGACAGACAGACAGACAGACAGACAGACAGACAGGAGCCAGAGTCTCACCAGGAACTGGATCCTGGCCAGGCTGAAGGTGTTGGAGCTGCGGATGTGGTCCGCCAGTCGTCCCGGCGTCGCCACGACGATGTGCGGTTGCCGTGACAACTCCAAGGCCTGCGCCACCATGTCTGATGATTGATGAGACGATACAGTCAGTGGGAGTAACCATGGTAACGATGGGCTAGAATGTACTCCTAATTGACTACATGAACAGTCCAAATAGAATGTCGTTAATGGGGTCAAGTGTAGCTTTTGAATTTGTTTCTACTTGTGACCATCAGGGATTTCCGTGTGTGAGTCCTGGTTCTGTAGCTAGCGGGGTTTGGGTTCAGTGGGACCACTTACCCATCCCCCCCACCACGATGCAGTCCCTCAAGCCCAGCGGTTTGCCGATGACCCGGAACTGCTCAGCGATCTGATAGGCCAGCTCTCTGCAACACAAACAACAACAACAGGTTATGAGCTGGTGGTTATGAGGACTGACCTGGTGGGTGTGTGAGGAGGACCGACCTGGTGGGTGTGTGAGGAGGACTGACCCGGTGGGTGTGTGAGGAGGACTGACCTGGTGGGTGTGAGGACCAGGCAGAAGATGCCGTACGGGTCCTCGGACAGCTTCTGGACCACCGGCAGGACGAAGGCAGCAGTCTTCCCGCTGCCCGTCTTGGCGCAGCCCAGACAGTCCCGACCTACACAACACACACACACATTATATATTATACATTATATATTATATATCACCACTGTATTCACATGTCTGTCTATATATACAGACTGGAAGGGCAGTATACTATATAAAGTATCATATATAAAGCAGAATATATACGATATAAAGTATAATATATAAAGCAGAATATATACTATATAAAGTATCATATATAAAGTATAATATATACTATATAAAGTATCATATATCATGTATAATATATACTATATAAAGTATACTATATAAAGTATAATTAGTAATATAAGGAGTATAAGGGGGTCTACCCTCCAGGATGGGAGGAAGGCAGTGCTCCTGGACCGGGGTGGGTCTGAGGATCCCCATGTGTCTGCACTGCTGGACCAACCAGTCCGCCAGACCCAGGGACGAGAACCCCGACATGATCCTGGTCCTGCTGCTAGTCCTGGTCCTGCTGCTAGTCCCGGTCCTGATCCTGATCCTGGTCCCGTTCCCGGTCCCGGCCCTGCTGCTAGTCCCGGTCCTGGTCCTGATCCCCGGCTTCACGGATTCAAGAGAAACGAGATGTTTCTTTGTTTGTTTGTTGTTGTTTTTCAGGCGTCAACATCAACACGTCCTCGTGGCTGGACGCTGGCGGTCGCCTCCTGATGACGTAGCAGCGTAACGCCACGCCCCCTTTCCACTGTGTAATTAAACACATTTAATCAATAAACTCATCTCATGGATAGAACTCAGAATAACTACGCCAGGGGACTAATACAATAATATTTAAATAAATACAAATTATAATAATAAAGAAATAAAATAAATAATAAATACAATTACACATATTATATTTTATGAAGCAAAAAAATAATATAAGTATATAATAATATAATCTAAAATATAAATAATAATACGTTTTAACAGCCTCATCTATTGGTACAATCAGATATTGTAGAAGCTCCAAAGAGTTGGCTTTTTCATTTCAATATGTTGATTTGTGGACACAAAACAGGTTGAGTTACTGTGATCGACACACATAAACATACATAAACACCTTATAATCTGGAATTACATGAGCATTGATTGCACGGGGGACCGGGGGGGACCAGGGTGGGGCAGGGGGGGGGCCCGGGGCCGGGGGGACCAGGGGGGAACAGGGGGGACCAGGGCCACCCCGATACCCTCATAGTTCCACTGTCTTCAACCAGCCTATAGTCCTACTGTACTCTAAGTTAAGGCTTGTGGCCTTCGAAGCGTTTCAGGGCTGCCACTGGACAGTAACACTTTCAGTAGGAGTCTAGCCCATAGATAAGGTAAGATAAGATAGAACTTTATTAATCCCGAAGGAAATTCTTATGCCAGAGGTTGCTCAACATACAGTTGCTCAACATAAGACTTCAGCACAGATACTGTACATTCCTGTGTGTCGGAGGAAGCCAAACGCTTTATGGGTCACAATGCGCTGGTTTAATAATAATACCCCACAAACAACAACCATAATGTACAGTTCATTCCTGTTATAGGTGTCTCCCTACTTCTAATTTATCATACCCTGTTCTCATTAATCTAATCCCAAATCATGTAACTTCAGTACATTCATGTTCTGTTAGTTCTGTGATTTATTTTGCTTTAGTTTGATGGTGTCCCCGTCCACCACAGCCTACTGCAGATGGGGGGGGTCCTTTTATTGTTTCTTAGGCTTTCATCAAAAATGTCCTTCATCTCCCGCCACTGGGACCACTTTGTGAACAGTTGCCTTTTTTTCCCCTTTAAGAATGATTAATTTCATTAGCAGAGTCTTGTTTCCAATGGGGTCAACCGATGCGCTATATGAGCTTGGGTCAGTAATTTGGGGTGTGTGTGTGTGTGTGTGTGTGTGTGTGTTTGTGTGTTCTGCAGAAGCCATCTGTGGCTCTGTCCTCTACAGACCACCTGACTGTCAGCTGTGATTAATAGTGAGGCTCGGCAGATTCCTCCTCCTCCCAGGAATCTCACGTTTTTTTAGTCCGGCCTTGCAGCAGACTGCCAAGGTCCACGCAGGCCCTGCCCTTTAGAGGGACGGGAAAGTCATGTGCATATATCACAGGTATATTCCCAGGTGGCGTGCACACACACACACACACACACTGCAGACACACACACACTCACACATACACACGACACACACACACACACACACACACACACACACACACTGCAGACACACACACACACACACACACACACACACACACACACACACACACACACACTCACACATACACACACTGCAGACACACACACACACACACACACACACACACACACACTCACACATATACACAACACACACACACACACACACACATACTGTATACAGTACACACACACACACACTGCAGACACACACACACACACACACACACACACACATACAATGCACACACACACACACACACACACTCACATACTCACACACACACTCACATACTCACACACACACACACACACTGCACAGAGACGCACTCAGCCGTGGATTTGTTACCAGGCCACTGAACTTGATTCATGCGCATGATTACAGATCACAGATCACATGCTCATAATGACCACGTCTGAAACACGGGGGGATATAACGTCCTCACAGAGCAACCGTCATATGGGCCCCGATATCTGGAGGCCCCACAGAGAAAACCACAGACTTTTGAGTAAATAAGAGAAGAGATATTAACTGACACTCCGTCAGACAAACGACAAACGTCCTGACGTCCCCATGTGCTTTTAATCCCATTCCATAATTTGCCAAAGTATTCACCAACATCCATTTGGATTGTGGTATATCTCTGCACAGCCGACATGATCGCTCTAAGCTTCTGTCGTCACATGTTATGTTATGTCCCATTAAATCTCATAACCAGGATAGAGCTGGCTTTTATGAATGCCCCGATGGCTAATTCACTATATTATACTTCATATTGTCATCGTACATCGTTGGACCGGTTATATACTGTACAGTGGTTCTCAAACTATCTTTACTAATGTAACCCCTTTAAGATATTTCTTCAGCCAAGTACACCTTTAATATTTAAGTGATATGTGGTTATTGGAAAGAATGACCACATTTGTTCCTATCTTCAGACAATTTAGATTTACTAAATTGTATTGATTGGTATTGATTCATTTTCTTAAGATAATATAAGATAAGATAAGATAGAACTTTATTAATCCCCAAGGAAATTCTTGTGCCAGGTTGCATAGCAATACAGTACAATACAACAATAGAGAAAACAGATTTACACATTTATTTAGTAAATGTATTTTATATTTTTATATATTATTAACAATCATCATTAATATGAACAATTATGTAACAATCATCCATAACCAATATTAAAACATGTTTTAATTGATGTTCCTGTAGTCCCCCCTGCGGTCCCTCAGAGTCCCCCGGGGGCCCTCGGACCGCCTTGAGACCCCCTGTCTGTCTGTCTGGTCGTTGTAGTGGCGGCGGGGGGCCACCAGGGGGCCCCACGGAGCACACCGGAGTCCCGAGGAGGAGGAGGAGCAGCGCCTCCTCCTCGGATCAGACCGAGCGGCGACGCGACACAAAGTGGGGAGAAGGAGCAGCGACGGGTCGGCCAGGAGGAGCAGGAGGAGGAGCAGCGGTACTTTACTCCTCGACGCTTTGTAAGGAAACACCGAGGAGGTGCAGGGGAGGAGCAGGAGCAGGAGGTGTCAGATGAGGAGACCAGCGAGGACAAAGGGACTGAGACGACTCCTCTAACGAGCTGGACTACTCCTGGTCTGAGAACTACTTTTTGGGGGTCCGGGGGAAGGAGGAGAACCGGGTCGGGAGTGGTTCTGATAGTTTGAGGAGTTAGTTGAGTGATCAGGAGGTCAGGAGGTCAGGGAGGAGGGAGAGAGAGGAAGTCCGCTGGACTTGACCTGGAGGAGACCGAGAGGAGGAGAGGATCTCCTGGAGGAGACCGTGAGGAGGAGAGGATCTCCTGGAGGAGACTGAGAGGAGGAGAGGATCTACACGTCAAACCCCAGAGACCAGACCCGGACCGATGCCCAGCATGGGGTGAGTCTGGTCCAACATAAACTTTCTCTACAGAACCAGAACCAGACCTCTCATAGTGATCATACTAGTGATCATACTAGTGATCATATTAGTGATCATACTAGTGATCATACTAGTGACTAGTGATCATATTAGTGATCATACTAGTGATCATATTAGTAATCATACTAGTGGTCATATTAGTGATCATATTAGTGATCATACTAGTGATCATATTAGTAATCATACTAGTGGTCCATACTAGTGATCATACTAGTGATTCATATTAGTAATCAATACTAGTGATCATACTAGTGATCATATTAGTGATCATACTAGTGATCATACTAGTGACTAGTGATCATACTAGTGACTAGTGATCATATTAGTGATCATACTAGTGATCATACTAGTGATCATATTAGTGATCATACTAGTGATCATACTAGTGATCATACTAGTGATCATATTAGTGATCATACTAGTGATCATACTAGTGATCATACTAGTGATCATACTAGTGATCATACTAGTGACTAGTGATCATACTAGTGATCATACTAGTGATCATATTAGTGATCATACTAGTGATCATATTAGTGATCATACTAGTGATCATACTAGTGACTAGTGATCATATTAGTGATCATACTAGTGATCATACTAGTGACTAGTGATCATACTAGTGATCATACTAGTGACTAGTGATCATATTAGTGATCATACTAGTGATCATACTAGTGATCATACTAGTGATCATACTAGTGATCATACTAGTGATCATACTAGTGACTAGTGATCATACTAGTGATCATATTAGTGATCATACTAGTGACTAGTGATCATACTAGTGATCATACTAGTGACTAGTGATCATATTAGTGACTGTTTCCTACTGTTTCTAATTGTTTTAATTCAGATGGACAGTTTCTAACGCCACATAGTGTCGTGATGGACCAGGTTCTGCTGGGTTCTGACCCAGGTTCTGCTGGGTTGTGACCCAGATTCTGCTGGGTTTTGACGGGTTCTGCTGGGTTCTGCTGGGTTGTGACCCGGGTTCTCCATGGGTTTGGTATTAATGTCTTGTTTCCAGACCCTGGCCATTAGAGGATCATATGATGATGAAACATTGCTGGGATTCTTGCATTTTGCCTTATTGCATAAATACGAGATAACCCGCAGAGTTGGTGATGATCTTATATTATAGCAGGAGACCCACACATATAAATATATATAAATATATATAAATGTATATAAATATATATAAATATATATGAATATATATAAGTATATATAAATATATATAAATATATATAAATGTATATAAATAAGGAGCCTCTTATGAAGCAATGACCCATGTTGTGGTTACACTGCAACCGTCAGCAGGGAACTGAGCGTTGAGCAAGAGATCTATTACTAGTCATGTGTCCAAGTATCTATTACTAGTCCTGTCTCCAAGTATCTAGTACTAGTCCTGTCTCCAAGTATCTAGTACTAGTCCTGTCTCCAAGTATCTAGTACTAGTCCTGTCTCCAAGTATCTAGTACTAGTCCTGTCTCCAAGTGTCTAGCACTAGTCCTGTCCCCAAGTATCTAGTACTAGTCCTGTCTCCAAGTATCTATTACTAGTCCTGTCTCCAAGTATCTAGTACTAGTCCTGTCTCCAAGTATCTAGTACTAGTCCTGTCTCCAAGTATCTAGTACTAGTCCTGTCTCCAAGTGTCTAGCACTAGTCCTGTCCCCAAGTATCTAGTACTAGCCTTGTAAATCCAAGTATCTAGCACTAGTCCCTGTCTCCAAGTATCTAGTAATAGTCCCTGCTCCAAGTATCTAGTACTAGTCCTGTCTCCAAGTTGTCTAGCACTAGTCCTGTCCCCAAGTATCTAGTACTAGCCTTGTCTCCAAGTATCTATTACTAGTCCTGTCCCCAAGTATCTAGTACTAGTGCCTGTCTCCAAGTATCTCCAGTACTAGTCCCTGTCTCCAACAGTATGCCAAGTAATCTAGACTAGTCATGTCTCCGAAGTATCTAGTACTAAGACTTGTCTCCAAGTATCTAATACTAGGCTTGTTGTCTCCAAGTATCTAGTACTAGTCCTGTCTCCAAGTGTCTAGTACTAGCCCTGTCTCCAAGTATCTAGTACTAGACTTGCCTCCAAGTATCTAATACTAGGCTTGTTGTCTCCAAGTATCTAGTACTAGACTTGTCTCCAAGTATCTAATACTAGGCTTGTTGTCTCCAAGTATCTAGTACTAGCCTTGTCTCCAAGTATCTAATACTAGTCCTGTCTCCAAGTATCTAATACTAGGCTTGTTGTCTCCAAGTATCTAGTACTAGTTGTGTTTCCAAGTATCTAGTAGTACTAGACTCGTCTCCAAGTATCTAATACTACTAGACTCGTCTCCAAGTATCTAGCACTAGACTTGTCTCCAAGTATCTAGTACTACTATTCCTGAAGTCCTGGTATATGTATTATGTGTGTATTTATGACCGGTTGCCTTGGTGAGGAGCCACTGAGGTTTTCAATGCATGCACTTATGGTACCTCGGTGTCTAGCTCTCCTCCTCCTCTTCCTCCTCGTCCTCTTCCTCCTCCTCCTCTTCCTCCTCCTCTTCTTCCCCCTCCTCCTCCTCATCCTCCTCCTCCTCCTCCAACATGGTCTGAACATCAAATCTTTAGCGCCCTAAGATCCTTATCATCGCCTTGTTGAATTATAGATGGAACCCCGTCCAGTCTTCGGGAAAGAAGCCTGGTTTTAGCAACGCAGAACTGAGGAGAAGGACACCAATATGTCTCCTACTGCATCACAAACACACATCCATTCTTCTATAACACACATCCATACTTCTATAACACACATCCATACTCCTATAACACACATCCATACTTCTATAACACACATCCATTCTTCTATAACACACATCCATACTCCTATAACACACATCCATACTTCTATAACACACATCCATACTTCTATAACACACATCCATTCTTCTATAACACACATCCATACTCCTATAACACACATCCATACTCCTATCACACACATCCATACTTCTATAACACACATCCATACTCCTATAACACACATCCATACTTCTATAACACACATCCATACTTCTATAACACACATCCATACTCCTATAACACACATCCATACTTCTATAACACACATCCATACTCCTATAACACACATCCATACTCCTATAACACACATCCATTCTTCTATAACACACATCCATACTCCTTTAACACACATCCATACTTCTATAACACACATCCATACTCCTATAACATACATCCATTCTTCTATAACACACATCCATACTCCTTTAACACACATCCATACTTCTATAACACACATCCATACTCCTATAACACACATCCATACTTCTATAACACACATCCATACTCCTATCACACACATCCATACTCCTTATAACACACATCCATACTCCTATCACACACATCCATACTCCTATCACACACATCCATACTCCTATAACACACATCCATACTCCTATCACACACATCCATACTCCTATAACACACATCCATACTCCTATAACACACATCCATACTCCTATAAACACAATCCAATTTACTCCTATCACCACACATCCATACTTCTACTAACACACATCCATACTCCATATGAACACCACATCCAACTTCTATAAACACACATCCATTGGTTCCTTATTGCATATCTCCTGACACCTTTCCAAGGTCACTTCTTGCATCTCTCTCTCTCTGTCTGTTCGTGCCTGCCTGCTCCCTCTCTGCCTGCCTGCTCGCTCTCCCTCTCTCTGTCTGTCTCTCTCCCTCTCTCTGTCTGTCTTCTCTCCCTCTCTCGTCTGTCTCTCTCCCTCTCTGTCTGTCTGTCTCTCTCCCTCTCTCTGTCTGTCTCTCTCCCTCTCTTCCTGTCTGTATATCTCCCTGTCTGTCTCCCTGTCTCTCTCCCTCTCTCTGTCTGTCTCTCTCCCTCTCTCTGCCTGTCTGTATCTCTCTCTGTATGTCTCTGTTTCTCTCCCTCTCTGTCTGTCTGTCTCTCTCCCTCTCTCTCCCTGTCTGTCTCCCTGTCTGTCTCCCCGTCTTTCTCCCTCTCCCTCTCTCTCTGTCTCTCTCCCTCTCTCTGTCTGTCTGTCTCCCTCTCTCTGTCTGTCTGTCTCCCTGTCTGTCCGTCTCTCTCTGTTTGTCTGTCTGTCTCTCTCCCTCTCTGTCTAACTGTCTGCCTGGCTGAGCTGGCTGACCGATAAGGATGTATCCTCTTCAGTGAGACAGGTACACCCTCCTCTCCACCACCACCTCTCATCTCAAGTCCTTCAGGCTGTCAACAAACCATCGTCCCAGAGAGTCTCTCCCTGGTTGCCATGCCAACCGCACGTCAGTGCGATGGGAAGATGTGCCGAAACCAAACCCGATGGAGGGGTCAGAGGTCGTGACCCTGTGACCTCCTGGGTTCTGTGCATAGCTCGAGCAGCTTGAGCAGGTCATTCGGGGACGACTGGAGGGTTGCTGGTTCGAGGCACCTAGCGTGTGTGTGTGTGTGTGTGTGTGTGTGTGGTGTGTGTGTGTGTGTGTGTGTCGTGTGTGGTGTGTGTGTGTGTGTGTGTGTGTGGTGGTGTGTGTGTGTGTGTGTGTGTGTGTGGTGTGTTGTGTTGTAGTCTTGGCCTAGAGGACAGGAGGCGGTCTGTTCGGTTACTGCTGCAGAACAGTCTGCTGTGTGTCTGACGACAGAACCACAGCAGAACCACAGCATACCAGAGGGGAGGGGGGGGGGGGGGTAGAATCAGAATCAGACCCTGGATAGCAGGATGAATAAAATGAATGAATGAATGAGTCAGGGGTATATGGACTGGACACTGTCCAGAGAGTTTCTTCACAAGACATCTTTATGATTGAGAGTAGAAAACTTCCTCCCTTCTCGCTCTCTCTTTCGGTTTCTGTCTCTTTCTGTCTGTCTGTCTCTATCTATCTTTCTGTCTCTGTCTGTCTCTTTGTCTCTCTCTCTTGTGGTCTCTCTGTCTCTCTCTGTGTCTGTCTGTCTCTCTCCATCTTTCAGTTTCTTTTTCTGTCTCTCTATTTTTCTGTCTATCTGTCTGTCTCTCTGTCCACACCCAGCACTTCACTCAGTTACTGGGACACCATAGAAAATAATCACTCTGTTACTGGGACACCATGGAGAATAATCACTCTGTTACTGGGACACCCATGGGGAGATAATCACTCTGTTACTGGGACACCATGGAGAATAATCACACACGGTCTCTCCAAAGAACTGAAGTATCTCCGCTTACAAATGACCCAGAAACACGGTCTCCTCCTCCTCCTGCTATCTTGTAACTGGTGGTGGAGGTGACGGTGTACGGTGACGTAGCTCCCAGACATGCGCTACTGATAATGCGCCTCGCAGACATGCATGCCCTACAGATAATGTGACTTGATGTTATTGAGCAGTTTGCAGTTCAGCGTCAGTTTAGCTCAGGACCTGTTCCTCAGGTATGCGCAAAAGGTGTCATGTTCACATTGGGCCGGCGGCGTGCGGCTAGCGGCGGAATGCTATCTGCAGGATGTTAGCTGTGAATGCTAGCAGCAGTAGGCTAACGCCGGCGAGCGGAGCGGCGAGTCGGGCGCAGGCTCTGCAGTCCCGAGGTCAGGTCAGGTTGCACCGCAGGCGTCTCTGACACGACAAGACGTTGCATTACTCTGGTCATCATGGCACTGCGTCCAGCTAGCGTCCACGTGACGGTGAGACCATCCTGAGTCACGGGGGAACGTCTGGATGGCCTCCGCTGGGCCGCAGTTGATGAACAAATATGGCCGCTGCCTTTCGTTGTCCAAAGGCCGTCACCAGAGCGACATTGGTGCTCTCTTCTCTGGCCGAAGTTCAGCAAAACGGTGTTCTAATCTGGGACCATCGGTGCAGATTCATGTTCCTCGTTTAACGTCGTTATTCAGTCTATTTCGGATTCAAAGAGTTTTCGTTTTGACACTTTTCTTGGGCACGCCGCAGTCACGAACAAACTGAAACTCCTCTCCCCCCCCCCCAGTGCTGATTGGTCCTCGGGAGGAGGGAGGAGGGAGGAGAGGTGGGGCGGGGGGGGGGGGGGGGGGGGGGGGCTGCAGAGAGAACCAGGAGGTGAACTCGGGGGTCAGGAGTGGACGTCTCGCAAACGAGGCTGCTGGCGTCCAGCTACATGGAGACGGGAGTCATTCGTGTTTCCGGTGCTTCTATCGCCACCGGAGCGCGTCGCGGTCTCCAGGTTCTGTCGTCTGTGTCGTTCTGACGCGAGTGTTTGACCTCGAGCACGTTGCGCGTGAGGAAGCGCGCGCTCTCGGTCCCAATAACAAGATGATAACACTAATGGACGAGACGAGACTCATCGGCGTCATGAGGTGATGAGTCACGGGACCATCGAGTCGGGGGACAGATGTCTGTCACTACGTGGCGAGATGTGTCTCTGATCCACAGCGATGCATTCTTTAAAGCCTTATGCTGAGGTCACGCAATGCAGACGTATAATAATAATGATGACTTAATTGGTTTCGTTCGTTTCATTCTTTCGACGTGGGGGGGGGGGGGGGGGGGGATTGAAAGCTCACCATCTCGCCGTCACCTTAATGGCTCAGTACCCTACATCACAGCACCCAGACAGACAGACAGACAGACAGGTAGATAGACAGACAGGTAGATAGACAGACAGACAGACAGACACATGGCACCAGGAAGGCCTGACCTTGGATGACAGACGACTCGACAGCGGTTTCATTCTACCATCATCATTCATTTCATAAAAAAACGTGGGCAGACAGGCAGACAGACAGACAGGCAGATAGACGGGCACACAGGCAGAGAGAAAGGAGACAGACAGGGCGTTTCTATTTCTGTCGATCGCTGAATGACCTGTCAATCACGGTGGATGTCATTAAGAGTGTAATATTGTGGGATGTGACTCACGGTGTTGTTGTTTAATCTTTAATTTCTGAGTGATGGCGCCGCCGTCCGCCACCAAGTTATCTTCATCATTTTATTAATGCGCCGCCTGCTAATGAAGTGCTTCTGTACTGCAGGAGCCAACGTTTAATATCCTGGTTTAACATCCACTGCTTTGATACTGCGACGGTTCAGGTGCCTCAACCAGTCAGGCCTTTAATACCATTACACTGGTTCTACTGGGACAACCAGAGTCTGCTACTGGTTATACTGGGAGCTGCCCAGTACAACCACAGTCTGTTAGTGGTTCTACAGGGAGCTGTCCAGTACAACCGCACTCTGCTACTGGTTCTCCTGGGTGCTGCCCAGTACAACCATAGTCTTGCTACTGGTTATACTGGGAGCTGCCCAGTACAACCACAGTCTGCTTGCTGCTGGTTATACTGGGAGCTGCCCAGTACAACCGTAGTCTGTTAGTGGTTCTACAGGGAGCTGCCCAGTACAACCATAGTCTGCTACTGGTTATACTGGGAGCTGCCCAGTACCCCCACAGTCTGCTACTGGTTCTACCTGGAGCCACCCAGTACAACCACAGTCTGCTACTGGTTCTACTGGGAGCTGCCCAGTACAACCAGTCTGCTACTGGTTCTACTTGGAGCCACCCAGTACAACCACAGTCTGCTACTGGTTCTACTGGGAGCTGCCCAGTACAACCAGTCTGCTACTGCTTCTACTTGGAGCTGCCCAGTACAACCACACTCTGCTACTGGTTCTACTGGGAGCTGCCCAGTACAACCATAGTCTGATACTAGTTCTAGTGGGAGATGCCCAGTACAAACATAGTGTGCTACTGGTTCTACTGGGAGCTGCCCAGTACAACCATAGTCTGATACTAGTTCTACTGGGAGCTGCCCAGTACAACCATAGTCTGCTACTGGTTCTACTGGGAGCATATGTTTTAAGTTTATTTGTCTCAACAGAATGTCAGAATGCTCAGACTCAGGCTGACGGGATTAAGGAAAACCAGGCTGTTGCTAGGCGATGGTGAGATGCTAGCCAGAGGGGTTTGATTGGTTGTCATGGTGAATGGAAACAATATTTAAAAAGCAGATAACAGGGTCGCGTAACAGAGGTCAGAGTTCACACTAACGGAGGAATCTTCTTCTTCTACATCTCCTCAGCTCTCCTTCTCTCCTCATCTCCTATCCTCATCTCCTCTCCACTTCATACCCTCTTGTCTTTCCTTCATCTTTTCCACTTCTCTCCGCCTCTCCTCTCCTCGTCGCCTCTCCTCCTCTCTTTTCCTCTCCTCTCTCCTCTCCTCTTCTTCCCACGTTTCCCATCACAAGGTCTTCTTCTTCGCACGAACCCAGCTGTGGTTCGTATGCAAATGTAATTCCTGCCAAGTCCAGCCCTCCATTGTGTCTGAGTGGGACTCTGGTGGCCTACATAAGGCCTCGCTCTGTTCTCCCCTCCCTGAGCTCTGCTCCGTCAGCATTGTGGTCATTAACACGCGTAAATATGGCGGCGTAGGGGAGCTAACCGCTAATTACATGTTTCAGTGTTGGTATCGGCTGTGTGTGTGTGTGTGTGTGTGTGTGTGTGTGTGTGTGTGTGTGTGTGTGTTCATCATGTGTGTTGGAGGAGGAGCCGCCCTCCAGTCTGTGCTGCTGCTATGCCCACACCGAGATACTGCAGAAACACTGGAGATACCACACAGATGGTCTGGCCTTCAGCCTCTCTCTCTCTCTCGCTCTCTCTGTTTCTGTCTCTGTCTCTCTCTCTCTAACTCTCTCTCTCTCTCTCCATCTCTCCATCTCTCTCTCTCTCTCTCAAAACCATCAGATCCTCCATTTGGAAGTATTTGTTCGTCCATATCAGTGGAGTTTTCTCTCTGAAGGCATATTGTGCTCTCAACACAAATCCCGAGGATTATGGGAGTGCCGTTTTTTTTATTTATTTCTTAGCGGTGCTATTTGCCGACGGGAAACGAAAAGTTGACTCCAGTTTCCCGTCTGCTACAGTAATTCGCTGATTGAATGAAACCCTCATCTCTCATTGGCTGAATCCTCAACATTAGCAGCAGTTAGCCGCTTGTGTATAAGTGTGTGTGTGTGTATATATGTATGAACGACCACTTAGCACGTAGCGACAAGCTAATGCATTGACCTGGATCTCTGTGTGGTGGTGGTGGTGGGCGTGGCCAGGGAGCAGCCTCTGTTCAGCTCCAAGGCCCACGTGTTCCAGATCGACCCGGCCACCAAGCGCCACTGGCTGCCGGCCAGCAAGCACGCCGTCGCCGTGTCCTTCTTCTACGACGCCAACCGCCACGCCTACCGCATCATCAGCGTGGGCGGGACCAAGGTGAGGCCACACACACACACACACACACACACACACACACACACACACACACACACACACACACACACACACACACACACACACACACACACACACACACACACACACACACATACACATGAATGACCTCTGACCTGCACATGTGGACAGGGAGTAGATTATGGTTGGATGAATGTTGAACAAAGTGTTTGGTTTAGTACTATGAAGGTAAAACTCATGACATGTTATGCGATATAGATATTGCGATGTAGATATATGACATAATGTGATGTATTATATCATTTGTATGAAATCTAAAGGTTCTGTAGGTGTATTATGCATTTTTATTGTATTGTTATATTATTATTTATGTTGAATAGGCTAGATTGATACTGGAACAATACATGGAAGGAGAATCTGGGTTCGACTTATCATTCGACTCATCGTGTGTATGTGTATGTGTGTGTGTGTGTGTGCGTGTGCGTGTGCGTGTGTGTACATTAGGCCATCATCAACAGCACCATCACCCCCAACATGAGCTTCACTAAGACCTCCCACAAGTTCGGCCAGTGGGCGGACAGCCGGGCCAACACCGTGTACGGTCTGGGCTTCTCCACGGAGCAGCAGCTGCAGCAGGTAGCGTGTAGCATGTAGCATGCACGCTAGGAGATAGCATCAACACGAGTAGGTAGGAAACGCCTCCCACGCTAGCATGTAGCCTGCAGCGGCCGCTCTGCTCGGACGCTGCGTGAGTGTTTATCTGTTGTTCATACGACGAGGTCTGCAGGAAGCTCTTGATTCAGTGGTCCACCGAAGGTCAAAGGTTAGGAACCCCTGGTCTACAACTCTGTGTATATTTGGTTTAATTACTGCAATAAAACAACTTCCATATCCCAGCGCGACCGGGACTCCTGAGAGGATCTTTAGCACAGATCAAATATTAATGAAAATATAATAACAACAACAACATAAACTAGACCGCCTCTCTCCCCACTTCCCCTCTCTCCTCTCTCCTCTCTCCTCTCTCTCCTCTCTCTCCTCTCTCCCCACTTCCCCTCTCCCCTCTCTCCTCTCTCCTCTCTCCTCTCTCCTCTCTCCTCTCTCTCCCCTCTCTCCTCTCTCCCTTCTCCGTTCTCCCCTCTCCTCTCCTCACTCCTTGCTCCTCTCTTCCCTCCCCTATCCTTTCTCCTCTATCCTTTCTCCTCTCCTCTCTCCTCTCTCCCCTCTCTCCGCCCCCCCCCCCCCCCCATTCTCAGATCAGTTTAAGGAGGTGCGAGAGGCGGCCCGGCTGGCCAGGGAGAAGTCCCAGGAGAGGTTTGAACTGAGCAACCCTGCGCTCAACATCGCCGCCCCGCAGGTGAGTCCTGGGACTACGGCACTGCTGTACTACTGCACCACGGAGAGATGGAGAGATGGAGAGAGATAGAGAGATGGAGAGATGGAGAGAGATAGAGAGATAGAGAGATGGAGAGAAATCCCTCCTCCTTGCCTCTCACTCAACCTGTCTCTCCTTGGACAGAGCTCTTCTGGTTGACAGACAGGCAGACAGACAGGCGAGGCGAGAGAGAGAGACAGACAGAGAGAGAGAGACAGAGAGAGAGAGAGAGAGACAGACAGACAGAGAGAGAGAGAGAGAGAGAGAGAGAGAGAGAGAGAGAGAGAAGACAGACAGAACAGACAGACAGACAGCAGAGAGAGAGACAGAGAGAGAGAGAGAGAGACAGAGAGACAGACAGACAGAGAGAGAGACATGGTCAGGCAGAACCCTTGTTTTTCTCTCTCTCTCTCTCTCCCCCCTCACACACACACAGACACACAGACACACACACACACACACACACACACACACACACACACACACGCGGTGTAATCAAGCAGCACCACATGCAAGCAGACTCCAGCTGTGTGAGTTGATTTCCAGACAGAAGCGGACGTTTAGCTGAAGACCTCTTCACCGTCTCCTGGTCCCCGACCACAGGAAGTCCACTTCCACACGGCAGGAAGTTCACATTTAGAGGACAGCGGGCAATTCACTTTTCATCACAAGTTATCTGCACACTTTTCTTTAAGACTTTAATCTCTGAGACGTACATAGTTGGTGGGCGCGACTATTAATGATGAAAAAACTAACTAACTAATTCAAACAATGTTATTGCATTTGCCGGTGGGAATAGAACCACTAACCCCCGACAGTGTGCCTTGCTTGGTACTACTACAGTACAGTACAACAGAATATAACTATAAAGTACGACTATAAAGTATACTGTACATATTCCACATATCCTCTGGGAGGTGCAGGGCGTTATTTGCCTCAACGAACATGGCGTCCCGTCCCAGTGGATATTAAAAGGAGGCAGGGTCTGTAGCTCCGCCCATGAATAAACCAGGAAGTCTTCCTCCGGTTATTCCAGCCAACCGTTTAATGTAGCCAATCAGCAGCCAGCCAGCCCGCCCCAGAGGCGGAGCTAACGAGGGCGAATCGGAACCACATAGTGCCAGCTTCTTGGAGCAGACAAGACATGGCAGGTGGCATACTCTGCTGACCTCCCATTGGCTGGGAGGAGTTAACACACACACACACACACACACACACACACATACACACATACACACACAGTCAGTAAGTAAGTAAGAGGAGAGTCGTGAATATTTAATGTGTTTCTTCATGACTTCGAGGAGCACCGTAGGGTTTCTCCAGAGGTGTGTCCGAGGGCTGGAGTCCTCGGACACACCTCTGCAGCCTGCAGGACTTTAGTTTGTATTTAATAAATATAATAAAAGAAAAGATATAAAATATAAAAGAAAAACGCATGTGCACATCAACGCCAACACAACGGCGGACGCACACAAGCCGTCTCTCAGTGCGTGTAATGCAGTACGTTTCTATTTCTTGTTAATGATCCTGTCTCCGTAAAACCACACTGACATCACTACAGTTTCAGCTTGGGTTCGCTTCCTCCTCCACCTCCTCTCTGGTTAAGAGCTATAACGTCGTACATAAGCATCTCAAGTGTTGTAACGGTGAACTTATGTCTACGTGACAAACAGACAAATCCGTATTTCTCAGTGAGGACTTTATTGGGTTTTATTCCTTAATTGATTTATTATTTATTCTTCGTCGAGCAACAAACGTTTTCAGACGGGATGTTTGCTTCTGTTGAATCGTTTGCTGAATGGTTTGTTGCGTAATCCCATCAGTTCTATACTTGATCTAATTTAATGCCAGCTAATCGATAATTGTCTCATTTTGTCACTGCTTTCCTTTCTTCTTCTTCTTCTTCTTCTCCTTCTCTCTGTCGCCCTGCTGCCGGTGCATGATGGGACGTCTCTCCTCCCAGTTGTCCCAGGTGAGCGACGACTCCAGATTTATTAACCAGCATGCCGCTGCAGGTCGCAAACCATCATGTCTGTTCCACGGGCGATGGGCGAGGCCAGAAAATCCTCCGTCGAACATGAACTTCCCTCCTCAATAATGAATCAGGGATCGGATCAAAGTCGCTTGATGCTAACCGTCGCTTCGGCAAACGGTTGCTCTGACAACCACTGCTTTGTAGTCGCCCGTGACGCACGCGGTGCTCTCCAGTGGTCAAGGCTAACGGCGCTAACGAAGCTAGCTAAATGGTCATGCTTCTCTATGGAGCGGGGCTAACAGGGCTAACAAAGCTAGCTTGAGGCTGTTGGATGCAGGCGTGGGTCTGTAGGTTCCTTCACGGCTTCAACACAAGACATGCATCTTTAATGACCCCCGGCCGGGTTTAAAACAGAAACTCTGTACCAATGGCAACCTCTCTCTCTCTCACTGTGTGTGTGTGTGTGTGTGTGTGTTGTGTGGTGTGTGTGTGTGTGTGTGTGTGTGCGTGCACATGTCTGTGTGTGTGTGCGTCAGCATGGATGGAGGAGGGGAGTCGGTAGTCATATTAATAATCCAGCAGCGATTAATAATCTAGGGGTTCCTTTTTAGCAGGTTTTACTGTCTTACTGACAGACAGTTTACATGTCCAAAGGTCAGTGAGAGAGAGACACACACACACACACACACACACACACACACACACACACACACACACACACACCACACAACACACACACACACACACACACACACACACACACACACACACGACACACACACACACACCACACACACACACACACACACACACACACACACACACACACACAACACAGACACACAGAGGTTGCCATTCGTCAGTGAACGGAAGAGCAGTGTTATAGACGGAGCCTCTCCACTAAACGTTGGCATGACGAGGCCCCTCCCCCCACAGCCCCGCCCCCCAGAACCATCCCTCAGCCACGGCCCCCGCAGACCCATCCCCAGCTCCATCACTCAGCCCCGCCCCCCCTAGACCTAGCCACGCCCCACGTCAGACCCATCCCTGTACTTTATACACAGTAGGTCCAGTACTGTACTGTTTACTGACGCTGTAGTTGTACAGAGTTAGCGGCGTTGTAGGTTTTACAATAAAACTGTATAATAATAATAATAATTATTATTATTATTTTGAGGTGTGCAGTCACAACGTGTATCACACCGCAGCAGAGAAACAACTGTGCAACATCTGTGCTCTCTCCTCCCTCTCCTCTGTCTCTCTCTCCCCTGGTTCTGGACTGGTTCTGGTGTTCTGGTCGGGGCTCCAGGACCCGTCGGAGGAGCGGCCGTCTCCCCCTCCCCTGCTCACGGTGAACGGGCCGGGCGAGGACAAGCTGACCCGCAGCCACAGCGCCGACGTGGAGCAGCTGAGCTCGGAGAAGGACCGCATCAAGAAGATGCTCTCAGAAGGGTAACGCCCCCCCCCTCACCTCCTCACAGACTCCTCCCCCTCCTCAGAGAGTCCCCCTCCTCCTCAGAGAGTCATCCTCTGTAGAGAGTCCATCCTCTGTAGAGAGTCCTCCTCCTCAGAGAGTCCTCCTCCTCAGAGAGTCCCCCTCCTCAGAGAGTCATCCTCTGTAGAGAGTCCTCCTCCTCAGAGAGTCCTCCTCCTCCTCAGAGAGTCCTCCTCCTCAATCTTGTTTTAACTTTGCAAAAACGTTGGGCACAAAATCTCTTAGTCAGGCACCTGAAACTAAAGCGTGAAACTTTTTTCTTTTTTGTTCAGTAATTATTACATTACATTAATTACATTAAAGCCAATTAAAAGTGTTTTGATTAAGGCTCAAGGTTCTCATGTAGCCGACTGCTGGACGTTGCTTTAGAGCCCAATTAATGAGAACCGTGAGACTCAATCAATACACAATTGAATCAAAACAAAGTGGGATGAGTAAAAATACAATAAATACCATCGCTAATGTAACTAGTTTTCCTCCAAACTCCAAAAGGACTCGGAGCGAAAAGATCCCGGGGTGGGTGGGTTCTTTTAGCCATTAAAACCAAATCAAACTTTATTTAATATTGCTCTTTTGGTGCAACACGGCAACACAAAGTGCTTAACAAATGAAACAACACAGCAGGAATAAGAAATGAGTTAAGAGTCATGAGTTAACAAGTGCACCTCAGAGTCACAGAGATACGATACACATCACGGTCCCAGAAATCCATTTGAGGGGTCGTACTACAAGAGGACATTAATTACACATCAAGTGATTTATAAGAAAGATAAAACTGAGTTCCTCAGACCCTAAACCCCGGCCCCTCGTCCCTCCCTCAAAACTCATCGCTTCAAACTACAGTACTTTGAAACAAAGTCGATATTCACAGCAAGAAAGTTCCTAATGATTTGAGACGATAGTGATGACGGCAGGGAGAAAGTAAGAGGAGGAGGAGGAGGAGGAGACGGTTTAAGTAGGTTCGGATCTCGGCGGTGGGTAAACGACCTGGTGTTCTCCCGGCTCCGTGGTGATGGACCGGCGTGCGTGTGTGTGTGTGTGTGGTTTGGTTAACGGCAGCTGACTGCGACGCGAGGGCGGGCCCCGTTGCAGGGAGGCGTGATGGCAGCTAGCATTAGGAGGCCCCATTAAGAGCAGCCTCTAGAACGCGGTGCAGTCCCGACTATATTTAGAACGTCTCCAAACTCCTGATCCCTGCTCAGGAAAAACCACACAGAATGTGATCCTCTCCCCTGACGCGGCTTCACGATGAAGTTGACTTTTTCTGACAGGATAGTCGTGGGTGTGAGTTAACGTGGAAGAGTTGCACTGACACACATAATTATTATTGTCCTGACAGTGGGCTAAATCTTATGTTAAATGATGTTTAATTTGCATTTAGAAAGTAGGTTTTGTGAAATGATCAGACAGCTGTGTTTGTTTGTTTGTATGTGTGTGTGTGTATGCGTGTGTGTATGCGTGTGCGTACGTGTGTATGCGTGTGTGTGTGTGTGTGTGTGTGTGCTCTGACTCACACACTAAGTGAGTCAGTCTATTATCTTGGGGTGGGGGGGGGGGGGGGGGGGGGGGGTCATGGTCTGCTCCCTGGTTGCTATGGTGAGTGCACTGAGTGGAGATCTAAATGAATTTGCCTGCTGCTCACATCATCGACGATGGCGTGTTTGTGTCAATAACTCCATCGGAGGGCGTCATTAACTTTCAATGTTGTGTTGTCAACATTTTGAAACCCACTAGTCGGATAAAGCGGTGAGTTTGAGAAGTATGAGTCTTCCTCTCAAGAAAAGGTAACTTCGGAGTCAAGGTGGGCGTGAATGCCAGTGTAAAGGTTGCCAGTTTTAAGGTTAGCGTAAAGGTAACCAGAGTTTGAGCGTGACGTTGTCAGCTTGAAACTGGCTTAGAAGGACATTCAAAATGTGAAACGCACCCAAAGCAGACGTGTGGAGTTGAGTCATCTTCAAGATGACAAAGAATCATATTTTATCTCGACAGTAAAGAAAAGAAAAAAAACATATTAGAAAGCATAAAGTGAACGCAAGACTCTGCATCGTAACGTGGCCCAAGCGAGGCCGCCCGTGTTCCACATTCATATTGGAGATATTAAATATTCGCAGCAGCCACTGTTTCATCAGCTGGAGTTTGGACCGGCGCGTCAACGAGTCTGTCAGTCACCGGCGGTAACGACCGGGATCCGACGTTTAGCGGGAAACACCGACGCCTCCTTACCCATCAGCCCCTTGGGCGGTCAGCGCTCTCCCGCACACGGGCAGTTCAACTGGAGACGTCAAGCAGTCAATAAAGAAATAAATATCCACAATATATCGAGTTTCCTAAGCCATCCCTGCAGGTTGTCATGGTTACACGGGCTGCGTTCCTGAAAGGCCACGCAGAGCACCAGAGAGTGGGATGTGATGCCAGAGGAGCGAGTCTCTGAGAGTCTGACAAGTCCAGACCTCTCTAGTACCACTTTACTGTAGTACTATACCAACCTACCGTAGTACTATACACCTTACTGTAGTACTATACCACCTTACGCATAACTGTAGGTGTATATGGTGTTAGTGTATTGTGTTAGGTGTGATATGAGTGTATATGATATATTGTGTTTATGGATATAATTCATATGGGGGGTGTATATGACTATATTACATTGTGTGTATGATATATGATGTGTAGTATATGGTATATTATATGGTGTGTGTGTATATGATATATTATGGTGTATATGATATATATCTATGGTGCCTATATGGATATATTATATTGTCGTATATGATATATTATGGTTTATATGATGTATAGTATATTGGTGTATAGTGAATATATAGTGTATATGATATATCTAGTGGGTGTATATGATATTTATATGGTGTTTATTTGGAGATATATATATTGGTGTACTCATGATCATATAGTGGTATATGATAATATTATGATTATACTGATATACTTATATAGTGTATTGCTCTCTTATTGTGGTATATGATATATTATATTGTGTAATGTTGATATATTATGGTGTATATGATTATATTATATGGGTGTATATGATATATTATATAGTGTATATGGATATATAGTGGTATATGAATATTATAATGTATTGTTTTTTGTGTAATTGATAGTATTATATTGTGTATATGATATATTATGGTGTATATGATATATTTGGTGTATATGATATATTATATAGTGTATATGATATATTATATAGTGTATATGATATATTATATTGTGTATATGATATATTATATAGTGTATATGATATATTATGTAGTGTATATGATATATTATATTGTGTATATGATATGTTGTGGTGTTGTGTGTGCAGGTCTGTGAGCAGTGAGGTGCTTCTGGAGACGGAGCTGTTCAGCCTGCAGGACAGCAACGCTAAGCTGCTCTCCGCCCTTCATGAGGCCCACAGCAGCGGGCAGATGTGGAGGAAACAGCTGGAGGAGTACCAGGAGCAGACAGACCACCTCCGGGACCAGGTCCACACACCAGCACACCTGTCTGGCTCACTCACCTGTCTGACTGACCTGTCTGGCTGGCTGACCTGACCTGTCCTGTCTGACCTGTCTGACTGACCTGTCTGTCTGTCTGACCTGCACCCAATCAGCACTCGGTAATCGGCGGAACTAGCGAGCCAATTCAGATCAGGTGTTTTGAGGTTCGGGGTTCGATGCCCTACAGTCCTACCCTCCCCCCTCCCTCCCCCCTCCCTCCCAGCGAGGGGTGACTAAAGGGGTGGCTAAAACCTGCAACAGTACGACAGCTCTGCGGCCGGCGCTAATTGTGTGTGTGTCTTGTGCGTGTGTGTGTGCGTGTGTGTGTGTGTGTGTGCGTGTGGGTGTGGCAGGTAGCGGAGCTGGAAGCTCAGAGCGCTGCGGCCGCCAGTTCTGATCCAGACTTGAGTCAGTCGGTCGAGAACCTGGAGGCCCTGCTGAGAGCCAAGGAGCAGGTAACACACACACACACACATACACACACGCACACACACGCACACAGACGCATGCACACACACACTCTCTCTCCCTCCCAGGTGTGTGTCATGCTGTCTGAACCAGCAGACGGAGGTGTACAGGAAGTGATGTCATAACGGTGCTTCCTGTGTCTCCCAGGAGATCCAGAGTCTCCAGAGTAAGAAGACGGACGCCAGCGACCTGGAGCAGCAGAAGGAGGAGGCGGTGCAGAGACTACAGGTGGGCAGACAGACAGGGTGGCAGACAGACAGACAGAGATACAGAGTGTCAGACAGGCAGGGCAGGCAGGCAGACAGACAGACAGACAGACAGAGATACAGACAGTGTCAGACAGACAGGGTGTCAGACAAAGAGACAGGTAGAGAGAGAGAAAGGTCGAGAGACAAACGAGCATTGAGACATAGAGAGGAAGAGGTGTAGACTTGGTAGACACAATGAGGCAGTTAGAGAGACAGACAGCTGAGCAAACAGACAGCTGATCAGACAGCTGAGCAGACAGACGGGTAGTCGTGGTGCTGGTGCAGGCTACTGAAGCGATTCAGAAGCACCGGATGGCGACGGGAGTTTTCCCTCCGCTGGGCCAGAGGACGAAGTGAGGTGATGCTCGGATCCCGGGGGAAGCCAGGAGATTGGCCCTAATGTATATTACATCACCCCCATTAGCTCCTCCTCACCTCCCACTCCCCCGCACTCCCCCACACTCCCCCGGTCCTGCAAATCTTACTGCAGCGTCAGCGATATATTGTTGTACCAATGTACTTATTGTAAGTCGCTTTGGACAAAAGCATCTAAATATGTGTGCGTGCGTGTGTGTGTGTGTGTGCGCGCGTGCGTGTAGGAGCTGGAGCGTCAGAACGCGGCGCTGGAGGGGCGTGTCCAGAGCGCGGAGACGGACCTGGCGGCGAGCCAGGAGGAGAGGCGGACCACCGAGGGGGGCGTCCAGCAGGCCATCCAGGTCCTGGACCTCAAGATCTTGGACCTGAGCAGCCTCAGACAGAGCCTGGCCATGCTCATCGACAAGTAGCCCCCCCCCCCCCACCCCCACCCCCGCCGAGGGTCGAGGGTCGAGGGTCGGAGGTCGGAGCCTCGATAACCTGCAGGAGTCTGTCGCTCGGCCTGTCAGTGTTGTAGTGTTGGTTGTGTTTGAGTAGAGGGGGGAGGGAGGGGAGGGGAGAGGGAGGGATGGTGTCACGGAGAGGTTTGGATATCGGGGATGAAATGAGAGTCGAAATTCTCTCCCAATAAATATTTGATGACGATCGTTGGTCACGTTTTGCTCACCACGGTAGTCGTCTCGTTTTTGGGTTATATTTTTCTGGGTTTGCTTTTCCTTTTCTTTCCTTTGTTTCTTTTTTGCTATTTTGTATTTGTAGGTCTATCAGGGATTTGAACCCAGGATTGGGTGTCAGATGTGATTGGGTGTCATGTGATTGGGTGTCATGTGATTGGGTGTCAGACGTGATTGGGTGTGATTTGGTGTCAGGTGTGATTTGGTGTCAGATGTGATGGGGCAGGGGTCAGATGTGATTGGCTATCAGGTGTGATTGGGTGTCAGGGTGTCAGATGTGATTGGGTGTCAAGATGGGGGATGGACTCTACTGTCCTACATCTCTTCTTAGCTTTACATGTGGGAACCTTTAACCATTGCCAGCCTCTATGCTCTCTCTACCGCCTCAGGCTTCAGATGTTATTAACCTTAGAACTGGACAGAAATATTCGCGAGCAAGTGACCGCTGGGCTCTAATCCGTGTTCTTCTTGTTCCGTGGGTCGCGTTCCTTCCTTGACATTTAGATGTCCTCCTTGTTAGAAAAGTTCCCACTCTGCGGCGGTCGGGTTCACACCGCCGCCAGCAGCCAAATGTCCTCAAACTGTCTTCTGAGTTCTGGAGCTGCTCTGCGCTCTGGGGGGTGGAGCATCGGGTGGAGGTGGTGCAGGTGGTGCATGCAGGACCACGTAAGGTGCCAAGTTAGTTTCTTTACGTCCGTCAGGAGGAGTCTTCTCACGTCACGTCTTCTGTGCGGTTGTCTTCTTATCTGAACAATCAAGATGGGTTCCCAGGGGCCCCCTGGAGCGCCAAACCCGACAACATCGCACCAGCGAGGGTCACCAAGCACAACCATAGTAGTAGTAGTCGTAGTAGTAGTAGTCCTCGCCGTCATAGTACTAGTAACTATATGCTTAACAATAGACCTCCCGGCCTGCTATGTGACGCACGGAACCTCAGCTCTGATGTGGGTTACGGTGATGAGTAGATCAACCCAAACAAGGTACAGCAACATCAGCAGCGGGCGCTGAGGTACTGGAACATGAACGAGGCGAGGATACGTCTGTTACATCGATATTTAGGTCTTACGGTATTAATAGAGCACATAAATAGTGTAGGACTACACAAGAAAACACTATCGAGCATATCGCTATGAAACCAGGACAGTGTCTCGTCACGTTTTCGCTAGTTGTGCTCAGAGCTGCCAGGTATCCAGGCTGGGACATTTATTTCCGTGTTACAGCACATGTTCAGTTTAGGCTTTGAGTTTAGTCTGTACGGTCATTACTTTATAGAGTGAAAAAGATAATCCTTATAGATGGTACAAGATGTTAATCCGACTGGAAGTTCCTGCTCCAAGACTGGAGATGCACATCCCTTTTGTACGGCTTTAACCTTCTATTTCAGGTTGTTACTCGTGGACTCCCTGAGTCCATTTTAACTTGTGTTAGAACTCAATACCTCCAGTATGTTGGTGTTAGGATGGAGTTTGAAAAAAATGTGGTTTGAACACGTGAGGTGAAATCTTGAGTTGGTTTGAAGTGGTTTTATAGAGCCATGAATCTGTGGAAACTGAGTACTGGATTTGTGATAAAAGAAATGCACATTTGTATACAATTCTTAAATATTAAAATGATCCAATCTTTAAGACTTCTGTATTAAATGTATGAATGTGTGTACTGTACTCGAGTCCCTTTGCCATTTGAAGTTACATTATTGACTAGATCTTTCTGCCACTTTCCCCCCGATACATGGCATCTCTATTCCTATCTTTATGTACCAGAGATATTGTCTCCAACAATTGTGCTCTTTGTAAGTCACTTTGGATAAAAGCATCTGCCAAATGCCCTGAATGTAATGAAAATTAATATTCCACTAATTTTACTTTACTCATACTCTGACCAACATGACACGCCCCCTGATGTCCTATGCAAGGATTTATTTTATTTCGGCATATCCAAAAACCTGTCATACATCTAAAAGTAGATGTTTCTCCTTCAGAACAGAAATGCAGACTTTTCTTTTGGGCGTGCATCTCTAGCCCAGCCTTGCACACCGTTTACAACACAGCGCGTCTCAAAACCACAGCAAACACCCTGACTGAGACTCGTATTCCGAACATCCAAACTGAATATGCCGTGTTAACATGACCCGTGTCATATTCAGACTAATTGTGAAATAGTGTGCATGTACTCATTGTTCCCCACAGACCAGACACAACCTTAGAATTCAAATGATTTCTCGTGCATCGTAGTTTTACACATCAGCTTTACTTCAGTATTTCTCCTCCACAGCAAAAGAAACAAGCAAACAAGAAGCAGATAATTTTCCAAAGTTTATTTTAACATAACACGGGTTGAGGAGCCCACTGCTCTGAAGCGTCTACTTCAGCTTCTTCTTGGGCCTCAGGTTGTTGGTGTGACCACACTTCTTCTTGCGGCAGTTGACCGCGCGGGGGTGGAGCCGGGCGTAGCACCTGGAACACAGTGGGGGGGGGTCACAGGTCAGATTTGTGGGTGACACTGTCTCACAAACACCCCGAGATCTCTTCCCTTAGAGCAGACTTCTATATTTGACGTTTTGTTACACAGAACCATCTATGAAGCGGCTCAGTAAAGGGGCTGCCACTTTCAAAACAATACTTGGCAGGTGATTGGATGAACCATCGACAGACGTCCCTGTAAACCACTTTGTGCCAACTATTCTTGTCAACGTTATAATAGACTTAATATCGATTTCAGACGGTCGCTCTTACTTGCGGCAGATCATCTTGTCACAGTTGTACTTCTGGGCGAGCATCCGGAGGGACGGCTCGATGATGCCTCCGCGCAGACGCAGCACCAGGTGCAGGGTGGACTCTGAAACACAACGAGAGGCCGCCGGGAGTCAGGGAACGTTCTGCCGGACCCGGAGCTCACAGGCGCTGGACTACGACGCTGCGAGTGACGACGTCCGCCTTACCTTTCTGGATGTTGTAGTCCGAGAGCGTGCGTCCGTCCTCCAGCTGCTTGCCGGCGAAGATCAGACGCTGCTGATCTGGAGGAATTCCTGAAAACACAAGAGCCACACCGTCACTCTCTGGAACCACGAGGTTAACGCAGGAACCCTGCGGGGGAATTACATGTTGCCAGGCAGATTATACGGGAATCACGCCAGTATAGTCAAATATAATACAAACTTCAGGATACTACAGACACTTTTCACAGGTCGTCGGTAGCAGGGTCGTGTCACTTCCTGTCCCTATAGAAGCAGGGTACAGTAACTTCCTGTCCCTGTGC